>CAXAMN010019002.1:859507-1055114 GCA_963970005.1 Durusdinium trenchii | reverse complement strand
CCTTGAAGCTGTCGTTGTAAGCAGCGGGCACAGATGCATATGTTTTTGGAGCATTCCCTGATACAGAACGGCTTGTGCTATTCAATCAAACACGGCCTGAGCAAGATTGAGATGCAATTACCCTTAGAAGATTGCCTGAAGAATCAATGCAATCTGCTAGGTTTCACAAAGTGGGCAGCGCATGGCCATACCCTTAAAACTATTCCTCCGCAGACATCAATGTCTTTTGCCTTCGACATAGCGTGCATCGTATCATTTTGTGCAGATTCTTGTCAAGAGGTGTGTCCTTGAAGATGTTGTTGTAAGCAGCGGGCACATATGCAGAGTTTCTTTGATTCATTCCCTGATGCAGAAAGGTCTGTGCTCTTCAATCAAACACGGCTTGTGCAAGATTGAGATGCAATTACCCTTGCAAGATTGCCTGAAGAATCAATGCAATCTGCTAGGTTTCACAAAATGGGCAACACATGGCCATACTGCCATACCCTAAAAACTATGCCTCCACGGACATCACTGTCTTTTGCGTTCGATTTTTTTTGGATCGTTCCCTGATACAGACAGTTAGTGCACTTCAATCAAGCACGACTTGCGCAAGATTGAGAGGCGCTTACCCTTGCAATAATTCCTGAAGAATCACTGCAATCTGCTAGGTTTCACAAAGTGTGCAACACATGGCCATGCCCTTCCAACTATGCCTCCACGGACATCACTGTCCTTTGCATTCATCATTTTGTGCAGATTCTTGCGGCGTGTCGGTGGCCCTCAAACTGAGGGCTCAGGGCCCTTTTTCAATTCCAACTTGCTTGGCCTGGTGCTTGTTTAGCTTGAGACAGTTTCCAATGATGCCCCATGGCACTGAGCTTTTGGGGGGTGCACGTACCTGGACCCTCATTCAGGCGCAAATTTTCGCCTGTTCAAGAGAATCGGCCTGAATTAGGGTTTGTCCCTAAAAACTGCCTGCGGGCAGAAATCGCTATTCGGGCAGATGTTGCAAATTACTTGCAAAGCACCTTTGTTGCAAATCCATACAGTTTTTACAGTCATCAATTTTCAACATTTCCGGGTGTGAATTTTCGTGATCGGGCGAGAATTCGTGTGATCGGGATTGATCGGGCGGATTTTGTAGACTCATGTTGCATTGCGTGCGTTCATCACTGGCAGAATACATGGATAATGAGCAAAAACACAAGAATTCCAGGGTTGGGCGTGAAAACCATGTTCGGACAGAAATACTACCTGAATGGATTCTGGCTGGAATTCCAGCCTGCACGAGTTCCAGGTATGCTCGACGATCTTGCCCTTGTACCGCGTTGAAGAAAACAGCTGACCAAGTCTTCTGTTGCTGTATGCCATGTCACAGAACACGATGACAATCACTGAGGATTCTTTCGGATGCCTCCTATATAGGCCACTGAACTGAAGTTTGCTGCGCTGCGACCTGAGGGCCTTCAAACGAACTCAGGGCCCTTTTTCCATCCCATCTTGCTTAGCCTGAGACACGTTTAGCTGGAGACTGTCTCAGCTCTATGCCCGGAGATGGGACTGTCTCAGCTCTATTGTTCCACGAGACGTTCGACGCGACTCGGCCCAGACCCGTGCGAGGCTAGCCTGATCTCAGGCCCCTCGTGTTCCGCGTTGAGAAGCCAAGTCTGCTCAGGATGCGCAGTCTGCACAGCAGCCTGCCGCAGCGGCAATGTTCATGTTCTTCACACATCGGTTCGAAGGTGAAGCTTGGTCATCGGTGGGTCAAGCGCACAGCTAAGAGCTTTCATGAATTCTACCATGAACATCAATGGACTTTAACAGTTCATCTTTGCCACAGCCACGGCCGAAGGCGCCAAGTAGTTCACTTCCACCGGCCGCCTGTTTGCCGATTGCGCCAGTGCCTCCTGTACAAGAGCAGTGGGGTGCTCCGTTTTTTTCAAGCGACTTCTTTCGCCCCAGTCACTCCACCGGAGAAGCGCCGGCGGAAATCGAGGTCTTTTCAGGCGAGACCCGGAAATGGCTCGAAATGGCTGGAACTGGCAGAAATCCTGGCTCCAGAAGAGGTTCCATTCAGGCCATTTGTCAATCAACTGGTAGCAAAAGTGATAATGAAATGGAGTGTTCTGGCTAATCATAGCCACATATTCATTCTCCAAACCATCCAAAGCCACTGGTACCACATAGTCCGATTCCACCTTCGACGTCCGGTAAGACACGACGCAAGAAGTGCACGCAGACAAAGCCGGAGGGAATGTTTGGGACGAGCTTGATGGGTCGAAAGCATGGCCAAGAGACATCCACAGTCATGCGCCAGGCTTTTGGACCAAGCTCTGTGGGACGTGCTCCAGGCTTTTGCATCCAGAAACGCTCAAGGAAAGGGTAGCAGAGGACTTCTGGAGTCACCACAAAAGGCTGCAAGCTTTTTGCACCAAAAACACCCACAGGCAAATTGTCGTTGGGAGACTGATCAGTCTATACTATGTGTCGTGGTGACAGCGCACCTGGTATTCCCCGCTCCTAAAGAGGCTTGAGCTTCTATTCCCGCACGGGCTGAAGGTTTTCCCCCCAGAAATTGTTCCGTCAACAGTAAACTGACTGGTACTATCATATAGCTCGCAAAAGCATCCACGACCTTTAAACCTTTTGACTGGATCCTTTATGAACCTTAAAGCTTTTGGATCCTGTTTTAACATCTGTCAAAACAGGTCGTTTCGTCCTATTTCGCACAAAGACGAAGCCACAAACACAGACCGAGAGGAAAAGGAGCACATGAGCCTCGTCAAAACTCTCCAAGTCGCGAAAGCTTCGAGAAAACGATTGCGAAAGACATCATAAACACATCATGAACACATGGCTGCGAAAGGAATATGCGAAAGCACATTTTGGATGACATGTTTATTGTCCGCAGTCGATGTTTAACTATCTTTCGCGAAAGGTACCGCGAAAGGGCTGAGCAACTATTGCATGCCCGCGAAAGGCCAACATGTGGTCGCGAAAGGAGCGCGATAGCCTGTTGCGTAAAGGATACTATAGTATAGGTTTTCGACGCAGCTCACATTCCTAACTGAGTTCACCGCTGCTCAGTTCGCGCTTCTGAGGGTCTCCCATGCCCAACCCAGGGCTCCAGGTACCCGTACCATCCCGTACCACGCAAGTCTGTATTTGGGACCCTGGCGCCCACCCACCCCAGTCCCGGAACGAAACGAAGTTAGCCCTAGGGTGTGTATATAGACCATGATGATTCAGCTCCGTGTTGATCAGGCCTCTTGTTGTGGCGGTTCCACGGTCCTGGCGTCGTGGCCGTGGCGTCAGGTCCGTTCTGCGATTGTTTGTTCTGCGGGACATGGGGGGAGGTTGAGTCGTTCCTTCGTTCGCTTGTGACTCCTGCAGAATGCACAGATCCTCAAGCTATGTGTTTGGACTTCTGAAAGGCAGGACACCAGTCATGAAGCGAACCTTAGCTGAATAGACTTGCCCTTTTGTGTCCTAGACATCACCAATACAGCCAATACGTTTACCTGCAGTCAATCAAATCAACCAAAGGAAACCGTTGGGGTTTTGTTTCTAGCGAACGGAAGCAATCTATTTGTCCAGTCACCGGTATTGAAATCTATTCTATAGGCCTCCCAAGTCGCGGAACATGTTCGAAGGTATGTTCTTGTCTTGCCCATTTTGAGACTCTACCCTCAGCCGACATTTACCATTTTGCTTTAGAAGTTAGAAGCCGCAGCGAACTGAGAATCCAGTTGTACCAATCAGCAGAGGTGGGTCAGAACCCTATAGACTATCCTATAAGGTCACTCAACCTCTGGAAGCTGTTCATGCTGACCGAACTGGACCGGTCCATGAGACCCCTTCGCCCGCGGTGACCGCGGTGAAAGCGCTCGGCTCTTCTCTTCGGATGGGACCGAGCCGTGCTCCACGCGGTTTCGAGTGGCGATGGACCCGGCGACGCGCGACACATCGGGTCCGGACGTTGGGTCCGGACGTTGGGTCCGGCCGTTGGGTCCAAGCTCGGGCGGAACGCGGGACGACGGTCGGGTTTGGACCGCCGCAGTCGTCGACTCCGGCGACGCTTCGAGCGCCAACCGACATGCCGAAGAAACATGCTTCGGTGCACGAAACGATGATCCGAAGCCCATGTGCAACAAACGGCCCGCCGGCGTGTTCGTCCAAAAACGAAAGAAGGCCACGAGCTGTAGCCCGTGCCCTCGCTACCCTCACTGGGCATGACCAGGTCACAGAGATGTTTGTGATCTCCAATTTGAGGATCTGTTGCATTCGTGTCAGTTCTACACTTTTTGGTCGACGACCTGCAACGCCTGCGCGGCAAAGCGCAGCAAAAGTGTGGCGTGACGACCTCGGACGACCTCGGTGGGATGAGTTGTGGCGATTGTGGCGGGACCGGGTGACCGAGCCATGAGGAGGGTTGCTGAGCGCCGTATTTGTCCGAGTTCGGGTCCATGGACCTCCCTAACGGAGGTGAGTTCGTACGAAACCAGGTCGAATGGTCGCACTGGGGGTCCAAGGACATGTTCAGTCCTGAACCCATTAGGGAGCTTATTGAGGGAGTTGAACACGCTGAAAGAAGAACTTTTTTGCCCATCTGTCAGGAGTGCTTGGTCAATTTTAGATCCACTGGCGATGAAGAGGTCCAGTGTCCTTCTCCAAGGCTAAGATTCACTCTGTAGCTGGAGTGGTTCTCGCTCACGAAGTCGGAACCGAGCAGAAAAACGTTCGAACGAGTTCGAAGCACAAGGACGTAACGAAACGTCGCGCCGCGGCCAGCTTTTCAGCTGATTCGAGCCCGCCCTCTCGGAGCGGAAGGTATGGTGCAAAACGGAAAAACATGACTCACAGCGTGCGTCATCACACGGGGCAGTCATTGGCTGGGCGCGGAATGTCTCGACGCGTCTGCCAGCCATTGGTGCATGTCCTGCCGGATGTTCCATCCCTGTGGATAGATCGTTCGATCCAGGGGTGGCAAACAACCTGCACAGTATGCGCAGCCACGGACAACCACTAGGTTGTGAGGAGCGATTTGCTCGGCTACATGACATCCTGACATGTGCCAACACTCACCTTTCTTCGAAACATGAATCTCTTTCAGGAAGGGGCACATCTCAGCGTGGTGGTCCATCTCACGCTCAAGGGCTTTCAGGAGGCTTTCGGCATCCAGCACTAGACCTCGTAGGGCCTCCACCTCCGGCTCTTGCAAAGCTAGGGCTGCCCGGGCTTCTTGTGCAGCTGCCAAGTTCTTTTCTGCTCTTCGTGTCACCTCAGTCAGGTCCCGCTTCAGGTCCAGGTTGAGCTCTCGCAGTCGTTGCGGGATGACCTGTTCTTCCTTCTGCACTGCCGCATCAGTCAGCTGGGGCTTTGTGGATGATGCCGTCCAGCGTCCCACTGAGAAGACGGTGGCCATGGCAAACATGTGGCATGCTGCTAGCACCAAAATCCAAAAGGACAGGTAGTCGGGCTCTTCGGTGGGCTTTTCCAGCGGCACTTCAGGGCATGTGTCTTCTGCCCTTGCAGCAAAAACCATGAAAAAGCAAACCATGAAAAACATGACATTCTTCCAGCGACTCAGGTCCATGGTGTGCATGCGGGAAGCGACATGGCTGGAGCTGAGGACATACACAAGCGGCTTGACATTCTGTGTGTAGTGCACAAACTCACACAGCTCTTGGTCATTCTCAGCCTGGTGCTCAATCTGTGGCTCGTGGGACTCGGCAGTCACTTCATGCTCAGATAGCGGGTGCTCATTCTCCATGTTCCACTCTTCTCGCATGGCCTCTTGGCCTGGTGGTTGTTCGAAGTTGGTGGTGGACTCTTTGATGGCCTCAATGCGCTGAGCTTTGGTCTTCTTCTTGGCTGCCGTGTAGGATGGATCCCACGTCAGCTTGAGGCGACCATGACGTAGCCGAGACGCCAGTAGGGAGCGAGCGCTTTCCTTGGTCAAGCCGTCGGCGATCTGCCGTTCTGAACTCATCCATCGAAGACTGCCTCCAAGGCATTCCATTCTTTCCTTCATCACCCTGATCTCCAGGCTCACTCTCTTGTCGATGACTGAGGAGCTGATTCCTTCTCTATGGTAGGAATCGTACAGGGCCTTGGCATCTGTCACCAAGACGGGCTTCAGGGTGGACTTCGTCTCAATGAGGTCCTGGAGCCGTAGACTCGGCTGGAGGAGGTGCTGCCAGAAGCGACATGTGAAGTCGACGGAGTCGGCGGCTTGTCCTCCTGCTTGCGCTTCAGCGCCCAGTGAGCTTCTCGCCACTCTTGGTGTCTTGAAGCTTCTCCAGTCGATCACGTGGTACTCGCCTTCCTCGGAGGAGGTGAGAAGGCTCTGGTTGACCAGGAGGGTGATGTAGCCACCTTGAGAGTTGCCGTCTGGCCGTGCAGTGAATCCAGCATCGAAGAACGTTATCAGCCGTAGGTCCTGTGGCTCTCCGATGTAGTTGTAGGTCAAACCAACATCTTTGTTGTCCTTGCAGAATCGGAGGAGCCTGTTGCACTCATGCAGAGTCTGGACAGTGGCCTTCGTGGACTGGCCTGACAGCATGGAGGTAGTGCACTGTAGGTGTGGTGAGCTCTGTACTGCTGGCCATTGAACTGAACCAAGTAGGCCTCTGATTTGCGTGACCTCACGTTCGTGCACTGACTCGCTCATGGGGCGGTTCTTGTTGAAGGTGATCGGACTGATCTTCCCCATGTAGGATTCCTGGTGCAGCTTGCGACCGCCTTCGGGCGTGGAGGTGAGCTCACAACCGCAGTATTCCAGCTTGGGAAGGTCTTGTTTCCATTCCCTGAACGAGAAGTTCTCCTTGAGGTGCTGAATCACTTCGGCATAGCGTGGTGACTGAGGGCATCCACTGCCAAGCATGTCATCGACGTGCATGATGATCATTCCAACCAGCTTCTCATCACCGAGGCTGCGAACTTGTTCATGGATAAGGTCATCAGCATTGTAGTTGGGGCTGTCGGTCTCATGAACCAAGAAGCAGCAGGGATCGAGCGGATGTTGTCGAAGTCCGGCTCGCAACAGCCTGTCAACAGCTTCCAGGAACCATCCTCTTGGGGCATCGATTTGCCCGTAGCAGGGCTTCAACAGAAGCATGCGGGTGTCTTCATCAGCTCCCAGCAACTGAAGGCTTTCTGCTGGAAGTTTGACCCATAGCTTTCGGCTTTGAGGACGTCCTTGAAGGAAGGCAGTGGAAACGTCAGCTGTCCAGGTAGACCACTGCATGTTGGCTGCGAGCGACAGAACAAAGCTTCTGCTGAGCCTCGTGGTGGTTGGACTTGAAGTGGCAACTTGTCCTGCTAGGGCGTCAGGATCATTGTATCCTCTGACGATGAGGCGTGCCTTTGCACGTGGACTCCCGTCTGGGTGTTTCGACTATTTCAGGATCATCCGGGAGGTGAGCGTCCTGGCTTCATCGGTCTCGCTCTTGTGTTGAAACTCCCAGACTCCATGGTCAAAGAATGACTTGAGTTCCTTGACCTTGGCCTCTTTGAACATGGCTCGTTCATCTGGGCCCAGGATGCGTTCATTGACGCCGTTCTTCTCTTTCTTGAACTTCTTGGCTTTTGCCAGCTTCTGGCTTTTGGCTTCTTGCTTAGCGCTGGTGAAGGCCTGGTGTGTGCCGGTGTACATGGCGAGTTCTTTTCTGGTGGTGCCGTTCAGCTGGAAGATGGTGCAGCCTGTCCACGCTTGGTGGCTGTCATGTGGTGGACTGGTGTTGGTGCCATCATCAGTGAACAGCTTGCTTTTGCCTTCTGGTAGGTGAACCATTGTGACCTTGACTCGGTCGAGGGCATCGGTCGGGACCGGACAGTCCTTGGGCAAGGCTTCAAGTGTCATGCGGCCACGTCGAGGGATGAGATGATGCCTGATGAGACAGCCAGCTTTGACTTCCCAGTAGTCGGACACCTTGTCAGTGAGGCTGATGTATCCCTCTTCATCCACATACCAACCTTGTGGAAGTTGGGAGACGTCGATGTCCTCCACAGTGAACCCTTGGTCAGTCAGACCTGTCTCTGGTGGATGATCAGTGGACCTTGATGCCTCAATGCTGTGTTCTGCTTGTGATGGATAAGGTTCCACTGGCGGGCCTCGTCTGTTCCGCCAGGGTGCAAAGCTGAGAGTCTCCTGCCGGTTTAGCCGGAGACGCTGTTGTTGGAAGGTCTCGGAACCGGCTGGCTCATAGAGTGCTGCTGTGGCCGGATCGAGTGCCGGGCGAATGTTCGCCTTGGGAGTGGGGACACCAGATCGAGTAGGTGGTTCCTCACTGGGTTCGTCACTTGCAGCGTCGCTGCCAACTGGTATGTCGGCCGGTGCAGGAGGTCCAGGAGCATCGCCTGCGGGGTGGTCATCACCTGGTTCTGTTGGTGCATATTCGGACATGCCTAGGATCTCTGGTTCCCGAGGTGGGACTGAGATGGCATTTGGTGCCTCTGGTGCCGGTGGTGTGGCTTCTTCAATCGCAAGGCGAGCACGCCTGCGAGGTGGTGCCATTTCGTGATCTGAGTCAGATTCCAGATCACCGCCTTCGCCATGCTCATCTTCTTCGACATCGATCAAGTTCCTCTTGTTGAGCTTGTGAAGGTCATAGTACCGGGACACTCCGCGGGATCTGAGTTGGCGAATCTGGTTCAAGGCTTCCTGAGTGTCCTCGAGAGAGTGGGCGATGTTCTTGACATCAGGGCGCACGTGGTGCGGTGCACAGCGAATGAGCTGTGTCTTGAAGGAGAGCCAGTAGACCGAAACTTGACTGTCAGGGCGTTGAGGTTCCTTGTACTCCTTCATGACCACATGAGCAGGACCCAACCATCGGATCTTGACAAGATCGGGCTGCTTGGCGTCACGCCAAAACCAAACCTTCTGGCCCAACTGGTACTCAGTGTTGGTGCCCTTGTACTTCATGCCAAGTGCTCGCCTGAGTCGGCGGTCAGTGTCGGCCTCGAGCAGGGCCTTCTTGGCGGCATGTCTCTTGTTCAGGAGGTCTTCAAAGTCAGGGTTGCCACCAAAGTGCACTGGCTGGAAGGAGTCTGACAGAAGGTCACCACTGAGCTGGGGCTGGTAGCCAAGAACCCATTGAGCTGGACTGAAGCCTGCCACAGAAGGTGTGGCGTTCATCTGGGGGATGATGTAAGTCAACCCCTCCTTGAGACCAGCGACATGGTCAATGCCGAGGTCGTCCATGTAGATCTCGACGGCACGACGGATGAGGGCATGTCGCCTCTCCACCAAAGCTAGTCTCTCGTGAGCTTCGCCTGGAGCAACGATGTGGTCGATGTTATGGGCTGAGGTCCAGGCATCCATGGTGTGGCCCAGCCAGGGTCTTCCAGAATCGGTCACGAGCTTGTTGGGTGCTCCGAAGTGAGCGATCCACATGCGCTCAACTGCCTTGATGTACTCTTCTGAGGCCTCTGACCGAAGGAGTGCTGCTGCTGTGTAGCGGGTGGCAGTGTCAACCATGGACATGATGGCATACTTTGTGGATCCTCGACGAACCCAAAGAACATCTGCTTGCACTGCATCGTTGAACTTATCGGTGGTAGGCATAGCTGCCGGTGCGGCTTGTTGAGGCTTCTTGTATTTGGCGCATGCCAGGCACACATAGCCTTTTGCTGCTTGCGCGATGGTCTCGGAAGCACCTCTGGCCGCCAACAACTCACTCAAGGCTTCGGCTGAAGGGTGACCAAGGTTCCGGTGTAGTCGTTGCACTATCCGGATGGCTTCTTGCTTGGTATTGGCCTTGAGGCGGACCAGAGAACCCATCACCTCCTTCTCCTCCGTGGCTGCGTGGGCATGCTCCCAATGAAGCGGTGGCTCGTCCACGCTGAGGGCTGCAGCCAGGGTAGCTGCTAGTCCAGGTTGGTAGTCCTCCATGTAGCGTGTTCTCACGCCAAAGCCACGGGCAGATCCTTCAAGATGGCAGTGCTCATGATCATGGAGGCATTGGAGGCAGAGAGCATCTTGAACCGCCTTCTTGGTGGTGCGAAGGCGTGTGTTCTTCAGCACTGGCTTCCATTGACCATCATCATCCAGGCATTGAGCGCCATAGCGGCACTGTGAGAAGTCTGTCGTGTGGCCTGGAAGGTCTCGAAGCGCTTTCGTCTGCCAGGACAAGGCGTCCTTCGGCTGCTCTATGGTGGCATGTCGTCCACCGGTCAGCTGCTTGAGGTAGATCTTCTTGGTGAACTTGAGGTGCCGGTCATGATGATGTTGTCGTGCAGCGACCAGAGCTTCTTTCTGAGCCGGCGTCCTGCGACCCAGAGATTGCATTCGTGACCAGAGCTTGCACTCGGGAGCAACGAGGATCTCGTCCGGCATTTCTTCATCAACAAGGACGAGGAACTGCTCCTGGTGGTCCAGCAACTCGAAGTTCCAGCCCGTCTCCAGGGAGAATTGACGGGTTTCCATGCCAAGCGATCTTGCGATCTCTGAAGTTCTCGCTTTGCCACAGTACACTTCCCATAGGACACGTGGCCGATCAGGTCGATGCAGCTCCTGTGTCAGGAAGGCAGAGAGGTCATTGATGTGCGTGTTGAGCTGCACATCCATGGTCTTGAGCTCGTTCTTCTTGAGATAGTTGATGCCAGGGACAATGGGAACATCCTGAGGAACATCCATTGAGGTGAACACCTTCTCTTCCTTGATGAAATCAGGAAGGGTGTAGCCGTCGATCTGGTGCACATCTGGCTCATTGGTGCGCAGTTCGAAGTTGGGCTTCATGGGGTCGTACTGCATGAGATCATGTTCGTGGGTGATGGACCATAGATATTCACCCTGTCTGCCCAAAGTAGCGCTCTGCCAGGGACTTCCACCAATGCGAAGGAGACGGCGAGCAAAGTCCATGGACATGCCAAGTGCCTCAATGATGGGCCGGCCACAAAGCGTGGGCGTGTTGCCCGGAAGCAGGAAGAGCTCAATGGTGCCATACTTGCCGTCCACAAAGACCGGGATGTGTGCACTCCAGTCTGACCATTGTGATGCATCGCCTCCGAACTGGAAGCGTCGGCGCCCCTTGGTCATCTTGATGCAGTCAACGGGGTAGCCGATGTCCTTGTAGTGCGTCAGCAGTCGGCTGAATGGACCATAGCCTGACAGAAATGCACTGGCTCCAGGATCAAGCATCACGCAGTCTGGTCGTTCACGGCCTTCGGAGTCTTGGAAGATCAGCAAGGCCGTCTCGGACGGTGGAACCACGTATGCCATGCCCTCTGTGGTCGAGGCAGGTCGCTTGTTGCTTGTTCTTGATGTCGGTGATGAGGATCCCTGCGGGCAATTGGCTGCCCAGTGTCCAGGTTGGCCGCAGCGAAGACACGTCAAGTTGGCCTTTGCACGGCCTTTGGGATCAAACTTGCCAGCTCCTTGAGGAGGATAGCGCACCGTTGTCTTGGACTTGCCTTTCTTGCCCCCTTTTCCTTTCCCCTTGGCTCTCCAGGTAGTGGCCGATGAGGTCGGTGAGTTGGTGGTGCTCGTAGAAGGAGGTGTACCCTGCTGTCCATCGGTCAAGGCAACGGTGGGCAGGTAGCCTCTGGCCATCTTCAACTCCTGGAAGCGTTTCCGTGCATCGGTGTAGGATGCGAAGGCCTGATCAAACTCTTCCGCCATTGCTTGCGGATTGTAGGTCTCGGTGGTCGCCGTATCATTAAAAAACCAAGGCTCCTCACCACCAAAATAACCTGCATTGTAGTCAAACTCCTCTGGGTCCTCATAGTCGGGCTCATAGGCGTCCTCAGGCCAGTGGTCGTCAATTTCGAAGTAGCCGGACTCGAACCATTGATCGTCTTCTTCATAGTCGAAGTCATCGTCGGCTGCATAGGCCCGATGGGATCGCCAGGAGGACTGGTTGAACTTCCGGTTTCGTTCAACATTCCATCCCCCGCCCTTGTAGTCCTGACCCAGGATAAGGTACATCGCCTCGATGACAGCCTGCTTCTCAAGACTTGGGGCCTTCAGAGTGATCATCTGTCGCTGTTCGCGACTCAGTGAAGCTCGTCGTAGGAGATGCCATCCTTGAACTGACGATGGAAGCTCCACCTTGTGCTGCTGAAGCTTGCGGTATGCTTCTTCATGATCGGTGACGTAGAGCAGCAAAGTCTGACCACCCTGTCTTTGCAACAGGTTGAAGTAGCCCTCAAAGTCATTCGGGAGCTGGACGCGAGCGTCGTAGGAGAAATTGGCATCCAGGGTCCTCACAATGCGCTCGAATGCGTCCTCTTTCTCAAGCTCCTCGATGGTCCAGTCCTGGAAGAGGCGCCAAGTCACGCCGGTGAAAGAACCGACCAGGTTGAGCACGGCTTCATGACCCCGCTTCGTGATGGCCATCTTCCTCTGGTATAGGTGTAGTCGTTGGCGCCATTCACGGTAATCAGCGGGTTGTCCACTGAAGGTGGGGACGAAGCTGTCCCTCAAGTCCAGGAAGCCGGAGCTCTCTTTGCCATCTGAGCTGGAAGCCTGCGTCGTCGTCTTCTTTCCAGGTGGTGGCATTGGTTCAAAGTGCTCCACTTTGTCGTGCTGGCAGCCAGGGGTTATGTGGTAGGCGAAGAGAAGAAACCAGCACAAACAAACACAGGAAAATAGAGCTCCTTTGACCGACCTTGACGAAGGGCTTATCCCGAGCGAGGATGGCGTCGTAGCGAAGTGCGCGGGGAGCCCGGGTCGCCCCGGGCTCCGCTACCAATGTAGCTGGAGTGGTTCTCGCTCACGAAGTCGGAACCGAGCAGAAAAACGTTCGAACGAGTTCGAAGCACAAGGACGTAACGAAACGTCGCGCCGCGGCCAGCTTTTCAGCTGATTCGAGCCCGCCCTCTCGGAGCGGAAGGTATGGTGCAAAACGGAAAAACATGACTCACAGCGTGCGTCATCACACACTCACATTCCTTCATATCGTATGAATTGATAGCTGTTCCTTTCTTTACTTTAAACAGCTCCTGTCTTTCTGGAAGCCATGTCAAGCAGCAAGTCAGCGGGTTGGGGTGTGGATTGGAGACACGACCGGAGAGTTACTTTTTTCAGAATCCAATGGTGGGCGTTTTCTCCAGTCCAAGGGGCCTTTCGACCGGCGTGGGTTTTGGTTGTGATGCAGACGGGGAGACGGGCCTCCGAAACCCTCAAAAGCCGTCGGTTCACATCGCATGACTCACTTCCGAAACGACCCACTTCCCAAACAACGTACGTGTGCTTTCGGGTCGTGGACCCAAACGACCCGTTTTTGTTCTGGTCGTTTCCAAACAAATTGGACGCCCTTGGTTCATCTTGGTTCCGTGTCAAACGTGAAGTGTTTGTCGAGCGATATAGAGTCTTCCCCAGATGAAAAACAACTAAAGCCAAATGGGGGGAGTGATTCATTCATCAAGATTCTACCATCAGCTTATGCAATTCGAACGGCGCAAGCGTTTCTTGTTTCATGTCGCTCGCAGCATTCGTGTCCCGGGTGTGATCTCGTGGAACGATCGCAATCTCTCCTGCAGACGGTGTACCAAGAGATTAGGTGGGTGAAACGGCTTCTTCCCATGAGAGTCATGTTATTCATGTTCTGAAACATCCTCAGGTCCCCTCAAGACTATGCCGTTGATTCACCGCATGAGGCGCGTCCACCGGGCTCCCGGTCCGCTGGCCGGACCCGGTGACCGCGTTCGGACCGTCGGAGCGGTCGCAGCACACGTTAGGAAACCGGGAACGATGAGGTTTCTCCAAAAAAAGAAGAGATCACGTTGGGAAGAGTGCGCGCTACAACACTAGGACACATAGAATGACCTGACAACAAGATAAAGATGTCATTCACCCACCATCAGTTGAAAACACCAAACCAAACCCATTTGAAAGCACCACATGTCATTGCCATGGCTTAGAGGCAAAATGCTGAAAAAACATCAACCAGCTTCTTCAAAGTGACCTTTTGAAGGTTCCTAAGTGACCCTTAGGAGGCTTAAGTGACCTCAAACCAGGTCATCAAAAGGTCACTTTGAAGAACCAGGAATGTCAGCCTCAACAACATCATAATTTCAACTGACAATACAAGATTTACAAGATCATAGAACTTCAGCATCGACAACGTCAACGCCAAGTGTACAACATCAACAACATCACAGGACTCATTAACCTGAACCTCCAACGTCGGGGTATTCTTATTGTAGAGTCGAGGATGGTAGAGGTCATTTTGGAGATCCTTCACCTGGCACCTCGGCGTCTCATGCGGGGACACAGGGACCGTCCTGCGCGTGGTTTTTGCAGTTGAGTCGCGGTGGGGGATGGCCACGTAGCATCGATGTACTCGGGAGGACGGTGACAGGACGGTGACACCGTGCTCGAAAGACCGAACCAGGACGACCAAGTGATACCGATATGAAACCAGGCTAGCGCCTGGCAGCCGCCGACCCCCAGGGAAGTGGATGGCCTAGGTTTGATGGGTTAAGAGTTTTTTCGAAAAATTGGGGAACCCAAAAAACAACACGGAACCCCTAGAGACATGATCTGTCACTGCATCACCAAAGTAGGCAGAAGAGAGCACTGCAAATGGGTTAGCAATTTTCTTTGCAAATCTGGGAACCCAAAATGAGTAAATCTTACAAAAACCTTTGAAAATCCTAGAAATCCAGCGGAAAACGTTACAAAATCTAGGAAAAACCAAGGGCACTGGCAGGGACCAGGCCGCAACCAGGCCGGGATTCGAGCCCGGGACCATTTAGGGACCGTGCTTATTTTCCCGCGCGGGTGGGGAGGGTGCCCCAAGATGTAAATCAATTGGAATAGAGAAATCTTGGACAAATCTTGGACAATTTTTGGCTACTTCTCGTCATTCCAACAAAGCTCCGGAGGGGTAGGGGAGGTATAGCCTTAATCATAGCCTTAGCCTTAATCATAGCCTTAGCCTTGATCAACAGTCACGCCTGACCCCAAGAGTGGGGTCGGCGGATTCCAGCAAAGGTTTAAACAAGAACCCGAAGGTTCGATTATCCTATATAATACCCCTGTATACGGTCCTATTTACGGTCACTTAAGCTTTGTTGGTTCAGGGACTAATGATTGAGCATCCATGCTGCGCATCGATTATGCTTTGAAAGAGCGTTGTGGAGCACAGGAACTGGGGAACTGGGGGGCTGGACGATTTTGGACCTACCGGCGAACATGTTCTCTTACCAAGTTCCTTCAAAGTTCCTTCAAGTTCTCCTGCCGTCGGTTCCATGTCTTCAATCCAACGCCTTCGTCGGCGTATGCCGAGGTTCCATGAAGAAGTGGATGCTCATGCACACCCGTGGTGAGACACCTGCTCCAGACCGCCTCGTGCCCACCATCCTTTGTGCTCGCTTGGCCTTGAGCCCTATGCTGTGACGGACGCGGGCAGTGCTTGCGCGCTCGCTCAAGCGCGCGAAGAGATCGGAGAAAACAGTGCTTGGGTGGCGATGATGGACCAAGAACTGGATCCATGTCAACTGATCCACATGGCTGAAGCTCTCATCCCTGTCGACTGATACCATGTGTGGACCCTATATAGCCTTGGGCGTCGACCATGAAGCTCCAACGCTGCTTCCCCTTAGGACCCTTCGGCTGTCAATGTTTGCATGGTTGACTTGGATTTCGTCAAAAATGCATTTCGTCGTCCAAAGGAGGGCATTTGTTTGGCTCGTGTCATCAAGCACGGTGGAGGATTGAATTGCCAGCTGACCTTCCAAAGTCTATAGATGATGCGTCCATTCTCCAGCATCACGGATTCCGGGTGTTCCTTCATAGCCCCTTCATGCCTTGTCCATTAACCACCCCGACCGATGGGCGTCCATCCAAATCCGCAAGCCATCCGCAGCTGGACCGTCCATCGGTCCGTGCGCCCGGCATGGCCGGAGGAACCAATTGCACCCGGAGGCCAATTCACGGTGGAAATGGGTCGCCGACGGCTTTTAAGGGGTGCCCAGTTGCCAGGAGGGGTCTTCCAGAAGCTGACCAAAAGCGCTTGAAAGTGGTCGACATGACCTGTGTGACTTGGGGTAGTGATCGGGCTTGCCACCCGCCCTGGCATTCTTCAGGCACTTGGAGTTGGGTTTCAAGTCTAGCGTTGTCGTTCGACCTGTCTCGTGCGAGAATCGACGCGCGTGGCGTCAGAAGTCGGTAGCGCGGGTTGAATGACCCGAGTTCGTTCGACTATCCCAGGCCAGGGTACCCCAGGTGAGGTGACGGGTCCGAACTGGTCCCGGGAGACCTGGCTACCTGTCTTGGATGACCAGGGTGGAAACACCATCTACCACATCGACTCGACCAAACCACTCAAATCTCGCTCCAGTAGCGAAGCTGGGACTGGGCATGGGTTTTCTCAACGTTAAAGGTTTCGAAGGAAGCTTCCTAGACCCATGGATCGCCCCCCACTCCCCCTAGTGTCCGTATCACCGAGGAAAAAAACGCCGCAACGGAGACGCGGCGCCGTCGACGACGGATCTCAGGTTGAAGGTCTCGTTCGTGCAGTGTGGCAGCCAGGTCTCTCAGCAATGGAAAAGGTCAGATGTTTGACAGAATCTGCAAATACTATAGCTTAATATCGCATGTCCGGACGGCGTAACAGAGGTTGAGTGACCCGAACTAGACTATCCCAGTTGGGTACCCCAGGTTACAGGTCCTATTTACGGTCACTTAACCTGTCTTGGTGCTTTATAGAGCATATACTTTAAAGCTCCTGGAAAAGTGCTGGGTGTCTCCGAGACCTCTGCCATGCCGCGGAAACACTCTCACCGCTTGGTGTCAGGTCAGAGAATGTCTATCCCCAGGCTCCGAGGCCCCGTCCAGGCTTCGTCTCCGCGCGACTGGGCCCCTCCCAGTCAGACCGAGTTACAAAGGTAGGACAGGAGCGGTTGAAGGAGGTTCTTGTGTTTTCCGGCATCGGCCGACAGAAGCGGAAGCCGAACACATGACCTTTCAGCGAGAATGGATGAGGCATCCGACGAAACAAGTCGAAGTTCGAGAAGAAACTGGGACATGATATTGGTTCACGACGCGTCCTATTGAAACAGGCACAACTGTATCCATTTGTCTCGAATAGAGTGACTCCGGAAAGCTTGATCATTTGATGGTTCACCTCAAAACCTGGTGCCGCAAAACCTTGAGACCTTGCCCATCGCATCCCATTTCTACCCATGCAGTATAGACAGGGGAAACAGGGGATAGGGGAAGCACAGAGGGAAGTCGCAGGAGGTCCTTCCTCTTTTGTAGAAACTCTTCAACCCCTAAGAATCCAGAACCCTCACGGGTGAAAATTTTACTCTGCTATGCAGGATCAACACCCTCCATACGAGAGCCCAATGACAGCAGATTGGGAAAGCCATCATTGACTGCAGTGGCAAGTTTGCGACTGCGGAAGCACAGACTTGAAGTCTGCAAAAAAGACACACTCCATGCCAACAATCTATGGTAGGAGACCAACAAATGTTGTTTACTGGTTTGGTTGGTTTCTATCGGAGTTGAAGCCCCTATGGCCCTATACTGTATATACTTAATAAGTTGCTGGTGCCACAGGGCAGTCCCTATACGGTTCATAAATTGGGAGGTGTCAGACGTGCCGTCTCTTGCGAAACGGGTGCCAGTGCCTTCCAGGCACCACGTCAGCTTGGAGATGAGCAGGTCGCTGTCATCCCAAAACTCATCAATCTATATATCAATTTCATAGCACAAACCAACAGAGGCTGAATGACCCTATAGACTATCCCATAGGTACCCCAGGTGACGGGTCCTATTTACGGTCACTTAACCTCTCTTGGAAGGTGAAAACTCCCAGCAACTTTTGCTGTGTTCGTTCGCTGTCCGGGCTGGGGAATGGTCAGTCCAGCGAGTCAAGAGGACTGTCCTCTTGATGCCACACGGAAGTTAAGTGACTTTGCACCTCCTCACCTGCCACTTCTAGCAGTTTCGACATAGGACCACTTGACAAAATTGAGAGTTATCAGAGTTGTCCAAAGATAGTTTTTGAGAGAGGGTGGTAGTAGATACCCAACCCAACACTCCATCGAACAGGCTTTGTTGGCCTACCTTGGGGTGGTTGGCAAACGATCACGTTCGGAACTGAAGAGGATCGGTTGCAGGGAGCACAGTTTGCATTTTTTAGCTTTCTCATGGCACGTACCACCAGAGCAGAAACAGGCAAACGCATAAAAGACAGCATAGGGAGCTTTGACAGCAATCTTCTCCATAAGCTCTTGAATCATTTACCAATATTCCTCCAAAGGAATAAGACCAGCCACCCTGGTGATCATCAGCTCCTCCGGCAAATGACTGCTGACCGCTGGGAGATGAAAGGCTGCATCTGAAAAAAGAGCACGTGCTCGATCCACGCAGAGCCGACCCATTTCCGTCTCAGACCAGCCTTTTGCATGCTGGATCGAAATGGCCTGAGTGTCGTCCAAAGTACGCTAAAGAAGGACTGGACTTGAGGAGATTCCTTAAAGTTTGCGGATTTGGCCCATCACTAACCCAGACACACATGGGACTGGCATATATGCCCATCGGTTGGGGTAGTTTTGGAGGTCAATGTATAGGCATATATGGCATACATGGAGTGTCTGAGTAAGCAATGTGATGCATCGTGTGTTCCCCACACCTTTTCCGGCTCGGCCTTTTCACATCCATCGCTGATGCGTTCTTCCCCACAGATCACCGGATCCGGATGAACGACGAGGTCAGCCACGATGTGTGTGGTGTAAATTCTTTGCATCTCCAGCTTCATTCGATGGATTCGTAGAAGCAAGTCCAAGCTTTATAGGCTTGCTTCAGGAGCAGCGCTGTGCTGCTCGTGTTTCCGTGTGTTTCAGCATGTGTACTGCTTTTGGCATCCCTAGGGCTCCAGTCGTACCTCCTCAGCTTCGGTCTGACTGGACCCTGCCAGAACACTGACCCCAGTCCCACCTTCTCCGAAACGAAGGCCGGTTTTCACGGAGCGCGGCTGGGATCCACCGGAGCTGCCGGACCAGGTCCGATCCGGACCCCAGTCGTACAGCTGCCCGGCCACGTCGTTGAGCCGAAGAAGCGTCGTAGAGGTTTCCAGTTGGTCCTTTCGCCCAACTGGGAGAGTCTAGTTCGGGCCCTTCAACCTCTGGTTTGGCATTTTGTGGCGCTGCCACTCTTCGCCACACATGGCGGCTCGTCGACGAGGAGGCGCCCTTTTTCAACAGAAGCAGCGATTGCTCAGGGGGGGGAAGCCATGGAACTGTCCACCTTTGAACAGGGACGTCCGACGCCATAGAGACTAAACAATACTAAACAATATATATACCAGAAGTTCCATTGTCAGGGTGCCGAACGAACGGAGGATGCCCAAGTCACATCCACAGAGACTCAATGCTCAAAACAACCCGGACACGTGACTCCATGCTACTCCCATAGGGTCCAGGTACCTTCTGAGGATGGTCGAACGGAGGTGAGTTCGTACTTCCACAGAATGGTCGTTGCCGGGGGCTCTGGCCGGACATCCGAAACGGATGGTCCTGGACCCTTAGGGACTTGTATAAGCATTTTCTGAGGTACGAATTGAAACTCTAGCTCACCAACTTCCCACTTCACTCCTTCACCTTTCAACCGCTGTGGACGACACGGAAGTCCTGGCGCCACCGGCGTTCTAGGTCGACCGGCCGGACTGTTCGCCGCCCCTTCTGGCCGAAGATGGTTTGCGTTCAGCAGCCAGTGAAACCTGATTGCGCTGCTTTCTGCGGCTGCGCGGGGTAGGAAGCATGTCTTTTTCAGGAAGCATCGAACTGCCAACCGCCAGGCCCTTCAAAGTGACCTCTTTGAAGTCTCTGTTTGTGACCTTGTACAGACCTAAGTGACCTCATCCTGGGATATCAAAGGGTCACTTTGAAGGTCCTGGTGTACAGCACTGAAGAAGGCTCGCCCAGCAAGCTCCGACTTTTTGACGGTTGATCAACGACGACTATACAAGACTAGGCCGTGCCTGCATTCAGGTCTCCTGACACTGCTGAACATTTGACAGCACTGAACAACTCCAGCAATTTGTGTTTTTTCTGAACTGTCAACTATCCAATTGAAACCGGCTATGCTGTATGTGGCTTTCAAGGATCAAGTATTACGCCGCTGTATGTGCTGGGCGCAGGTGCCAGAAAATTGTTTAGGATCCAATAATCAATCCTTGGTACCGAAAAAAAACAACAACAACTTGCCTTTTCCATGTGCACTGCTTCCTTTTGAAGGCCATGTAGAATCGTTGAACTGCCTTGGCTGCCAATGTGTTTTTCCAAGAAGAACACCAAAGCTACAACAAGAGTCGCAATTGCTCCACCAAAACTAAGCCTCAGCTTGGCAGAATTTAGGTCTCTCCAAGCTGCTGACACATGGATGAACGGTTGAGTTTTGCATAGAAGTTCCGAATATGTTCACGACGGATCGACAAATCTTCTGCACCCAAGCACCTATCCAGGACCCGCTGGCAGACCTTTGTTCTATAGAAGTTCCAAAAAACTACCCGGAACCTCCAACAGGTGTTTCCTGGTGACAACAGGTGCCCAAAAACCACCTGTTGCTCTAGGGTCTTAAGCAGCCTGTTGGAGGGTGCTGGTCGTGGAGCCGCTCTCCGTCCCACGAGCGCGGACCGTGCACCGTCCGCAAGTCCGCCGAAGGGCGCTCGCCAGGCGTCCTCCGCACTGGCAAATTGCATCATGTTCATGTTAACTGTTGGGTTTCACGTTTAGGACATTGACCTTCCAGGCAGCGTGAATGTCACGTCATGCGCAAGCAGCTCATGAGGGTTCCTTGCTCATCATGGGTTCCGACTGATTGTCATGGTTTGTCCTTGACAACTGCAATTAGTCACCCAGTGAGAAGATGATGCGTTCGACGCTTGGTATGTATGGCAAAGGGAATATGCACGAAGATGCGAAGCTTGCTGCACCCGAGCCTCATGAACCCCGCAGTTTTGGAGGAAGTGCACTGGGGCGCGCGCGTGGCGCGAAGTAGGGCACCCGAGCTGAACGGCAACGGAATCGGAAGACAACGCAATTGGAGGCCACGAGGTGGGGAGGCCGAGATGTGTCGATCTATATGTGAGTTTGGGTCGGTCTTGGCTGCTCCAAACTTCCGACCAATTCTGTGATTCTCCCAAGCAGTCACTGGAGTTGCTGGATGCCCACATGGTGATCATCCCAGTGGCTGAGCAGAGCCCGGATCACGGGCTGGTCATCGACGGGTCCTGGCCGTGTGTTGGGGTCCCTGACGGGAGCCAAAGCGGCATCTAATCTATAGGCTTCCTGTCCCACCATGAATTTAATAGGCGGGTCATCCCGAATTCACTAATTTACACTCTACAAAAACTAACCATTTTTGTTATGGTCAGGCGAAAGTCTAGGGTAATGGTCACAATCAAAATGGGGAAAGTTGGCTTGACCCCCTTGGGGACCTTGCAGCACCAAAGATGGTCAGTAGCTGCTACTTGCTGCGCTGAAGATGGGATCTTGCTTGCTCCAGCCCTGCCTGAAAATCACCAAGCTGGCTGGCTACAAAGCTAGAGAATTGGAGCAGCTGCCATTTCCGCATCTGCATTCTTTTTTCCCTGGAACATGCTCCGGACCGCAGAGTAGGCATCAACAGAACCCAGCAAAAACACATGGACGATTGGATGTATTTGGAATGTTTACCGATCAGGCCACGGACGGATGTCGGCAAATCTTCCAGCGGCGAGTGCCATGAGCGCCTCAACAGAACTGATCAAGGTTGTGCCCTTTGCAGCCCAAAGCGTGGGCGTTTTCACACCCACTCTGTTTGAAAGTTTCCTGTGCCTCACTTTCAAGCTGATGGAACTCTTTCCGGAGCTGCAAATAGCTTGCACTTGCCATGCTGAACGAGGTGTGGATCGAGGTGATTTGTGATGGTTTATGTTGAGGAAGCTCCTTGCACTATGCACTGTAAGGTACCCAGTACTTGCCCCACAAGGGTACCCAGTACAAGGGCACGCCCCTCTTCTTTCTCACTGTTCCGGGACCATCGTGTTTCCAGTATACCCTGCAGTGCCCTGCAGTGAGCTGGAAAGATGGAGAAAGATGGTGACTGCCTGCATGAAACAAAGCCATTGGCCTATTCTGATGTGCGGGTTGGACCCGGGGCGTGGCCATCAGTGTCATAACTTCTGTACTGCTTCAGCTTTCGCCTTAACAAGCACCCAGAAAAGGTCTTGGTGAATCTGGTGATAGAGCTGAGCCCTGGCTGCAACTCGACCAAGGGACCAAGCATGAATCTCTTATCATCAGTTTGAGGATATGCAACAGGGCTGAAAGTTCTTCGGCACAGACTCCGTGACTCCGTTTCATCAAGTGTTGTTCGCCTTCGGAGAACCTCCACGTCACGACGAAAGCATCTTGCGCACGTGTCCGGGGCACGCCGAGTGCGGAGCGCTGAGTGCCCAGACGCCGCGGAACCTACGCTGTTTGGAAACACGCTCCGGACCACAGCGGCCTGTTTTGACCGGTCGGAGAAGCGGGAACCAGTCGATGAGTAGCTCCGGCTCCGGAGTGAGGGAGCTCTGAGCTTGCAGCCTTCGTTCAAAGGGATGTGAGTTCGGTCCATTGGGCTCCGTCACATACATCCCCAAGGATCCAGTAGCCTTTGAGGTTCGGCGGGGGGGGTAGGTGGGTGCCATTGCCGGGTCCAGTCGTACCGAACTTGAGGAGGTTTCAGTCAGGATCCCTAGGGCATATCAAGTTGAGGTTGCTCTTGGAGACACTGGATCTTCCTGGGCAGGTCACCCGGACCACGTGATCACGGAGCACGTGACATGGTCTCCACGACTTCGTGGCGCCGGAACAGCGGATGCTCCGGTGGTGGCTGGTCAAGACCGGAGCGGTCCTTGGGGCTGGTCCGCAGGTTGGGGGGTTATATGGGGTTATAGCATGTTATAGCTTCATCAGCTCCAGAGATTGTTCAGGACCCGAACTAATTAGACCATCCCAGTTGAGCCCAGTATACGGTCCTAGAAGGTCACTGGCTACCTCTCTTGGCTGTTTTTGATCCAACTCGCTCTTGGCTGGCCCAGCTCTAAGTGTGAAGGAAAGGAGCCTGCGCACACTTTCAGGTTTCAAGAGTCGTACGAGATCTCAGGAGTGAGCCCCTTGGTCTACCCCCTACCTGACCAAACACAGCGCGCACTGCAGCCAACCTGTTTGTAGAGGCAGCCAACCACAGGGAATGACGCAGCCAAGGAAGGACCTTACAAGCATGCAAGGGAGTTCAGCCATCTCGACACGTTCTTTCCGTCATCAGATGTGGCATTTCTCTTTTTTCTGGGCTTATCTTGGGCGTGACTTGCACAAATCCAAAAACGCTTGGCCCAGGCATTTCGGCATTTCTTCCGAACGCTTTTCACTAACTCCATCACTCCTTTTTCAGGTCGACAGGCGATCAGAAGCCATCAATGCGCCGGGTCCGGACACGTCGGACATGGACACGGCGATCGCGGGCGCACGTTGGGACTGATCCAGCATCGAATCGATGCCCCAACGTGGCCAAAGCAGAGGTTTTTGACCCTTAAAAGGACTATCCCAGTTGGGTCTTGGGTACCCCAAGCTGTCCCTGTCACGTCACGTCACCTCTCTTGGGTCCGGTGCTGCCAAACCTGGTCTCCTGTCAGGTCGGTTGACACGTTCGAGTTCGCATGTCTTTGAGCCACGGCGCTTCACATGTGAACGTCCCCAAACGTCGGATTTCGAGAGGTACATCGATTCCCGGAGGATCGACTAGGTCGATGTACCTTTCACCTGCCGTTCACTCGTTCGCGAGTGCCAAAAAAAGCGGGCGAGCAGGTGCTTGGGGCGGGTGGTGGAGCTGCGGAGTGGACTGGAGCGAGTCCGTCATTCTGAGTGACCTTTCAATGTAAACATCGCAACAAAATTGACTGGTGCTTAGTAGGGAATGAGGGAATGAGCCCCAATAGAGATTCCTTTGGATCCATTCCCTGATTCCCTGCTAAGCACCAGTCAGAAAATTGATGTTGTCACCATGGCTGGTTTCATTGTGGTTTATGCGAGCAGTTGATGGCTGTCGTTTGCTTGGTGGGAACGATCGACTGCGGGAACAAAGGGCCAGTGGTATTTTCTATTTAAACAGTTTTAAACGGTTCACTAAAGGAGTTCCATTATAAAGTGCACTTTGTTGCGTTATGTTGTAAACACTTTCTAGCTTCCTATCGCCTGAAGGGCTGGTTGCAAGTGTAGCAGCGTAGAATGTCACATGATCAACCCTTATTGTCCAATGTGTTCATTTCAGAGGGCCAGTTTTGCTTTCTTGCTTCACAACATGCAGATCTTAGATACCGATATGTTGATACTATATGCGATTATATGTGGTGTAGGTTTGGAATCGGTTGCAAGACTAGGACCGCCTGGAGTAGAGCCCTTATCAATCGATCCACTTGCCATGCGGATGAACAAGGAATCACCTGACGCAATGGCTGGAAACATGGTGCACTGGTCATGTTGCAATTGCGAGAAGTCCTTTACGCGAAAGGCCCTGCTGCGGAACCGGGAGCCGGATGCTGTTTTTGGACATGACAGAGGGAGAAGAGACATGTCAAGTTGGAAATTCCAAAAACTGTAGTGACAGTTCCTGAAGCTCTTTTCAACCACCTTCAGAGAATAAATACTCTTTTGATATATCATTTGTTTTTCTTCAGAAACGCTTTTTGCACTCCTTGGGAGGTCTACAGTAGGGAAACATGTGTGCATCTCAAAAGTCAGTGCCATTCCAACAGAGCAGACTTAACACTAACACAGGAACACTTATTATATATTATATACTAGATAGAATAATCACAGAATCATTTTACTGGATTTTCCCTACTACTGCGCCGACTCGCCAGAATGACCGTCCGTTCCCGAGCCCCCACTACCAACAGAGGTGGAACATGACCGGGACCAGGTCGGACCCGGAAAACCTGGGGTACCTATATGGGATGGTCGAACGAACTCGGGTCCTTCAACCTTTGCGGGTACGGCTGTTTTCACCATCGCATCCGATCCAAAACAGGTTCCAAACCTGTTCACCCTTTTGAAAGACCTACACCCCTCACCGAGCCCACCGAGCATCGCAATACTCATTATCTGTGAGTCGAAAGGTCCCTTCTCCCTTCTCCCTTGCCGTTCAGGAGTCAATTCCCTTGCCGTTCAGAGAACAAGACTGTTTTGTTCAAATAGCAAATATCACAAATGGTTCAAACACATAACACAGTCGTCACTGGACAGGAAAACATCACACTTTTCTGACATCTCATGTCTAACAGAGCAAGTTGCCAGTCTTTGCTGCAATCAACAACCTCACAACTCAATGTATCGCACTCATTGTCACATCGCACTCATTGTCTCATAACAGACAAGATTTCCGCCCTTTGCGCCTGCAACATGCAGAATATCCAGGTTTGATCGGGTCCCTTCCAGTTCAATTGCCTGATGTGCCATGTTTACAAATCCAAAGATAAAGAAGGAAAACACACTGCGCAGAAAACTGTGGCACTCAAAAATGAGATCATCATCAACCACACTCATTCACCAAGAACGGTCCTGCTCTACCAATGCCTTTGTGGCAGCCACCCCCAAATGGTAAACACTAAGAACACAATGTTGCTTTGCCCTTTTACTAAATCCTTAACATTTTTGTTGCCGATTGTTGCTTAGGTCGGCACTGGAATTCATAAGACCTTTGGCACGAACTTTTCCAGGAAATGATCTCTGTGACTTGATTGCCCAAAATATCCTTCCTTTTCTAGAACCTCAACACAGGATGTCATATTTGTTTGGCTCCTCCAAGCGCAATTTGGCTTCAGGAGTTTATCAACCAGCCGCTGGTATTTTCAATTATTTTGTCCAGTTGTCCAGGCTCACCCTTACAACCCAAGGTGACCTTATAAGCAGTGTATATATGGGGCGCTTTGGATTTGGAATGTTGGGAACGTTGGTTGAGATGTGGAACGTTTTTCTTTCTGCTCAAGCCAAGCGGAGCTTCCAACGCGAGCCTTCCCCAAGGGCGGATACGACATTTGACTGTGTGGACGCGCTGTGATTTGCATCCTTTGTGGCCGGTTGTTTTCTGAACACTTACTCAGCTTGCTGCGTCAGGCAACTGCATTAGCAGAAGACAGCCGAATGATGACTTCGCATTTCACGTCACATGAATATAAAGAGTATTATGAAGCAAGGGCTTGATTTTTCACTGTTTTGAGCCTACTCTACTGACTTTTGTTGCTTCGTCATCCGAAGTAGTTTCGCATGCATCCTCACCGGCATCAATCTTCTTAGAAGGATGCAGCTGTGGCTGAAGTATGCAAGTTTTTCTCAGGATTCCTCCAACTGAGCAGCGTCAAACACCTCTCATGAACAGTTTAGACAAACTTGTAAACTCCAACTTGCCCGTGGAAGCCAAAACTGCCGTCGTGGAAAATCTTGCGGAAACCACCGCTGAAACATTGCCGAAGTGCATATTTTATCTTCTTGACAACAGTAGATGCCAAGGAGATCTATCTAACCTATGAGCACTTTTGAGAAGTACGTCGCGGAAGCGCCGCGGAAGGGATTTCAACCAAAAAATAGACCGGTTTTTGACACCGCTCACTTGGAATCAACATACGTAAGCCTTGGAAACCTCTCAGGGTCTTCGGTCAGCCCTGGGAAACTCTGTGCTGTGTTGTCCACAGCACCAGTCAAAGACCCCGGCCCCACAAGAGCGACAGCGCCACAAAAGCGAAGGAGGCAGGCACCAAGCGCGAAAGTCCGTCACAGTGACTGTTCGTCTGGCGAATCCTAATCGGAGAAAGCATAATTGCATCTTCCCAAACACCGGCAGCCCCAAGCAAATGACAACCACAACAGGGTTGCGGATGCTCGCGAGGGCGTGGCGCACAGGCAGGCTGCGACGCTGCTGTTTGGCATGGAAGAGGAGAAAACAGCACAATAGTTTGACGTAGTATCTGACGGTTGAGGTCATACAGGGTTGCAAACACGCTGCAGACGCAGGCAAGAACGTCGAAAACATGGGCACGCACGCCGACATGTTTTTCGACTTGAGGTTCAGACCTCCGAGTGGAGTCGAAATGCTGTGATCCTAGAAACACGCAAAAATGTTGTGGCGTTTCTTCAACATAGTCACTGCAGGTATGAATATAGTCACTGCAGTCAGCTGAGGGCCCTAAGATACAGGTGTGACTGTAAGGTCCTGAGTGAAGATGGAAGCTGCTTCTAAGTCAAAACTGCAATACAGCAACATGAATTCAATTCAAGTGAGCATCCCAATCTCTTGTGGGTGGTGTAGCTTGTTTTCTTTGGTGGATACAAGTTCCACTACTGAGCTATACTCCATCCAATAGTGCAGCGCAGAGAAACCTTCTTTGCATGCCAGCATCAGTATGCGGTTCAACTGCACCACACAAATTATTCAATGGCCACTGGTCAGTTGTTTTCAAGATTCAGTCAAGTCTTGGCATGCTTATGCCAACTGAATAGCTTGTTGCCTAAGAATCCTCGTTCGGAGTGAACACAAACTTCCAATATCTCATTTTCGTTAAGCCCTCCAAGCTCCACATGTTCCCACAAAACACCGGCAGCCCCAAGCAAATGACCACCACAACGGGATTGATGCTCGCGAGGGCATGGCACACCAGGCTGCGGCGCAGTTTGACATAGAATAGGAAGACAGCTGAAGGGTTTGACGTCGCGTTGGGATTGACGTTTGGCGTTTGACGCCATTTCATAGGGTTGCACACACGAGGAGTTTCTGCTGTGCTCAGACCGCTTCTACATCTTCGACATACCGTCGAGGTTGTTTCGGCTGCGAATCTACAGGGTGTGCGAAAGAAGCCAGAACACCGCGTTAAAGTTGTAAGATTCATAAGATGCCTCTATTCAGGACTCTTGTGTGAACTGGCTGGACTGATACCCCTTAATTTTTGTTGGCCAGTTCTGGAGCCCACGCCGTACAGGTCTGTACATCATGTTGAGCAGACGTGAACTCCAACTGAGCGGCCAAAACACTGAGACAACCACCGCACACTGACATGGGCAAACACGCGGGCCAAGCACCGCACACATGGGCAGTCTCGCACCGGACTGCATTCGAAACACTCTTTTTGATTTGAGGTGGGTTGAGTCGAAATGCCGCAATCCTAGAAACACACCGCAACCCCAACATAGCTGCGGCATTTCTTCAAAACCTTGTTCTTCCTGAGCAGCATCGACATTTCCATGCCAGTGGAGTCTGTAGGACTAGCCGCTAAGTGACTAGCCTGATCTAACATGTGCCATGCCTCCCCCAACTTGCGAATGTGGCTTTGACCAAAGCTGATTGGTTTGCCTTCACAGTATGCATGTTCGCTCACTGTTTTGGGATTACTAGTTCATTCAGACCTCTGAAGCCATGCTTTTGGGTGGGTGGACTCCTGCAAGGGTGCGATCTTGGACCATAGATGGTCATGACAAACCAGAGTAACCAGAGTAGTCTGCCCCAAGCCTGCTCAGGCCAATGAATTTACCAAAGTCCTCCGCGACGGAGCCCGAAAAAGACCGGCTAAGCATAGATTATCACCTTGCGAGCCTCTCCTTTTTGTGTTGTTCATACGGAGAGACACTCATCCGTCCGCCATCAATTTATGAAAGTTCTTCCCGCAAACAGAGCCCGAAAAGGACCTGCGTACGCTAAGCAAGTCCACTCTTGCTGCACACAAGGTCAAAGAACACACTAAGCACCAATCTTTGTGCATATACCTCTTTGGCCAAAACTGAGTGATTCGCTAAATATGAAGCCTTTTCCGCTGCCACCGACGTATGCTGCGCTGATGCGCATTTCGGACCATGCAATGTACACTCAATCCCAGGACCTTTTCCCACCCAAACTTTTTGCCTGAGACATGTCTAGCTTGAGACGGACTCCCATGATCCTGAAATGAAGATGGGGCTTTCTCTTGCCACGGGATGAAGGTTTGAAGCTGGCACAAAACTTTTCGGATACATGATACATGTGGATGATGCTTACAATGTAAGGGAAAACTGTACAAAGAACCTCAATGTAGGTCACGAAGCCGAGTTTTCGCTTTCCTGATCCAAAAGCAAATACTTGTGGTGGGCAAGGACGACGGTCATCACATGGTAATAATTGTGGGGGATCTTTTGATGGCTAATGCTTGCGTGGGGTTAAATCAAGACTGCAAGGGGACGTTCTGGGATCGTAATTGGACATGTGTCGCTTGCAAATACTCAATAACTAGCTGGAGACAGATTCCTGCGCCGCCGGTGTTGCACGTTGAATGTCGACGGCTCAGCCCCACCACGCAGACGATTCCGAACCCCAGCCATGTTGCTTGCTGCCCCTTGTCATGAGCCGTGCGTATAATGTGAAGCGCATTCAAAACTCCCCTAGCTCTTTTTCAGTGAAGAGCGTGCCACAGCGGTGTTGCCATGTGTTGCATTGTGATGTGGGTCTCCTGTCGGTTGTCAGGGATGAATTTCCCACTTCGCGGCATGGCAGCCTGGTTGCAGAGCGCATTTCACTCCATTCATCCTGGAGCCACCCAGTAGCGTAGGCCATGCGTGGAGTGAATTTGGGTTTGGCCAAATGCGCAGACGCATCAGACGCTTGAGGCAGTCCGAGGACTGAAAGTGATGGTATGAGCCAGCTCATGTGGTAGGAGTCAACGTAGGACATCAGTGGAAAGCCCAAGTGGATTTGAATTGTATATATTGCAAGTCCCTTTCATGTCCTACATGATGCATCTCTTCCTCAATCTGCTAGACTTTGTTTCCAAACCTGCAGTTGTTTGAACGGATGGTGGAGTGAATGGCAGGGCCGATGGAGGTCTGAAGGTTGGATGCATCGCACTCGTGCCATGGTGTTTATCCGTTTAGTCTACAAAGCAGATCCTATAGAGGGGCATATGGAGCTTTGAATGCGCCAGTGACAAAGCAAGCGATAATAGCTGAATAGACTAGACTTGCCTTGTGTTGTTTTCGTGCCTCAGTGAAGTTCTCAACACTTTATGCCTTGACCAAGCTTACAAACTAGCCTCATACCAGTCTCACTCACTCAGAATGGCGCAAGTCGACTTGAGAGCTCTGAGCTCCCTCATGTTGGCCCTCAACAGCTCTGAGGGGATCATGTTGGCTGTTGATGAAAAGTCCCTCCTGTGGACATGCAAAACCATTCTGGCAGGGGTGGTTTTATGCAGTTGAGTGACATTCTCCTAAGCGCCCCTCGCTGAAGTTGCGAAAAGCCTCTCGCACTGCCTAGATCGAGGCCGATCTGTGAGAGAAGGTTCCAATCACGCAAGGCTTTGCGGAACCCGCGGCTGGCCGGAGTGGGGAACCTTTGACAAATCATGTGCTACTTGAGGGAGATTGAAAGCACGAATCGAAGGGAAGTCGCTCCTGCCAGCGGCTTACCAAGCTAGAGTTCCTTCATGGCACACCATATTCATGCGATACTGCATTGATCATATACAGCCTGGATTCAGGGAAGCACTCAGATTGCTTTTATAGTATAAATAAGCAGCAATATTATACAAAGATCTTCCCGACAGGCTTCCAGCTCCGCACCTGGCGCCCGCAAAGAGTTTGAAGCACAGATCAAGCAGCGACCGAGCCTTTGCTCTCCATCACCGAGCCCTACCGAGCCCGGCTCCGCACCGAGCCCCTGCGCCTCGATCCTGCGTGTGCTGCGCATTCCATCGTTTGAACAACACTCGCGACGATCTCGCGAGTCATATCACGGTGCGACCTGTCGCGGTGCGACCGATATCAAAAGGTCGACCGCACGGGACGGGAAGGGCCGAAGGGGCGATGGTTGGGTGATGTTGCTTCCAAGACGGGCGGGCTAAGGGCGGGCGTGACCCGTTCCGGTCGAAAAATCAGAAAAGGAAGAAGATCTTCCAGGAGTCACAAAGAGTTGCTTGTTGGATCTTATTGGGGTCCCCATGATCCACTCACTGGATGGGACATTAAACCACCCAACTCCATGTGACTCCTGGTTCTTGCGTTCTTTTCACCTCATCAGTTGCTTTCCCTTGGCGAATGGGTCACCCATTCCACCGGCGTCCGGGCCCGATACCCGGTTCATCTGTGTGTTTGGTCCGCCGAATTCGGCGAGACAGAAGACATGATCTGTCGCAGGAGATGTGTTTGGAAGACTTGACTTGGAAATCCCAAACAGGATATGACCATGGAGCAGGAGGAGGAACTTAAACTATGGTTGTTTCATGGTTTTTTCTCATTGTTTTGTATGGTTTTTCGCTTGAGGTTCTCCTTTTCCAGATCTCCGAGTGACGATGCGAAAGGCTGGTCGATAAGCATTTGCGGTCCCAAGCAGGTAGTAGCATGTGGGGTCACGACATGATCAATCCTTATGAAGTGCTATATAGGCTATGTCAGAGGGCCAGTTTTACTTTCATGCTTTCACAAGATTTGCAGATCTTAGATACCAGTATGTGGCGTAGGTTAGGAATCGGTGCTTTCATACAAGACTGCCTGGAGTGTAGAGCCCTCAATTGATCCGCGCGCCGCGCCAAGCGGAGGAACAAAGAATCACCGGGGCGCCATGGCTGGAAACATGGTGCGTTGGTCATCTTGCAGCTTCGAGAAGTCCTTGGCGCGGAAGGTCGGCGGAAGCTTGAGCCAGAAGAGTGATGTCAAGTAAAAAAATGCACACCAAGAAAACACAAAACATATCACTATACGTGCAACCTAAAAACCTAGGATTGTTCCTTTGAAGCCCTTATGAACCCCCCGTGAGATCAGAGCTGAGATGAGGCATACGGCATACGTTGAGGGATTCTTCAGGTCCCTGTTTCTTGGAGGAGTTACCACCCAGCCAAGTGGTTCTCCAAGACCCAGCCATGTGTGAATTCGCAAGAGAGGTTAAGTGACCTTATAGGACCCTATACTGGGGTACCTATGGGATAGTCTATAGAGTCATTCAACCGTCAACCTTTGTTGGTCAGGCTGAAACGAAGGAGAAACGTCCCGAAACATCCTCGGTGAAGAGAGAGAAGAGCCAGCAGCCCGAAACATCGAGGCGGCCGGGGGAGGTGTTCGTCGGTGGATAGAAATGGTGTCCCTTGAATCCATTTCCCTTGAATCAACCATGCAGACCAAATGATTTTCAGGTGAGCCCAAACCTTGAATCAACCAGACCAAATGGTTTTTCTGGTGAGCCCAAGCCAGGTGAAGTTCGACTTCAACGAGCAGTTATGATCCACCTGCTTTTCCGTCGGCTAGGCTTGCGCTTGCATCAGCCAAGCTCCGAAGCAGCGACTGAAGAATGGCCGCAATCAGTGGTCGTTGAGAGACCGCACACCGAGGACTTGGTTTGTCTCAACCCGGGCATTTGAGCACCATGATAACACATGCGATATCCTCGCAGTTCAATTCCTACGCAGAACTGGCTGACCACAGGAGTGCTGGAGTCCAGAACACCACTTTTTTGGGCCTCGTGGTCGTCGGGTTGACGTACTCACGACACAAGCAGACAAGCAGACGTTGCAGTCAGACGTTTGTTCTGTACTGTGGAGGGTTGAACTATAGGGGAGGGTCGAACTAAGGAGCACAACTTTTTGGATGCTCTAGAAGTCATGCGTGTGACAATAAGGTCAATTAGCTTGGCACGGAAATCACATATTTGCAGCAAGCGACAAGTGGTTGAAGCGACCATCTCTCCTTGCAAACGGCAGCTGGGACCCTTTCTTCCTGCGATGGATTGTGAGTCACTGTGAGTAGAGCAAGAAAGGCCAGTTGTATCCTATTCAATCGAATTCTGCAAAAGATGACCACTTGGTTGGCTAAAAGTGACCCTATCAGGGTCCAGGACCATCCGGCCATCTATGTCCTGCCTTCGGCCCCAAGATGCCAACGACGTTTCGGCTTCGACCGAGAACATATACACCAGCAGCTTCCTTTGGGGTCACCTGGCTGGTTTCGCCCCAGCCAACTACTTAAGGGTCTCCATTGGACACACCTTGAAGGTCCATGTAGGGGCTCAATGGGTTGCTGCGCATATTGCCTTCCGTTGTTAAGAGATGTCAGACCTTCGAATTCGATGAAACAACGCGAAACAACAGCCAAGTGAAAACGATTTTTTCCGCATGGAACAACATTTGCACACTTGAGAGTCTTTTGACCTTTTGAAGACTGGGGTGCATGACCCGCGCAACATTTTGGCACAATATGGCACAATACTCCTTTGGTGCAAATCTGTTGAGCATCACAGGTTTGAGCATTGCAACATGGGGTGGTTGAAAAGATCTTTTGATCTTTCGATTGCTAAAGTCAGCATGTCAAATGGGGTCTATCGCTGCGCCTTTGCCGAGGGTGTGGTCAAGAGAGCCCCTTTTCGTCTCGCAGAACTCTCAGCGTTGGACAAATGGCCGTTGCCACTGCGGCGGTGTTGGCATCGCCGGTTTGCGTGCCATTTCGTGCGCCAAACTTGCGTGCTTCAGCGCTTGTGCCTTTACGTGCTGCGTTACCATTGTAATCCAACGAATGCTACTACATACTTCCTTTAAACAAATACAACATACCCCGGACTCCCTATCAGTGGAGTGCTTTTTCAATCGAGCCAGGCTCAAGAGACAGCGCTCGTCACTGCTCAGATTACAAAGCAGAGGATCACGAATCTTGCTTTGACCAAAGCTGATTGAGTTCCCTTCGTTGCCTGAAACCCTCTTTCTTTGGTACTTACAAAGACCAAAACGGCGGCTCCTCCGCGAGACCTGACGACGCGGAAAACGCGGAAAACGACCTCGAAGTGTTCTGCGGACACCGCCCGTGTCCGTATGGCCCATCGTGTCACGGCATCGTTCAACAGCCGCGGTGGTCATTGGTCCAAGAGTCAAGGACCACAGGAGCTTTTTTGTCTATGTCTTTTCCATGGACATTTCGGCATTCAGATCTACAGGGATTTCAATCAAAAACAGATTTCATCAAAAGCAACTAATTTCAAAAGGTATTGATCAAGTGGATCTTGCGTGTGAGTGTATGTTGCTTGTACAAAGTGGAGGTGACGTTTGTGGAAGTGGATCTTGCTTCTTCTCCACCGGAGAAAACCGAAGAAACGGTTCCAATGACGTCAACCCTCGTGTGACCCGTGACGTGAAAACCAGGCATTCCTGTAGCCTATTGGCATCGGAATCGGCGTCCCCAGGCCCCCCCAAAAAATAAAGCGTGCCAGATTACAGGCCAAGGTGCTCCCTTGGGAGAACTTTTTTAAGGCAGCAACATAGCTGGCACAAACCCTGGAAGATGCAGAGTTGCAAGGCCGGGGTTTTTGCTGCTGCTATATGGTTGATTCTCCTTGCCATGTGGAAGGCGAGTATTGCGAGTATTGCAGATGCCTGACCATTTGCAAGCAGGTGTGAGAGGAAGGACACATCAGCCAAAAATAGTGTTATACCGTTATACTTTTATATAGTTGCAGTATATGACACATCAGCCTATGTCCTTGCCAAAAACCGTTTTGGGCAGCGAGATTTCTGACAAACCTTGAAAGATTAGTTCCAATGCAGGTGCCTGGTGCCGGACACAAAGCCGCAACGGTCCCAGAATTTGGCTGCTGGAGAATCCACAAAAGGACGCAACTGAGGTGGAACATGAGCTGATTTGGTCCGAAAAGAAACGCAAAAAAAGGGGGCTTGGAATCGCGGAGCAACACTCCTCCGCTGCTTGGGGATGCCCATTCCTTTTCCTCGCAACTGACGCCGAGCTCGCCGCATGTCCCATGATGTCCGGCCCATGGTGTGACCACCGCGCTGGTTCACTGGCAAACCTGGTGTTTTTTCCGGAAATGAACAGAATAGACCATGTCCGACGGCAGGTCCACCTACGGTTGTGGGCTGAGTTCCAGTCTCCGGGCGCTATGATTGGAAAAGGGTGTGGCATCGGCTGCATCTGCTTGGGAGGCCAAAACATGGCCCCTCATGCATGATGGTGAGCATCGAGGAGCGTCATGGTGCCATGACGATTGATTTCTAGCGGTGAAGCAGCGAATTCGAAGGCATCGAGCTGGAATCAACAAGTAAAGGGAGCCCTTAAGGTGCCTTCATGAAACCACTTCTTTCTTTCTACGTCGCGATTTCGCTGGTGACTCGCCGACAGCGGTCGATCGCAGGTCCCATAGGCGCGTCGATCGCAGTCATGGTCCCGCGTGGGGGTCAGCGATAGGCTTCCCCCACTGCCTCTCCATAGGGCCACTGACGAAAATAGATCTTTTGTTCGTCTGGATTCTAGAAGCAACTACCTGGACCCTCCAAAGTACCTTAGAAAATGGGACATCCTATAAAAACAGGTACTTGTACCCATTTTCTGAAGTACTTTGAGATTCCAGGTACTTTAGTTAATGGTTCCTTTGCTCTCCAACCTTTGGCCCTTGATTTGCGTCAGCCTTTGCAATGTCCAGTCTGCTCAATCCAACACGCCCCAGGCCCTGACCCCCAACCGGGCGGTTTCGTTGGGACGTCATGAAATCCTACCCGGTCAACCCCCCGCTGCAGTCTCCGCATTGTCTCCGCTGTAGTCAGGCTTAAGCCATGTCTGTCGCACGCCCGCGTTGATCTAGACGATTTCAACATATGTCTGGGCTGGCAGGGACTGCTTCCGGACTGGCTGTTTGGTGAGAGAGACTCGAACGGAACAGCATGAGCACAGCATGAGCACCATGCGGAAGATGCATGGGGATTTGTTGCGAAGGCGTGACAATGACACAGTTTCGTTCAGACTTGAATACAGGACACTTGTTTGTGTCATTTTGCCAGTGGGTAGACTCTTGATTAACAACCCCCCCGATACGGATGGTAAAACCTTCGAAAGTCTTGGGGGTTTGGAGTAGAATCGAGACTCTACATGATGGGCAGGCTTTGTGCATGTGTACCAAGGCGCATGACTGAGGTTTTGCACAGGTTGTCGACAATTCACTGACCCCACTTGCCTGTTAAGGTCTTGCCTGCCCCCTGTTTGCAGATGCCTCCTCTGCCTTCACGGCGGACCAATGCAAAAGATGTTACATGGCTGGGTTCCAGGCTCCCGGCTGTTTGTGGAACTCACATGTTGGATCCACGGCGTACTGTTTGTCGCAGTCGCTGCTTGTCGCTGTGGAAGCACTGAAGCAGTCGCAGTCGCCGGTCTGTCGCCGGTCGGTCAGACCGGAGAGGTCAGACCGGAGAAGTCCGTCTCTTGGGTGAAGGCGACTCTAGGACTGGACTTTGGACGATGGGTTGAGCTGGACCCACTCAGAACATGTCTCGAATCTTCAAGCCAAGGGCAGTTGAAGCGATGATTTCGATGAAAGACGTGATGTGTTGGCCTGCCAGCTAGCTAGCAAGCTTCAAGCAGCCTTGTTCTCCAAGAGTCCGTAATCTTTGACACAACTCTTTGACACAACTCTTTTTGCCCAGTATGAACCAGTGAAATCCTTTCTGCCCGTGACACAACGCCAAAAGGATAAAATTCACAACCATGGGCACATGGCACAGAGCCCAGCTCTTCCACCAGCAACTGGGGGGAAAATGTTGCTTCGAAGAGAGACCAGCACGGCGCTCTTCACCGCCACTCGACCAACCACGAAGGACCACCGGACCGCGCTTCGAAGGCCCAGCTCGCGGCGCTAGTTGCCGCAAGCTAGTTGCCACGTCCGCCAAGTTTCACGCGCGCAACAGTCGATCCAGAAGTGAAGTGATGTGGCTGATGTGTTTTTGATGATTTGGCACCAACAAAAACACCACCAGGACCTTCAGTACGTGACCCTTTGATATCCCAGGATGAGGTCACCGAGGTGCACCTATAGGTCTGTACGTTCGGTCACAAACAGAGTTCTGTACGTTCGAGGTCACGTCCGAGTCCCTCGCTTTCGTCACGGAGCTCCAGAAGTCCCTGCAGGTCCGGTCGCGCCAGCAAGGCCGGTCAACACCCTGAAACATGGTGTCACCATGCGCCACCCCGAGTCACTCCGCGTCACCATTGGGCGTTTCTTAAAAGCACGGAAAAGCGCAGTGCGTGACTGACTGGAGAAATCGTAAACTCCAGGACCTGAAAATGACTGACCTCTGACTGGAGACTTTGTCAGTGACCTTTTACAAGCGACATCGCGATCTTGTTTTATATGCCATTTGTTCAACCTCCTTCGGTCTGGCCAGCGCTGTGTCATACTCCAATGGCGCTTGCCATTTTACAAGCGCCGTTCGAGCGATGAGCGCTGGCACCAAGGCCAAAGGGCGAGGGTCATATTATGCCGCTTGAACATTTCAGGAACAACTCAAACACATAGAACGCAAGCACCCAAAAAAAAAGAAAAGTGCAGTTTCATCCAAAGACAATGTTTTTTGAAGCAGCAGTAATTTTGTATATGTATGAAGGTGCAGGTATGATATGCTCACGTTGAAAATTACTTTCATGGTCCAAAAAGTGATCAAGGTTCAGAATAAGTGAGGTTTGCTTCATCATGTTCGTCCCATTTATGTTCCCAAGCTGTTGCCCAATCCCTCAGTGTGAACATGGTGCAACCCCATCGCAGCGGTCCTCTTTGCAGGTTTCAATCAGATTTGTCGGAAGACGTACTGAGTTGCGTCTCCTTAAAGATGTGGGTCTCCGTTGGTCGCTGGGTCCATTTCTCAAGATATCCGTCCGTTGCGTTGCGATGGTCGTTGGTCGATGATTTGACTTGGGTCGGTCAACTCTGCGAAAGCAGTGCAACAAAAACGACCATGTCGACATGGCCATCTTGATGCTTCTCCCCGCTGTCACATTGGAGACAGCTCTTCACTTGACAGCGTTTGGCATTGAGACAGCCGAGGGCCGGGTTTTTTCACGAAGGAAGGCGAGAAACTTCATAATTACCTTCAGTACAATTCACGGAGATTTCACAAATATATATATATTGAACAAAACACACTCTTTCTTGCCCCAGAGCAGATGACTTATACCTATATACTTGTCTACCAGCTTCTTTAAAGTGACTTTTTTGGCGTTTCATCCAGCGACCTTTTACATGCAGTTCTAAGCGAGCTCAAACCCGGGGACAAACAAATTACTTTGACGAACGAGGTAGAACCATGTTTAATATAGTTAGGATTGCTCCTTTTGCACTGAAGGGCCTCCCAAGTTTGGAAACCATACCTATACCCGGTCACTGGGTAACCTGGAAATCCTGTTGTATCATGTTGTATACAGATGCGTTTTTGCCACTCTCCAAACGGACCAAAAGTTCTATCCGCTGTTTAAAGACTTAAGACATACTAAGAGCCTTCTTTTCGAATACGGCCGGACCGACACCCGTCGTCTGGACACCGGCGCGGGACTGGACGACGGACGAAGCGGAGCGGCGCAAGCCTAGCCTGAGGAATCCGTCAACGCCTCCAGCTCAGAGCGAGGGTTCCGACGATTCCTGGTTTGGCAGCGAAAATACCACCAACATCACCTACCCCACCTCTGAAGAGGTGGGGGTAACATCAACGACTGTCAGGCATCGATCTGAAGTGGCTGCCAGGCTTGCGTGAACGCTTTCTCGTTCGCCGGTTCCGCGGGGCGGACTCCCCCGGCCCGCGGGGGGTCTGGTTGAACGGAGGCGGCGTGATGCGGCAACACCTGATGGGTCCAGCTTCGCTTCTTCCGACTGCAGCACGATTGAGCAAGACGGTGAGAGAGACAGGTGTGAACGAGAGTGGGGCTGAAGGAAACGGAGACTTCGAACTCTTACAGATCAATGACCAGCTACTCCAAAGAGATGTCCAAACAAATGCTTTCTGGCAATAACCAGGTTTTTAGAAAGAAGGTCTTTCTGAGCGCTTTCAGAGCGCGATGATCAGTATGACGCTCGCGCCGCGGGAGGCGCCTCGCTCGCCAGACTCCGGTTCGATCGGGCGGGTGCTTTGGGTGATGGGGACCGAGTGGCCTGCCATGCATAGCCATAGCAAGAGAGGTAGCCAGTGACCGGGACCATAGGACCCGGAAGATCTGGGGTACCCTGGCCTGGGATAGTCGAACTAGGGTCATTCGATCTCTGTTGGTAGCTATTTGGGCTAGTGTTCGTTCTATTCACCATTTTGAACTCTTGCTTCGCCGCTGCAGATCGCTTGTCGGCAGATCTGGAAACACCGCGCAGATCTGCGACATTGAATACGCATGCTTTCAACAGGACGTTCACGTGGCTCGACGTTCACTGGCTGTATGCCGTTGGGGATGGCTCTCAGTCGCTGTGGCACTGCGCGACCGAAACCTGCTCGACCGGGTCGAGCTGTGAGTTTGTCGCCTCCCACGCGTGCAAAACCCTTTCAATTGGTGCGATGGTGGCAAGTGTGAATGTTTTTTGGGAGGGAGGATGGGAGTGATCCCAGCTGTTTAATAAGCTTGCTACTTCACTGGTGCTTCTTTCAAAGCCACATTTCCAGCTGCACACTGTGAGCGCAAAGAAATGGATGGTCAGCAGTTCAGACTACTGAGAACCCATTTGTTGGTGCCCAGCAGCATTCCAACCGAGGTTGAAGAACCCAGACTTATAAGGTCACTGGCTACCTCTCTTCATTGTCATACCCTAGGGCTCCAGTCGTACCTTCTTAGAAGGTGGGACTGGGGAGGGTTTAGAGGGTCCAGTCATACCTTCTGAGGAGGTACTTAGAGCCCTAGGGATGATATGCAGTGAAAGATCTATTGAACTCGCCCGACCGCTCCGCCAAGCTTGTTTCTGGACCACGCTGGACAGCTGTCCACCATCCAGGCCATGCTTGATTTGAATGTGGACCGCTTTCAATATCCTCCCTCCAAGCAAAAACAAGTCCAGCTTGCATTCACAGTGACCAAACTTTGGAGTCCTATACAAGTGACCCTTGAAACCCAGAGCGGGTGGTGCTGGACAGAACTGGTGAGTTCTGTCGACCCGTTGACTTTCGAACCGACAACGAAACACAACGAACAAACCTGTCCGACAGCGCGCAGCTGTCGGCAGTGACGCTGTAGAGGATGGAAAAAGGGTGGCATCTCATCTTTGCACATCACATCTGGTCACTTCTTAAGCCCTTGAGAGCGCCTTCTTTCCCCTGAAAGAGCCCAGTCTCAGTCGAAAAAGACCGTGTTTTGAGAACGACTCGTGGCAGGAGATCCTTTTGGGCCTTTTTTTCCACGAAGCGTGGCCGGCTAGCTTTCAGCTAGCTTGATCTGGCCTCACAAGTTGTTGCTAAAGGGGGTAGTATATTCCCATATACAAGTCCAGTCTGAGCCAGTAACACTTGGTCGCTTGGTCTATTGACCTCCTTGAGCAGTGTATTTGCATAGTCAACTCCAGTAAAATGAGTACCTTGATGTAGACATATGTAGACACTTAAGATTCAAGATTGTGTCGAATGGAACTTGCTTCATGTCTTGGGCTAGGGATGAGACATCCTCGTTTGGCCCACAAAATGGCTGGATCTTCAGTCACCATGACTGGATGCTGCAGAAGAAGCGGAGGGCGCGCTCCGCGTCTTCGGTCAATCGTAGGTGTACACGGTGTACACGGTCGTTGTGTATAGACTCTTGATGAAATTTCAATGCCCCAAGCTTTTCAGAGGTCAATCCATGTCTTTGTGGTTTTATTCATCATTCTACAAGTCGGTGGTTTGGGGCTGAAGAGGTACAGAAACCTCTCCCGCCGCTCGTTCTCAAGCCGCGGATCATCGAGTGAAAGCTTCTTGACCGCTTCGTGGGTTCGCAGGTTCCAACGTGGCCATTGGTTTGGCAAGCAAATGTGTTAGACTCCTTGACGTGTTTGACACCACACCCAGGTGTTGTTGGCTGGGAGCTTTGGAAGAGCTTGAGAAAAACAGCAGGTTGGACTCTAAATGTTGCGACCGCGTTTGCTTTGGCACCCTTTTCGACGAGCTCCCTGCATGATTGATTCATGAATCGGAATCACCGTGCTTGCATTCGAAACCAGGGAAAGTCAGCGGAAAGGACAAGCTTGGATCCCAAGGGACATCAAAAAGGACCAACATTAATTTTGAAGTTTGGTCTCATCCTCATCAGGTTCACTAAATCAAACCATCCCTGGTCCTGTCACTGCATGAAACTTATAGTGCCACACTTTGTCAATTCCCAAAACGAGCCCATTTGCCACCTTCGACGCCTCAATCTACTTGCCTTGATGTGCGATGCATGGCGCTCGCCGCGCTTCTCCTTCGACCAGGTATGTTCTTTCAACTTCCGACGTTGAAGAACCCGAACGTTCGACTATCCCATTTTTCCAGGCGCTCCCTGTACGGCGTATTTACATACAGACAGGGATGGTTTTAGGGGTCAATGTAGGTAAATACGCCAATCCCATGCAGTGTCTATAGGTACCCCAGGTGACTTCGTGGTGACAGGTCCGGAGACCGGGGAACGGTTTGCGTGGCGAGAGAACAACGGCTGAGAGGTCAACCGAGGTGCAGAGTGACTTCGATGGTGAACTTGGGGCGAAGTCTTGCAGGACCTGGGTGAACATGGAGCATGGAAAAGCTTGAGACCTGGGTTTGGGTCCGGGTGATCGAATTTTAGCGGATGTCTATAGTTGCTGACCAACCTGCTTTCCGACAAGAGCTTCGTCCCCCTTGGTCTTGGTGACCGTGTCACATTTAGACCAACCCTGCAAGCCACATCCAATAACAGGTGAATATGGTTCATTGGGAACATCACGCCTCACCATTCTTTACAGTCTCTAAGTGACCTTGTGCAGACCAAAAAAGGTGACGTCCTGGGATATCAAAGAGGTCACGTAAGGTCCTGGTATACGTCTCGCCAAAAGGGATGCTTTTCAATCCGACCTTCGGTCTATCAGAGCAGAAGCGGAGGCTTGAGGTCTCGCACGCCTCCTCGATCCGTTGAACACGCGTGCAGTGTCCTGCGGCCCTCTCAACAGAGGTTCAATGACCCGAACTAGACTATCCCAGTTGGGTACCCCAGGCCTTCCGGGTCCTATGGTCCCGGTCACTTAACCTCTCTTGGTCTTCGTCCTTGAAACGTTGCCGTGTCGCCCGGCGCAGGGGCGGCCTTTTGCCCCGGGTTGATTGGTTTGAGCCGCTGGGACGAAAACCAAGCGGGGCGGCATGGACCGCGGTCAATGGTCGTCTTCTCTGCTTAGCGAGTTGAAGGATCCTGAGCTTGAAGCTATCCCAGTTGGTACCGCACGGATGGGTTCTATAAAGTCAAGAACCTCAAGAACCTCTTATGACACTCCGGTTCACTTGGGCCCGTGCTCGACACCGAGTGAAGAACGGTCTCGAGTGACACGCTTCCCTCAGCTGGACGCTCCCCTCGTCGATGGGGGGGCTGCGGACCCACTTGCAGGTCCCAACAAATGGCAGCATGGCATGCCTGAAGATACCCAGACACTCCATGGGACTGCCATCGTTCCGCCGCCCCAGAAAGACTTCCGTGACCAACCACCCCTGGCCGCTTCTCGGCGTAGGCAGGCCCAATGGAGTATCTGGAACGATGCGAAGGCTGGAAATGAAGGGGCCCGGTTTCGAGCCCTTTTTGGAGACGATCTCGGAGAGAAAAGCTCTGAAAAGCAGCGACGGGCGGGGTCAAGACTGAGAATGAGGTCGCCATGTCTCGCCATGTCTTCCAGAGGTTGAATGACCCTATATAGACTATCCCATAAATACCCCAGGTGACGGGTCCTATAAGGTCACTTAACCTGTCTTGGTTGGCAGTCGCCATGTGTTGACACCAGTTGCCTCGGCTGTTGACCGCTCCATGGTGCCCGCTGCTACACCGGTAATAACGCGCCAGTCATGTAGACAAGCCCGGCTGGCGCCAGCATACTTGCGTTTGGGCTCACTGTGCGGGGGGTGTAACCTTTGAGACCCTCTTCGTCGCCGGTGTTCTGGGCTCCCATCGGGGGAAAAGAGCCAGTCAGGTTGATAGCACCATCCTGAGAATTGGATGTTTGAGAGGAGTTTGACAGGTCTGAGGTCTTTGAAACTCCAGCCAGCGATTGATTGCATAGACCAGGCACTTTGCACTGGAACAACAGGTGAGGGTGAGAACACCTGCAAGTTGTGTACTGAAATTTGCATTGACTTAGCTGAACATAGTTGATCATAGTTGCTGCTGTGCAGGAACTATCCATATTCCAAGTTCTTTCATGTGTTTTTGTGAGCACGTTGGCCACGGTAGATTTTTGCCACTGGGATGTTTTTTGAAAGTCCATCACATATCTCTTATCTCTCGAACAAAAAAACACTAAGATAGTATGTGGCCGAGACAACAAGAGCTGATCCAAAGCATTTTTGAGTTGATGCTTGTCCAAAGAAGCGCACCACAAAGCGGTATGATGCAGGTATGACGACTTGAGAGCAAGCTGCAGCACGAGAATCGAAGATAGAGAACACCAACCGGATCTTCACAAACCCAACTCGCGCCAGGATGGGCCATCAGGGCCTCCTGATCCTCTTAAACTCTCATCAAGGAGCCCAACATATTCCATGCAGAAATGCCCAGCTATGCCCAGCTTGAACACATCCCTTGAGCACCTCCGCCCGCCTTCCTCCAGCGACACGGGCCTCGTCGTGGGGATCGGTTGATGCTTCCTCCACCGGGCCTACTCGCCTGCAATCTGGGTGTCCGGACCTGGCTTAGTCCTAGGATCTCTCATAGGAATCCCTCGAAGGTCCCTATATGGCTGACCCCACTTCCAAAAAGCCACAGCTCCTTCGTGCGCAATGGCTTTCCTGCTTCTTCTCCATGAGAAAACGGCGGTTCGGACCAGTTGTGGCACTATGTTTTCTGTGCTGAGACCTGTTGCTTTTAGAGCTTCAACTTCAAAAGCAGAATCAAAAGCATGAGGCCAAAATGTTGAGTCGTTCTCCTGCTTTTACCAAATAAAGGGGGCATTTGTTTGTAGCCATTGTCAATTTACAACATCAATTTTCATCAATTTGCACATATTTTCCACATTAATTTCAGAAACTTTTTTTTTTTTGATGTGTGTGCTGTGGCACTCTGGACGGACTACAGAAGACAGAGTGGAAGTGTTTGGTTGGCGACGGTTTAGGGATGACCCTCTCAACGGGAAGACGGAACTGGAAGGCTGATGAGCCATTTTGGCGTTTTTTGTGCGCTACGATCGGAGCGATCGGACGCTACGATCGGGACCCTACGATACTAGGGGACCCCTATCACAGCAACCGTCGATGTCCCTTCTGGGTTCGGTGGAAGATCAGTCAACTGGGTTCGGTGGAGGCCATTCCTACATAGTAGCAAGAAGCAACGAATAAGTAACTAGTACAGTAGCTATTTGCTACTAGTAGCGTTGCCCTTTGCTCCGTTCGTAGCTTCTTGTTACGAACGTATAGTAAGAATGCTCCGTTCGTAGCGATGCCAGGAGCCCCTAGTAGCGTCCTTGCTCCTAGTAGTAAGGCCAGGAGCTACGTTCGTAGCTTCTTGTTCCAAATCTGTTTATGGAGCGAACCGGTTCAGATGGATTTTGCAACGGTCCAACGGATGGGCCGACACCCACCACTCAATCTGATTCGTATGTGAAACGCGGGTCCGGCGGGCCGACACCCAGCCGCTCGGAGACCTAGACCCCAGCCGTTCCCCAACCCCCGGTGCGGACTCCAAAACTCGGTCAGGTGCAGCTCTGTCAGTTTGGCAGTCTTGGTCAGGATATGTGCATCTACTAGCTTCTTGTTTCTACTATAGCCTATAGCTTCTTGTTACTACTAGTAAGGCCCTTACCGCCCTTGCTCCTAGTAGCGATGCACATGTTCCTAGTAGCTTCTAATTAAACCAGTTTTAGTCAGGATATGTGCATCTCCGGCTTCATTCGGGGCTCAAGCAGCAAATCATCCGCTGTTTCCCAAGCTTCAGTGTGCGCCTTGACGCGTGACCCGCCATCCGTGGACTGTGAATCTTCATTCGCGCTCTCCAATTCCTGGTTTTGCGGATTCTGCTTTTCCCGAAGCTCGTTTTGGTGGAAATGAATCATTTTGATATATGTCTTGAGTGTTTGATGTTTCTTTTGAACCAGGTCCTGCGACCCGCCAAATATACATCTGGGACCCGCCCAAATGTTGGTCTTCACGACCTGGGTCCCAGTCTCAGGATTTCCTCGATGGACTTTCGCAGCGCCCTGCGCCTTGCCCTGCTGCTCCCGGCCCTGGCGTTTCGCCACGATCGGGAGGGCCAGGAGCGTATTTCCGGAGTCTCCGAGTTCGGGACGACGCCTCGCCGTGGCGTGTGCAAGTTCGCGGAGGATGGATCACCCTTCGATTGCATCTCGGTGGGTAAGGTCTTTCTGTCGCTCTTGGGGCCTCCATGGTCCTCCATGGTGTTGGTTTCATCGCAGTCGGGCCATAGGGCCACAAAATGTGTAGCGTAGATCGTGGGGATGGTTGGGATGCTTGGACTATGGGAAGCTACTTTTAGCCTTTGATTTTGGTCACCCTTATCAATGGCACGCGGAGTTTGATGATCACGGGTGTTTTCAGCGTGAAACCATCAAGCAGGCATCTATGAAGGAGAGAAGGGCTGGCTTGAAGACCGTGATATGGTGAAGAAGAAGGACATTAAGTGCTACCAGAAGCCAGGACTGGGGCCTGGTTCTTATGTGTTTGCGGTCTCACTGTGTTTTTAGTCCTTACATATAGGACTGAGGGATTACACTGCAGCTGCAAAGCGAGCGATGTGTAGACAGCCGATGAAACCTTCTTGTTTACTTACGCATGATTTTTGTGTTAACACATGGTGAGCACAATGTTGTTGTTTTCTTGCTTTACTTCAATTCCGGCTTCCTTCTGAATCTATGTCTATGTCCTTTCTATTTCACAGCCTGGATCCTCCAAAACGAGCGGCTTTTTGTTTCAGAAAGCCGGTTCATTGATGGGGGGGCCAGCCAAAAAAAATCTTCGCTGAACTTGAAGATCTCAGCTCAGCCAGAGGATACCCAGATCAACTCTTCTGCTGCTTGAAGGGCTTTAGCTATCGGCGTTTTTGGGCACTCCAATCAGGCCGGAAAGTCAGCAAGGAGAATACCTGGATGTGCTGCAGCGGCAAATCCTCGAAGGCCATTGATCCGCCAATGTACTACTGCAAGTGACCTGATACGGACTCTGCCGTAGAGCGGCTGGTGATTTCAGCGGTCCGCTGTCCCTGTTCACCTGCAAGGTCGCAAAATGGAGAGTTGGCTGGGAGAAGGGATGAGTGTAGCACAACCTCTAAGGGTCCAGGGCCATTGTCCTTTGGCCCCAGGCAAAGACCATTCTCTGGTTTCAAACGAACTCACCTCCAACACCCGGAGGCTTCTGGAGCCCTATGGGATTGTCGAATGATTGCCACTGCAGATGCTAGTGTTTACATGTGTTTTTTTGATGTTGTTGATGATGGGATTGCATATCACGCTACTACTAAGGGCAGGCTTGGCATTGAAGTTCGAATCAACAGGTACACAGAAGTTCCCATTCAACGCACCAAATCATCTCATGTTCAACTCATCTGACGCATCCGACCCTCCCAAAATCCTCCAGACTCACCCGACTTCGCGGGAGTCTGGTCCGCTGGTCACGCCTCCTTCCACCGGATGGGACGTTCACCGTCAACTGGATGAGACGTTCACCGCCAGTGATGACGAGGTCATGCCTTAGGTCCCCCATGCAGTCCACCTATTTAACCACCTCCTAATAACCCGCCCCTTGATCAAGTGCGGGCCCAAGTAATGCGAAATCTAGAAATATCCTAGAACATATTGATGTGAATTGGACATGAAAGGAAAGGAAAGGAAATGAAAGGAACGGAAAAGAAATGAAAGGACAATGAAAGGAAAGGGAAGGAAATTGAAAGGACGATGAAATGAAAGGAAAGGACATGAAAGCAATCAATGTAAGTAGTGCTGAAGGAATTGTAAAGGGGCTGAACCTAAATAACCATAGCCCTCAATAAAGCTAAAGCTTTTCAACCACAAGGAAACCTAAAGGACTTGTAAAGGAAACCACGAAAAGAACCGGCCAGGGATTGTTTAGTATTATTTGAGGTCTGGAGTAATTGAAGATTTGAGCTGCTTGTGGGGGGTGGTCTTTGTGGGTTGATTTCAGGTTGCAAATTGCTATGCCAAAATAGGCAATGTTAAAAGGACAATGCAGCTGCCAAATCAGAAATCCAGAAAGGATGGCCTTCAATAAAGCTAAAGCTTTTCAATCAAAAGGAAATCTAAAAGAATTGTAAAGGAAACCACCAAATAATCAGATTTTGGAATCAGCTGAAAGCTCAGAATCAGCTTGGATGAATCAAGGTTTGGAATCAGCTGAGAATCAGGGTCCAGAAAAACTAGTATTATTTGATTGCTATTGGTTTTTGAAACGATTTAGTATTATTCACGGGCAATATATTAATATGAGGTCAACATGACATGATTTCATGGTTTTAGGGTAGGACCCTGTGAGTAGCCAGTTTGGAACCAATACCCCGCAGTTCTAAGGGCGCCCAGTTTGGAACCAATGGCAGTCCCCCCCCACAACATCAGGTACTGAATGTGAGTGTTTGCCTTTCAACTTCTTCGAAAGCAACCGTACAGAAGTCAAAACCACCTGCAGTCACAAAGGGGTGCTTAATGGAGGTTAGGGGTGCCCATTATCCACTCACTTGAGGACTAAACACCACCCCTTTGTGACTGCTGGCATAAAACCCCGCCAATTTCTTATTTTGTTTTGTGTGGAACAAGGGCGTGTATCAATCGTTTGTCAATTCTTATGGAATGGTGTCCTTTTTGTTATGACATTTTAGTGCCACTTCTGCACTATGACCATCCGAAAAGAAGGTACTTGGAACTATGGGGCGGGGAGATGTAGTCCTTTGAGTATTCAGTCTTCATGGCCACCCTACAGCGCCTGTTTTGAACATGCACACTCACAGCTGGACAGCTGCAGCAATGAAGTCGGTGAAGTTGTTCGGAAGATGTTGCCAAACACTATATACGATCGTTTAGTGCATCAGCCGTTCAATCGCCAGCAGGAAAGACACGGAAGAACAACTCGATTTGTAGGAGAGACTGCCAACAGACGTTGAAGAACCGGAAGGAGCCTATAGACTATCCCATGGGTACCTCATTAGTGTCCCATAAAGTTATAAAACCTCTCTTGGTAAGACCTGCAGACTGATGCTACGAGAATCACATGAGCTCCTCTTGAAGGCCTTGGGTTGCTCAGTTCATGCCACGCCTGACTCTGACGAAGAAATCCTTGCACAGTCATGGCGTTGCTTGGGCCGGAAAATAGGGGCCTATGTCCAACCTGTGATTTGCTAGTAAAGACATCTAAATGAGATGGGGGTTCCTGTTCCTCAAAACTGGTATTCCACTCAGGCCGTGAAACGGAGCTGAAGGCAGCGATGTGGATCATGTTCTGTGGAAAACGTGCCTTTGGAGGTGAAGATGAGGCCGGTCTCGCTACGGGCGCCCGCTAATAAAGCGCCATCATGGAGCTGTTTTCCTGCCCCGAGCGGCGACTGCACACAGGTCCAGGACTACTCTTCCAACGAAAACGGCAATTGGACTCTGCAATCCCAGACACTCCATGGGACTGCCATATATGCCGCCCCATGACCCCCAAAAACCACCCCAACTGATCGGCATATATGGCAGTCCCATGGAGTGTTTGGGAATTGGACGAGGGAACACACGGCACGTCCGGTGATGCAATGATGCTGCGCACACCCTATAAAAAGTGGCTCTTTGCTCTTGCATCTACGAGCGGGCAGCTGATTGAGCGCGATCGGGAGATACAAATTATAAGATTTACAAGAGAAGCAACAAAACGCCGCAGTCATCTCAGGTTTCCATTAGCTCTGTGAGACTGAGACTGCCTTTCCAGATCCGAGTTTTGAAAGGGTGAAAGGATTCCCCACGTGTGACGTGGATGATGTGGCCAATGTTGCATCCAGTGCGATTCTGGTCAGTCGAAGAGAAAGTGAGCATTTTCGAGCTCTATTCCAGTGGCTTAACAAGCTAGAGTTCCTTCATGGCACACCATATTCATGCGATACTGCATTGATCATATACAGCCTGGATTCAGGGAAGCACTCAGATTGCTTTTATAATAATAAGCAGCATAATTATACAATATGGCAAAGATGTTCCCGACAGATAGCTTCCAGCTCCGTGACAAGCGCACCTTGTGACCGCAAAGAGTTAGATCAAGCAGTGGCCGAGCCCTTGCTATCCATCACTCTGCGCAGGTCACCCCAGGCGCGCACGGAGCCCCTGCGCCTCTCTGTGTGCCATGCGCATCAATCGATCCAGACTTGTCGCGATACGGTGCGACCTGTCGCGGTGCGACCGATATCAAAAGGTCGACGTGGGAAGGCCGGGCGGGACGGGAATGGGGCGATGGATGTTTGACGTCTTGGGTGTTCCGGTCGAAAAATCAGAAAAGGAAGAAGATCTTCCAGGAGTCACAAAGGGGTGCTTATTGGATCTTATTGGGGTCCCCATGATCCACTCACTGGATGGGTCTTGAAACCACCCAACTCCATGTGACTCCTGGTTCTTGCGTTCTTTTCACCTCATCAGTTGCTTTCCCTTGGCGAATGGGTCACCCATTCCACCGGCCATGTCCGGGCCCGATACCCGCTGCATCGTGTGTTTGGTCCGCCGAATTCGGCGAGAAAGACAACACATCTGTCGCAGGAGATGTGTTTGGAAGACTTGACTTGGAAATCCCAAACAGGATATGACCATGGAGCAGGAGGAGGAACTTAAACATGGTTTTCATTGTTTTTCCGAGTCACGATGCGAAAGGCTGGTCGATAGCATTGCGGTCCCAAGCAGGTAGTAGCATGGGGTCACGACATGATCAATCCTTATTAAGCGCGCACATGTGCAAGTCAGAGGGACAGTTTTATTTTCATGCTTCACAACACACAGATCTTAGATACCAGTATGTGGCGTAGGTTTGGAATCGGTGCTTTCATACAAGACTGCCTGGAGTGTAGAGCCTTCAATTGACCATTGATCCGCGCGCCGCGCCAAGCGGAGGAACAAAGAATCACCGGTGCGCCATGGCTGGAAACATGGTGCGTTGGTCATCTTGCAGCTGCAAGAAGTCCTTGGCGCGGAAGGTCCGCGGAAGCATGAGCCAGATGTTGTTTTCGTGCAATAACAGAGGGAGAAGAGAGATGTCAAGTAAACAAAAAAACACACACAAAACAAAATATATCACTACGTGCAACCTAAAAACTATAGATTGTTCCTTTGAAGCCCTTATAGACCCCCGGTGAGATCACAGCTGAGATGAGGCATACGGCATACTTGGGGATTCTTCAGGTCCCTGTTTCTTGGAGGAGTTACCACCCAGCCAAGTGGTTCTCCAAGACCCAGCCATGTGTGAATTCCCAAGAGAGGTTAAATGACCTTATAGGACCCTACTGGGGTACCTATGGGACAGTCTGTAGAGTCATTCAACCGTCAACCTTTGTTGGTCAGGCTGAAACGAAGGAGAAACGTCCCGAAACATCCTCTGCAGAGAGAGAAGAGCCAGCAGCCGCCCGAAACATCGCGGCGGCGGGGGAGGTGTTCGTCGGTGGATAGAAACCGAGAGCATCCTCGATTGAAAAAAATCAAGTGCACGATTGAAAATAAAAAACAACATTTCAAGTGTCGATTGAAACTTGAATTTTATGATACTTTTTCAAGTGGAGGCATGTTCTTGTCGATTGAACATTAGATTGAACACACATTGAAAATTCGATTGAAATTTGAAAAGGAATATAGGCCTTTAAGTACCCTGGGCATCGGATATTGATTCTATATAATTCTAATCAATTAGTTCCAAAACTTATTGATATTGAGTTTAAATCTGTGGTTACGAGATCAGTCGGTCCAGCCCGTCGGACCTTTTTCTTGAGCCAAAGCCCAGACAGGGTCAAAAGGTACACTTCTGATTTGTGCACCTATCGAAATTCGGAGTGGAATGTTCGATCCACACTCCCCCTGACTTCTGGGAAGTCACTTCGCTTTGGGTAGGTTTTTTCTTCTACCCTCCGCGGATCTCAAAGCCTTCATCAGACTCACTTGAGTCCTCTCGAACCCTTGAGGTTCCAGAAAAAACCGCGTCGCGGCTCCCAAGGGTCAGTTGACCTAGGCCTCACTGGCATCTGCGTGGACACACCCATCCAGGTCGGTGTCTCCTGATCTGGGTTCTCATCCGGCGGTGGCACCGGATCAGGCCCCCTGTAGATTTCTCGATTCGGGGGTGCCAAGTTGCTTCGCACCACCCTCCATCCCCGGGCTGTCATCTCGTCCAAGGTTGGCGGTTCTTCATCCTCACTGGCCAGATTTCTCCTCCAGTCAGGTCGTTCTGCACTACTCTCTTCGCTCTCCAGTGGCTGGATCCTTCCAGGCGACCCTGTGTCGACTGTCAAGTCCCGCATGAACGCCAGCCAATCATCCCGCACATCATCCTCCAACGTGGTTCCATCATGTCCTCCAGGTCCGGTCATAGTCCCACCCTCGATCAATCTCTTCACTCACCAAGGAAAGCTCTCGGGAATCTCCAGACGTCCCCGAGCCTTCAACTTCTCCTCGCTGTTGATGGCCACGAAGCCGCTGCCCATAGCCTCCAATGCCACTGCTGCTTGCTCCCTCATTCACCCTTGTGCTGAGTTCCGAACCAGATTCCACCGGATTCGGGTCCTGTCCTTGACGATCTGGTCGGACATCTCGAGGCACTCCTTCCATCTCTGGACCATGTTCCGCAATGCCCGGCATTGGCGGTGGTCCGGAGGTCAGTGAACCGCTCATCGAGGAAGGCGTCCTATCGCCCTGTCCTCTGGTAGTTGATGAACTGGAGGTCGAAGTCAAAGTCCCCGCCGTTGGGTCTGGATGAAGGTCCCTGAAGAAGGTATATCCTACCCAGGGGTCCCTCATTGGTGGTTCCGTGTCTCTCCTCCATTCATCATCTCTGATCACCTTTTCCCCATGGCACCACAACACGGTGATTCTCCGATCTTGAATGTGGCTACAGTCCATAGGTGTGTGTCGATGAATTGGATGGAATGGTCTCATCCTCTGCTTCACATGATGTCTGACCCACCATCCCCCTGGAAGTCGGTCCCATCGATCTTGACCCCTCGAAGGCATAGTGAACCTCCTCCACGTCCAGGGTCGATCGTAGTCCACAACTGGAACCTCTCCAGTAGTCGTCGACGATGTCCCTCCGAGCCCTGTCGAAGATCCTTCTCTCAGAGCAGCCAATCGTGCCCTCTTCGAGTTGCCGCCATGGCTCACATCTACCGCGTAATCCCGGGAGCCCTCAGGGCTAGGTTCACTAATGGGTTCCTCTTCCGACCCATCATCTCTACTGCAGGTGGGTTCATCTTCCCTCACCTGATCTTGAAGTCCATGTGGTGGATCTGCATATTCATCTCTTATCGGCCCAGTGGCTCTCTTCTTAGAATCACAGCCGGCTCTCCAGCTGGTGGCCAAGCTAGCTACCATCGCAGCTACGGCTAGGCTCTGAGCAGCCTTGCCCGTAGAACCTGACGGCCGCCAGGCCATCACGCCCGCTAACCCGCCTACCAGAGCTGCAATCCTGGCCACTTTGGACCCTAGGCTCTCAGACAAAGCTTCCACCACTGGTTTCATTCCCATGGCCGCGAAGAAGTGCTGCCATCTCGCCGCCACTCCGATCGGCTTCGTCAGGAAGTCAGCCACCAAATGTTGACCTGGGATATGGATCACCTTCCAAGCGCCCCACTTCACCCTCTCCCGTAGTGCATGGGCTCGAAGACGAAGGTGACGTGTCCGCCAAGGTCCATCCGGCGCTTCCAGGATTCGAAGACCAGCTTGGTTGTCTCCCCCCAAACGGCACTCTATTCCTATTCCATCTCCTGTTCCTTCCAGAACATTGGTCAAGGCCGCCAAGGAATCCCCCATGGTCATCGCTTCTGTGTAACCCAGCAGTTCAGCCTCTGCGCTCGACAGCGTGCAAAACGCTTGCTGCCTGGACTCCCATTGGACCGGCTCGCCCCCATAGGTTCCAATCACGCCCTGACACCCTCTCCCAGAAGGAGGTCCAAACGATGCGTCTGAAAGGACGTCCACCCTCATAGTAGGATTGTAGTGTTCCCCAGGGATTGAAGACCGGGCTCGTCCATAGTGAAGCGACCATGCCAAGGTGGTTTTCAAATATCCCAACATCTGACATCCATACTCCAAGACCCGCTTTGGAGCTCGGGTCACCTGTCGTCCCATCCAAGCCACTCCATAGGCCAGATCAGGTCGGCTTCTCACTGACACCCACAGTAGTTCACCCACCACTCCCTGTGCCTTTCTCACGTCTTCCAAGGTGACTTCCGCTTCCGGTTCCTCATTGGGCACTCCTGGAAAAGGCACCGTAGCCGGGGTCACCCAAGAATGTCTGCTCAGAAGCTCCTGAATGTATGCTTGCTGCCCCACATAGAGCCCGCTGTCCTCCTCCGCCGAGCTCCATCTCAGTTCACTGAACTTCGTCCATCTCTCGCTATTGACCCATTCCGCCGGGCTGCACTTCCACTCCATCTCAATCCTGCTCAATGCTCCCTTCACGATGTCTTTGGCCCCAACCACCATGAAGTCATCCACGTAGACCCCAATGAATCCCTTCGGAGGCGGTTCCTCCTGATCCAGCGGTCGTCTCTCCACAATCTTCCAAAGGTTGGGTTCTGGCGTCTCCCGAAGCTCCAACGTCCTCCCTTCATGTTGCCACTGAAAGGACCTCATCAGCCTGTTTCGATAGGTAGCCCAGTCCGCCGGCGAGGATCGAAGTCCATAGAGGGCGTGTTGAACCCGCCATAGTTCCTGAGGTCCCACAATGCCAGCCTCCACCAAAATGCGTGGCGGCTTCACCACTACCAATCGTCGACTGGAGTCTTCCCTGGGTGCCAGAAGGAAAGCCGTCTTGACATCGCAAGTGGCGATCTCCCAGTTCATAGCCGCCGCCTTTCGTAGAAGACATCGGATGGTTGTTCCGTCAGCTCCGCCGGCATACAAGTTCTGGGCCTCCTCCTTTCCCGAGGTTGCTGCACCACTGCCATCTAGAGCTTCCAACCGATTGCCGCAGACTACAATGCGAGCCCGCTTCTTCCCATGTGGTGCCTTGATAGTTGGAACCAACATCCCCGGCGCCACCTCCATCACCTCATACAATGGATCCTGCTCCAACTCTTCCATGGTCGTCGGGCTCAATGCCCTAGTTCCTTCAATCAAGGACTGGTACTCGTCAGTCATCGGGGGCACCCACGCCGCAAGCTCCTGTCGGACTCGTTGAAGGGGAACTGCATAGGTTTGCAACACCGCCGGTGGAGGAGCTCCAGGATCCTGTAACTCCAAACCTGCTTCATTCTTCACCGCAGCCAACCTCACCGACTCCAGCTTACGATGTTGGTCCTCCAAATGATCCTCTTGTACCAACAGTCCAGCTTCCAACGCAGCCATCCATCGCCCTCTCTGTCTGCCCTGTTCTTCCCCAATGGCCTGATGGCGCAACTCCTCACTCCATAACCTCTTCATCAGCAAGTGCGACCTCACCTCCATGGCGTGCCACTCCTCAGCTTGATCCCAAGAACAACTCGAGCCCTTCCATAGACCTCCAGTTCGACGTTCTCGGTAGTCGTCCACATACTCCAAGTTGCCACCACAGAACCCACAGGAAATCTGCGTCGCCTCCACCAAATCCAACGTACCTTCCACCGCCGCTTGCATGGAGCTCATCACCACCCCGCAGCCGCGAATGTCCCTTGGATCCTCAGTCGGGACTTGGTGGGGGTGCCGAGGTTGAAGGAGTCCACAATCTCCACAACACACCATCGCCAGCTCCCCAAGGCATTCCCAAGCTCTCCACCCCGACTGCTCTCCTTCCGACTCCGGCTCCGTCTCATCAACCACCTCCTCGACATCCTCCTCATCGTCCACAAACTCCAGACCACCACCACTGAAGTCCCGCTCCAACTCCTCCAGGTAGTTCCTCAGCGGCCCGGAGACCTCCAACTCCACGCCAACCACCTCTTCTTCTCCGTCTCCCCCGACCATTTGCTCCATTGATTGATCGGTGGAGTCCATCATGCCATACCGACAGCGAGTTCAATGGTGTAGATTCCGGATTTTCCAAAATTGGTTCAGTGGTCTCCCCCCAGCTCGTAGTACCCGAAGAGCTGGTCGGACTCCTGCATCAAAATGTCGAGCCACCACATCTTTTAGTGGGTGCGGGTCGAATGACTGTTTCCCTGTTAGTCGATGTCTGATGCCCTTGTCCTTGAGGTCCACTTCCTGCAGCTCCAGCACCGCTTCCAAGGTTTTCGAAGGGGTCACCACCGTCCGAAGGTGCTGAATTCTATTCTGTTTGTCCTTTGCCACCCAACCCGATGACATCAACGGACTTGGTCCCAACACCTGTACTCTCTTGAACGGGTTGGTCAGCTCTCCCGTTTTGTGATGCCATCTTTTGGCCTTAGCCATGACCATTGATCCAAAATTGACCATTGGCTTCGATCCCACTCCCAGCCTCTGAAGTTGTAGGCGTAGTCTTTGAGTCGCAGCATGCCTCAATGCACATGGCCACAATGACGCCTCCACCTTGCTGGTGTGTAGGAGGAGCCTCATCCTTCGTTTGAGCTGCAGGAGCTCTGCTTCCACCCTGCCATTTGACTGGCTATCATCACCCGAGGTCATCGTGTGAACCATCTCCCTGGCCTGCACCCACTTAGCCACTGCCTTCGTGAGGAAGGACTTCTCCCGGTCCGAGTGCAGCCGGCATGGCCGCACTCCCAGCATCCTGTAGTGAGCATGGACCTTGGAGAGCGCCTGCACGATGTCCTCCACCGCTCGAGATTGCATTGGCTCTGCAATCGTGAGGTTCTGAAGTGGAACCTCTTCCTGAGCTCGCTCCAACGCAGCTTTCATGTTCAGCTCAGCCACCTGCTCCTCTGTCGCCAATTCCACTTCCTCTTTCTCTTCTTCAATCTCCACCACATTCTTGACCTCCGACTCATGGTCCAGTGGTTCCTCTGGTGCACCAGCTAGATCCTTCACGATCGGCGCCGGGATCGTCGCCACCATCACATACCTGCACCACTGGTTCAACCCAAGGTCTCTTCCCTGCTCAAACGGACCCATGATGTCCACCGCCATCACGAAGGCAGACGAGGCGTTTCTGGAGCGTCGATGTGGGCTGGAGAATCCCATTGCTTCCACACAATCCCGACAATCTCTCCTGTAGGGAACGTGCTCTTGCTTGATGTGCCTCTTCCATTCCTCAACATCCATCTTGGCCAATCCAATGTGAGCTCTCCCCCCAAACCGAAGGTTCAAGGCCAGTCCAATCGCCTTCACCAGCCCACTGGACCACCGCGCCCACGACCGAGATGCTTTCATTCTCTCCTGTAGCCCTCCCTCCACTGGGTCAGCCGATCCTCCTCCCCTGAGTCCATCCAGATCGTCCAGGTGACGAAGGTTGGTCAGCAAACTAGTGGGTTTTCGCCGGGAGTGCCCCGTTCGTCCTTGGTCGAAGCTAACCAAGCTCATTCCATACTCGTCCACCATTCTCCTCAACAATGGCCATTCAAAGAAAGATGGGTGATCATGCCCGGCATCGACTCCATCTCCCACATAGCTGGCAGGGTCCTGCGGAGATTCCAGAAGAAATGCCACTGGATCAGGTCCTTCCCGATGCTCCTCCGCAAGGTGCCATAGCCCCACCTGCTTCACCACCAGTGCGGAATCCCCTCGCACCTGTTCACGCTCCCGGGCCGTTAGCCCCTCCAGGCCCCAGCGATCATCGCCACGACCTCTCACTCTCCTCGGTCCTGGCGGCCCCTTGCACCTCAATCTGCTCGTGGTACGACAAGGCGGACCCCCAACCACTCCTTTCACCTTCCCGGATCTGGCCAGCGAGCACACGTAGCTCCACACATTCGCGTTGTGCACATTGAAGCCATCTCCCAACTCCAAATCCAGGAAAATTCAATCCATGTCATCTGGCAGTGTGCCTTTCCACCTCCCTGTATCCGCTCCAGAGAAAAGGTGAATCACCAGGCCACGACTTCGCTGATGTCGACGCCTTTGACGTCTATTCCAAGGCAGCAGCTCTGGGCTCGGTTCACTCGAAAACCCAACCATCATTTCCAGCACGTCCTCCGGCACGTCCGGCATGATGCTACGCCACCAATTCCAGTCCACTTGGGACAATCTCTTCCGATTCTTCTGGTTCTCTTCAAACTCTGCCAACATCACCATGGCGTCCTTTCGATTCATGACAGGGCACCCCGATCTCAGCCAACACTTCACAGCTCCAAGCTGCTGGTGCATGATTGTGCAACCCTGCCCATTCCAGTGAATGGCATACCCATTCTCCACCAGCAGACTCAGCGGCAAGATCGGCTCCACTGGCTCCAAGGACAAGAGGGTGTCAAAGTCCGGGTGCTTGTACAAGGTTGTACATCCATGGGCAAGCTCCACCGTCACAGGCTGCAACCTCCCTCGCTCCTCCTGTCTTGCCATTCTCAATGGATGAGTAGCTCCACCATCCAATAATGCTAGCTCCAAACCCTCATTGGTATCTGCCACCTGAATCTGCTTCAATCTGAAAGTCTTCATGCTGCGGAGGGACTTCAAGAGGGATGTGGCCTCGGCGATCAGCTCCGACGTCGGATCACCCTTCTTTTCCAATTCAACTCCACCATCCCGTCCCTTTTCTCCTCCACCTGCCACCAGCCGTGTAGCCGCGGACAAAGAGCTCGTCAATGAAGTAGTTCCTGACTTTTCATTCGGGCCAGTCTCCTCCTTCTCCGACGTCCCTTTCCCACTTCCCTTCAACTTGGCCGTCTTTTTCCCATCCTTCTCCGGTCGTTCCCGACCATACGGACAGTCCTTCGCAAAGTGGTTCTCCCCGGAGCAGTGAAAACGCCTGCCCGTCTTGTTGATGCCCTCCCAGGCATGGGCGAAAGTACAGGTCTCTCCCCGCTTGCACCCACCAGTCGTACCCCAGTAACGGCATGGATGTTTCGTCTTTGGTGGTCCATCTCCGCCTCCGCCTCCTCCACCCAAGGCCTTAATCGTTGGCTGAGCCCCGGCTGCTGGCTGAAGGACTGCTCCGGAGCCAGTAGTCTTGGCCGACGAAGGATGTGGCATAGTCAACGCCAAATCTTCCGCTTCAGCCTGGAGAAACTCCGCAAACTCCTTGGTGGTAGTTAACGTTGGCCTTCGATCGACCTCCAGCTCCTGCCGAGCTGCTGCAATCCTGAATCCCACTTGGCTTCCTCCATGCTTCGTGAGATTCTCTGCCACCTTGGACAATGCCTGAATCAAGACCATCGAATCCGGGATTGCTACATGCAATTCTTCAGCTCGACAAATCCACCTGCGCCAGGTTCGAATGGCACCCAGTGTGTCCTGGATAGAGCTGCCACACTTCACCTCCGTCAGGCTGCGCAACAGATTTCCCCTTTCTGCATTTCCACCAGGTTGGTAGATGGTGAAGAGCTTGTACAAAATCGCCTGAGTCGCCACTCTTCGACTTGCCACAATGTCCTTTCTCACCGGTTCCGGGAGCGCGGCTAGCAAGGTCGAGCTCGCCCGCTGATCCAATCGTTGGAACCGTGGGGACACCTGCTCCTCCACCTTGATTCTCAACCGCCCCAATGGCGTCGCCAAGAGCCACTCATTGTACTTCACCTCCACTTCTCGCTGCACCCAATCCCAAAACTCGCGAGACGACGTACTGAGGTCTCCCATCAACGGGGAAATCACCGTCAGCCAGTCCCCAAAGAGCAGGGCCGCATTCTCAGTCGAAGGTGATGGCAACTGTGGCAATTCCAAATTCCTCATTGCCTCAGGTAGGGCCGCTGTCACCGATTCCATCGGCTTCATCCCATTCACCGCCCCATTCAATCCATTTCCATGACCTCGAAGATCGTGTACTGGAGCAAGACCAGGAGGAGTGTCAGGTGCTCCACCAGGCTTAGCATTCTCTCCCATCGGCTCTTGAGGTCCTTCCGCCTTCGCACTCGGCACCGACGTGAACGATGCTGAATCTCCAGCGTCCGTCATCTTCTTCACCTCCCGAGCAAAGGTCTCCTCGGCCTCCCTCAAGATGCGTTCTCGAAGACGTTCAACTTGTCCCAGGCCCGGACTCGGCACACCAGCAGAGGTTGAAGAACCCTATAGACTATCCTATAGGTACCCCTGTAGGGTCCTATAAGGTCACTTAACCTCTGTTGGCAGGAGGTTGGCTTCTCGTCACCTCGGACTCACGCACGTGTGACTCACTCTTGGCCGCTTGCTGCACTGAAGCACTCCAGAAAGGATTCACCGTCCCCAAAGGTCCCACCGGCGTGGTAGGATAGGGCTCCAGCACCCGGGGGTGTACATCATCACGTCCTGCTCCAGCCATATAAGGTGATGCCCCACTGCGCTCCATCTCCACCCCGCTCTGCCGCAAGGGAGTACCAGCCGCCAGCCCGTGCCCTGGGAGAACTCCGTATCCGGTACCAGCATGACCTCCATGATCACCGGGCCGAAGAAGAGGATCTAGTAGGGTAGGTTGGGAGCTTGGCCTTTGAAGAGCATGTTGCAACACTTCAAATGACTGCCGAACTGCCTCCTGCAAATGCCCAAGCCCCATCACCTGGCCTCTTGGGTCATTCAACATCGAACTTCCGGTGGTCCTGGGTGGCCACTCGATGCCGTCGCGGCCGCCTGACCTCCATGGTCACCGCCCACGCCAGCAGCCACCCCTAACCGCTTCACCTCAGCAGCCCTCACAGGCACTGATTGCGCTCTCGCCGCCGTAGCCTTCATCTCCTCCTCGATCAAGGCGTCCAGCCGACGGTCTGCTCCGCCCACCTCCAGCGGCTCCGCGGCCTTGCGCTCTCGCGACCGCTGCTGCCTCCGTCGGCGCTGCTCCATGGGAACCAACACTCCGCTGTCCACAAAACAGTCGGAGGTGGACTTCGAAAATGAAAAAGAAGGTTACCTTGGGCTCATAACCTGTGGTTACGAGATCAGTCGGTCCAGCCCGTCGGACCTTTTTCTTGAGCCAAAGCCCAGACAGGGTCAAAAGGTACACTTCTGATTTGTGCACCTATCGAAATTCGGAGTGGAATGTTCGATCCACAAAATCATATAGTTTTAATTGATTCTGCAACATCCAAAATCATATTCAAGTTGACCTTCAAAATCATTTCAAACATGTCTGTTTTGCATGATAAACATCAATTCAGAAAACAGCCAGTAGAAGCATATCCAGGGTCCCATTTTCCAGCAGTTGGCTTCAAGGTTGAGGCTGCCTCTTCTTGGTTGGCTGCATCTCCTGATGCCTTTTGCACCTTCTCTGCCAAACTGAGTTTCCCCAGTTTGTTCAAAAATATTTTCTTCATCATGCTTGCTTTTATGATTTTGTTTGAACCATTTCCTTTCCCTTTTGCAATGTTTTTTTCACTTTCCCTTTTGCCAAGGGATTTGTCAGATTTTCTCTTATTTGTTCAACTAATTGTCCTTCGGTTTCCCTTTTGGCAAGGCTTTTGTCATTATTTCATCACCTTTGGGGCCTTGGCTGGCCCAGCTACACCTTAAGCCAAAAGCGCACACAATAAAACCTGCGAAGAAGCATTTCAACCCCTTGCTGAAAGGATAATTGAAGCCCATGGAAAAGGAAGACAAAGAGGAAAACGAAGAGGACAAGGAAAAGGAAGAGGAAAAGAAACAGAACAAGGAAAAAAGGAAAAGGAAAAAGGCATAAAGGAAAAGGAAAAAGAACAGGAAAAGGAAAACGGAAAGGAAGAGGAAACGGAAGAGGAAAAGGAACAGGAAAAGGAAAAGGAACAGGAAAAAAGACAAAGAAAACAGGAAAAGGAAAAGGAACAATGAACAGGAAGAAAAAAATAAGAGGAAAAGGAAAGAAGAGGAAACGGAAAAAAGAAAATGGAAGAGGAAGAGGAAAAAAGACAAGGAACAGAAAAACGGAAGAGGAAAAGGAACAGGAAAAGGAAGAGAGAGAAGAAAAAGGAACAGGAAGATGAACAGGAAAAGGGAAACAAAACAAGAGGAAAAGGAAGAGGAAGAGGAAAAGAAAAAAATAACATGAACAGAACAAGAAATGGAAGAGGAAGAAGAAAAGGAAGAGGAACAGGAAGAGGAAAAGTAAACGGAAGAGGAAAAGGAAGAGGCAAAGGAAAAGGAAGAGGAAGAGGAAATGTAAAAAGGAAATGCAAAAAAGGACAAAAAAGGCAAAGGAATAGAAAGAGGAAAAGGAAAGTAAAAACTTGTTGATTTGGTTTGTTGATTATCTATCCTACTGTTTTTCTGTGTTTTTACAACATTTTGCAATCTGATCAAAACCATGGTCTTGATCAAATTTGATCAGATTTGATCAGGTTGCATTTTTTGTAAAACCGTAATTTCCTTGTCCTTTTCCTTTGCCTCGTTCTCTTCCTTGTACTTTTCCTTGCCCTTTTCCGGTTCCTTTTCCTTTTTCTTTTCCTTTTCCTCTTCCTTTTCCTTTTCCTTGTCCTTTCCCTTTTCCTCTTCCTCTTCCTTTTCCCTTTCTGTTTCCTGATGACCCTTGGTATGGCTCAAGGACTTTCATGGCTGGGCTGGACAGCCCTCAGGGTTTTGAGGGGGTGTATATGTAAGATGGCAGCCCATGTTTTGAAGGAAGGATTGATTTGTTCATTTGGGCTGGACAGCCCAGTGTTTGTAAGGAATGATTGAGTTTCATTTGGGCTGGATAGCCCAGTGCTTTAAAGGGAGTGTTGATTTTTCATTTGGGCTGGACAGCCCTCAGGATTTTACAGGTGATCTTTTAGGTCTGTACGATTTTGTGTTGATCTGGGCTGGATAGCACCAAAAGGAATTTTAGCTCTGGGCTGGATAGCCCCACTAGAGTTTAGGGTGTGGGCTGGATAGCCTCAAAGGCTTCAAAAAAAAACAGAAAATCAGGTGATATCACATGATATCCCCTGAGTACCCCTGAAGGCCCATGAAGGCCCCTGAAATCACATGATATCACCTGATGACCCCTGAAAAAAGCAATGTAAAAAAGGTGAAGTTCTGTGCTAAAAGGATGTTGATTTTTCCTCCATGCCAGTGGCATTTGGCACAAAGGCAGCAATAGCTGACATAATTCCCAGCCACCTGGTCAGACCATGAAGAGGCCTGCCACCAAAAGGCCTGCAGCCAAGTTGCCTTGAGGAGGATGAGGGGCCCTCAGTTTTGCCTTTGACAGGAGCAGTTCGGGCTTGCCCTCAACAAGCTGGACAGCAAGGCTTCCATGAGGCTGTGGAAAGCCTTTGAAACCAGCAGGAAAATGTCAGGAGAGGAGGACAACTACAAAGAAGCAACCAAAGAAGGTGTGGGCGCTCTAAAGAAAAAAAGGAAGTTGCTCTTTGGCTGGGTGGTGGATGGGCAACAGACAGGAGAGAGCTTCAAGAGCTGCTTGGACCAAGTCAGCCTCCCCAAGTCACACGTGCTCAGCACATGGCTGACACAAGCCCAGCCCTGACTTACTGGGGGGAAGAAGGGTTTGTTGAAGGGGAGTGTGAAAGCAGGCACTGTCATTGCAAGGAAAGACCCTACTGATAAAAGGTATTGGCAGGTCAGGGCCAATACACAAATGGAGAAAACTGAGGTGGCAAGGCATAAGTTGAGTGGGTTTTCCTGCAAGGCCAAGGCTGACAAAAAGGGTGTGATGGACATGATGAGGACTGAAAAGCTGGAGATGCTGGGTGAGGAGGACTTCCTCATGAATGAAGTGCCAGAGGAAGAGGGCTCTGCAGAGGATGGAGACTTGCCACCAGGCCTGGCTAGGGCCCCAGGTGAGAAGCCCAAAGACCAAAAGCCCAAGGGCACCAAAGGAAGACAAGTGGGAGTCCATGAGCCAAGTGCAGGAGGGTGAGACCAGCAAGAAGGTGGCAGACAGACTGATGGCTTTCAAAACAGAGCTGACAAAAGACATTGCCAGCTTGGAGGCCTTGCTGCACTCTGGCAAGGCCTCACTGCCAAAGCCTTTGGTCAAGGATGCTGAGAAGGTGGTCAAGGCAGGGCAGGGTAGCCTGGGAAAGGTTGCTCAGCACTGAAGGGGGCAGGGAAGAAGAGTGCAGTGTTGGCTGTGCTGAAGAATGCTCCGGCTGGCCTGAAGGGCTGTAAGGCCAAGAAGGTCCAGCTGGCTAAGGCCCTGAAAGCTGACTAGGGTGTAGGTGCAAGGAGGGAAGCCCAAAGAGTGTGTGAAACTGTTGGTGTTATGTGTTGGGCAACCCTCCAAGCTAGTGCCTGGAAACCAGCAGTTTTTGAAGATGAAAAGGGCCTCTAGCTTTTGGGCTGGATAGTCCAGCCCTCTTGATTGTTTTGAGCTGGATAGCCCAGTCCTCTCAATAGCTTTTCGTCTGGATAGCCCTTCCCTCTTACTTGTTTTGGGCTGGACAGCCCAGCCCTCTTACTTGCATTTGGGCTGCCCAAAAATTTTTAATAGCTTTTGGGCTGGATAGCCCAGGCCTCTTAATTGCTTTTGGGCTGGATAGCCCAGCCCCTCTCAATTGATTTTGGGCTGGGCAGCCTTCTTCGTGTGAGCATCATGCCAGCAGCCTTTCATGTCAAAAATGGCAAGCCCTTGCCCACTATGGGGTGTATTGCTCAGGAGATTTGCCATAGGCAAAATTTCCGCATCAGAGCTGCAAGAGATAGCCAGTGCAGCAGTAAAGTCTGGAGCCAACTCAGAAGAGATGCTGGGGCTGCAAAGCTTGGAACACATGATGTCACACTATGCCTGGTTAGCCAGAAATTCACTGGAGCATGGCTTGCAATTGTGGTCTTTGGTGCAAAAATCGCACCTTATTCTTCACTTAGGAGATCAGGGATAGCATTGGCTGCCTCCTGCGCACATGGCACTCCAGGGCCATTGAAAGGGTGCCAAAAATTTCGACTCATGTTTCGAAGGATGATAAAAAAGGGCACACAAGAATAAAGACTGGGCTGGAGAGCCCTCCCTGAGCCAAGAGACTGCTTAGCTGGGCTGGGTGTAGCCCTGCTTGACCCATGCTTTGGTTGGATGAGCTCTTTTTAGCTCTTATGTGAAGGGAGTGGAGACTTCGAATGAAGACCTGCTGCAGGCTGGCTGGAAGCTACTGATGACAGAAGACCCCCAAGTGCTGGTTCCTCCAAGCGCTGTGGATTACTACAGCAGCAGAAAGCGCCAAAATCCTTGCACCTGCTTCTGCTGCAGGCAGCCCCAGACTGAACAACACATTAGGCTGGAGAAGCTTTCTCATTTGGGCTGGAACACATAGGCTGGATTAGCCTTCTGTAGTTTGGGCTGGAGAGCCCCAAGGACCGCATGGACAAGCCTCATGGGCTGGATAGCGCCAGGGCTGGACACAACAAATATAGGCTGGAGAGCCCAGGACTGCATGGACAAGCCTCATGGGCTGGATAGCCCTACAACTGGACAGAACAAATGTAGGCTGGATATAGCTTGGGCTGGATAGCCCCAAAACCGTTAAATAAAGGCTCAAGTAATAACCTTTAAACATATCAAACATTATCAAAAATGTTAAGCAAACACAGAAATTTCGATTGATTTTTCGATAGAATTTTCGACTGAATTTTGAACAACATTCTATTGAATTTTCGATTGAATATTCACATTGAGCCCCACTTGAAAAATCGATTGATTTTTACATATTTTCAAGTCGCACTTGAAATTTTCAAGAGCGATTGATTCTTTTCAATCTAGGATGCTCTGGGAATGGTGTCCCTCGAATCAACCATGCAGACCAAATGATTTTCAGGTGAGCCCAAGCCTTGAATCAACCAGACCAAATGGTTTTTCTGGTGAGCCCAAGCCAGGTGAAGTTCGACTTCAACGAGCAGTTATGATCCACCTGCTTTTCCGTCGGCTAGGCTTGCGCTTGCATCAGCCAAGCTCGGAAGCAGCGACTGAAGAATGGCCGCAATCATTGGTCGTTGAGAGACCGCACACCGAGGACTTGGTTTCTCTCAACCCGGGCATTTGAGCACCATGATAACACATGCCATCTCCTCGCAAGTTCAATTCCTACGCAGAACTGGCTGACCACACGAGTGCTGGAGTCCAGAACACCACTTTTTTTGGCCTCGTGGTCGTCGGGTTGACGTACTCACGACGCAAGCAGACAAGCAGACGTTGTGGTCAGACGTTTGTTCTGTACTGGGGAGGGTTGAACTATAGGGGAGGGTCGAACTAAGGAGCACAACTTTTTGGATGCTCTAGAAGTCATGCGTGTGACAATAAGGTCAATTAGCTTGGCACGGAAATCACATGTTGGCAGCAAGCGACAAGTGGTTGAAGCGACCATCTCTCCTTGCAAAGGGCAGCTGGGACCCTTTCTTCCCGCGATGGATTGTGAGTAGAACAAGAAAGGCCGGTTGTATCCTCAATCGAATTCTGCCAAAGATGACCACTTGGTTGGCTAAAAGTGACCCTATCAGGGTCCAGGACCTGCCTTCGGCCATCTATGTCCTGCCTTCGGCCCCAAGATGGCAACGACGTTTCGGCTTCGACCGAGACACCGGGTCAGCCTCACCGAGCTCGGGTCCGAGGTCAGGAGACATCCCGGGCGCCCTGGGATAACTCTTTAAATCATTTGCCGTCAGGACAGATACCCCCAAGAACATATACACCAGCAGCTTCCTTTGGGGTCACCTCCTGGCTGGTTTCGCCCCAGCCCACTACTTAAGGGTCTCCATTGGACACACCTTGAAGGTCCATGTAGGGACTCAATGGGTTGCTGCGCATATTGCCTTCCGTTGTTAAGAGATGTCAGACCTTCGAATTCGATGAAACAACGCGAAACAACAGCCAAGTGAAAACGATTTTTTCCGCATGGAACAACATTTGCACGCTTGAGAGGCTTTTGACCTTTTGAAGACTGGGGTACATGACCCGCGCAACATTTTGACACAATATGGCACAATACTCCTTTGGTGCAAATCTATTGAGCATCACAGGTTTGAGCATTGCAACATGGGGTGGTTGAAAAGATCTTTTGATCTTTCGATTGCTAAAGTCAGCATGTCAAATGGGGTCTATCGCTATGCCTTTGCCGAGGGTGTGGTCAAGAGAGCCCCTTTTCGTCTCGCAGAACTCTCAGCGTTGGACAAATGGCCGTTGCCACTGCGGCGGTGTTGGCATCGCCGGTTTGCCTGCCATTTCGTGCGCCAAACTTGCGTGCTTCAGCGCTTGTGCCTTTACGTGCTGCGTTACCATTGTAATCCAACGAATGCTACTACATACTTCCTTTAAACAAATACAACATACCCCGGACTCCCTATCAGTGGAGTGCTTTTTCAATCGAGCCAGGCTCAAGAGACAGCGCTCGTCACTGCTCAGATTACAAAGCAGAGGATCACGAATCTCGCTTTGACCAAAGCTGATTGAGTTCCCTTCGTTGCCTGAAACTCCTCTTTCTTTGGTACTTACAAAGACCGCAACGGCGGCTCCTCTCGCTTCGACCTGACGTCGACGCGGACGTCGACGCTCTCGACGGCGGACACGGGCCGTGTCCGTATGGCCCATCGTGTCACGGCATCGTTCAACAGCCGCGGTGGTCATTGGTCCAAGAGTCAAGGACCACAGGACCTTTTTTGTCTATGTCTTTTCCATGGACATCTCGGCATTCAGATCCACAGGGATTTCAATCAAAAACAGATTTCATCAAAAGCAACTAATTTCAAAAGGTATTGATCAAGTGGATCTTGCGTGTGTGGAAGTGTATGTTGCTTGTACAAAGTGGAGGTTACGTTTGTGGAAGTGGATCTTGCTTCTTCTCCACCGGAGAAAACCGAAAAACGGTTCCAATGACGTAAACCCTCGTGTGACCCGTGACGTGAAAACCAGGCATTCCTGTAGCCTATTGGCATCGGAATCGGCGTCCCCAGGCCCCCCAAAAAATAAAGCGTGCCAGATTACAGGCCAAGGTGCTCCCTTGGGAGAACTTTTTTTAGGCAGCAACATAGCTGGCACAAACCCTGGAAGATGCAGAGTTGGCCGGTGTTTTTGCTGCTACTATATGGTTGATTCTCCTTGCCATGTGGAAGGCGAGTATTGCGAGTATTGCTGATGCCTGACCATTTGCAAGCAGGTGTGAGAGGAAGGACACACCAGCCAAAAATTAATCGTGTTATACGTTTATATAGTTGCAGTATATGACACATCAGCCTATGTCCTTGCCAAAAACCGTTTTGGGTAGCGAGATTTCTGACAAACCTTGAAAGATTAGTTCCAATGCGGGTGCCGGGTGCCAGACACTGCAAAGCCGCAACGCCCCCAGAATTTGGCTGCTGGAGAATCCACCAAAAGATGCAACTGAGGTGGAACATGAGCTGATTTGCTCTGCACGCGAAGAGAAACGCATATAGGAGGCTTGGAATCGCAAAGGAGCAACACTCCAAGCTGCGGGATGCCCATTCCTTTTCCTCTGGGCTGACGCCTTCGCCGCATGTCCCATGATGTCCGGCCCAAGTGGAGTGGCTAGGTCAACCATGGTGTGACCACCGCGCTGGTTCACTGGCAAACCTTGTGTTTTTTCCAGAGGAAATGAACAGAATAGACTATGTCCTACGACAGGTCAACCTACGGCAGGGCTGAGTTCCAGTCTCCGGGCGCTATGATTGGAAAGGGGTGTGGCATCGGCTGCATCTGCTTGGGAGGCCAAAACATGGCCCCTCATGCATGGTCCGAGACTTACATGGTGAGCATCGAGGAGCGTCTCGAACATGACGATGGAAGGCATCGAGCTGGAATCAACATGTAAAGGGAGCCCTTAAGGTGCCTCCATGAAACCACTTCTTTCTTTCTACGTCTCGCTCGTGACTCGCCGACAGCGGTCGATCGCAGGTCCCATAGGCGCGTCGATCGCAGTCATGGTCCCGCGTGGGGGTCAGCGATAGGCTTCCCCCACTGCCTCTCCATAGGGCCACTGACGAAAATAGATCTTTTGTTCGTCTGGATTCTAGAAGCAACTACCTGGACCCTCCAAAGTACCTTAGAAAATGGGACATCCTATAAAAACAGGTACTTGTACCCATTTTCTGAAGTACTTTGAGATTCCCGGTACTTTAGTTAATGGTTCCTTTGCTCTCCAACCTTTGGCCCTTGATTTGCGTCAGCCTTTGCAATGTCCAGGTTTCGTTGGGATGTCATGAAATCCTACCCGGTCAACCCCCCGCTGCAGTCTCCGCATTGTCTCCGCTGTAGTCAGGCTTAACCCATGTGTGTCGCACGCCCCCGTTGATCTAGACGATTTCAACGTATTTCTGGGCTGGCAGGGACTGCTTCCGGACTGGCTGTTTGCTGAGAGAGACTCGAACGGAACAGCATGGGCACAGCATGAGCACAGCATGAGCACCATGCGGAAGATGCATGGGGATTTGTTGCGAAGGCGTGACAATGACGCAGTTTCGTTCAGACTTGAATACAAGACAGTTGTTTGGGTCATTTTGCCAGTGGGTAGACTCTTGATCAATAACTCCCCCCCCCGATATGGATGGTAAAACCTTCGAAAGGCTTGGGGGTTTGGAGTAGAATCGAGACTCTACCCACATCTACACCAGGCTTTGTGCATGTGTACCAAGCCGCATGACCGAGGTTTTGCACTGGACAGCAATTCACCGACCCCACGGACAGCCTGTTAAGGTCTTGTCATACCTGTTTGCAGATGCCTCCGCGGCCTGGAAGACGGCGGAGCAATGCAGATGCTACATCGTTGGGTTCAAGGCTGCCTCGTTGGGTTCGAGGCCATCGCTAGTAGGTTGGAGTTCGCATTATCTGCTTGGAGTTTGAAGTGAAGCAGTCGCAACAACACTCATCTCGAGCAATTCAAGCCATTTGGGTCTCAGTCTCGTCTCTCCTCTTGTCTCCTCTCAGTCAAAGTTTGGCGAAGGCAGCTCTAGGATTTTGGACGATGGGTTGAGCCGCACTTCTCAGAGAATGTCTCCAATCTCATTCTCAGAGGGTGGCAGTGGATCCATAGGGAATGCCATCATTTCAGGGAACATTCAGACATGATGTGTTGGCCTGCTAGCCTAGCTAGCAAGCTTCAAACACCCTTGTTCCCAAAGAGGAGTCCCCAATCTTTGACGCAACTCTTTGACACAACTCTTTTTTGGCCGAGCGATGTGGAATCCATTCTTCACGTTAAACACCGAAAGGATGAAATTCACAGCCATGGCACATAGCTCAGCTATTCGACCACCAACTGGGGTAGGGATTTGTGTGTTCGAAGAGAGACCAGCGGTATTCACCGCCCGTGCCGAGAACGTCGACGTTGTTTTGACCACCCACCCCATGTTGAAGGACCCACAACAACAAGCGTCACGAGCTAGTCTGCCAGATCGCGCACTGGTCCGCGAGATCCAGCGAAGTGATGTGGGTGGCGTGTTTTTGATGATTTGGCACCCCCAAAAAAGAGTGTCTTGGGCTGCAGAAACCACACACCACCGACACATACCCGAAAACAACCTTCCCGGTGCACCAACAGCACTGGTCAGTGCCCGTTTTGATCAACCATGAGTCACCCTTGACTAGTCACCCTTGACTTTGAGTTTCAAAAAGCGCGGTCGCACGGTCGACCTTGGAGAAATCCCCATCAACACGGACCTGAAAATTACTTCGTGACCTCGAAGTGGAGACTCTGTTTGTGACCTCTTACTGGCCTTTTCGTGACCGAATATTCTATGCGCCATGTCAAGAACAAGGTGTCGTTTTGTGAGCACCTCCCTCGATCTGACCTGACCAGCGCTGTCATACTCAAAACGCTAGCGGTGCCGTTTGAGCGCTAGAAGATGCGCCGCCATTGGTGCGTTTGGGTCAGACCATGCCGCGGCGAACATTTCAGGAAGACAATTTGCACACTAAAAAGAACACTAAAAAGATCTGAAAAGCGCCATTTCATGCAAAGACCATGTCTTCTGAAACAGCAGTAATGTTGCAAATTTACGAAGATGCAGGTATGCACATGTTGAGAATTGCTTTCATGGTCCCTTCATAGTGATCGAGGTTCAGAATAAGTGATGTTTGCTTCATCATGTTCATCCCATTTATGTCCCAAGCTGTTGACCAATCCCTCAGTGTGAACATGGTGCAACCTCATCGCAGCGGTCCTCTCTCCACAAGGTCCAAATCAGATTTGTCGGAGGACGTGTTGAGTTTCGTCTCCTTAAAGATGTGGGTCTCCGTTGGTCGCTGGGTCCAAAACCATCATTCTACGATTCTGAGCGTTTCCGTCAGCCAAGAAGAGGTCGGTCGATGCTTTTTCCAGAAGAGAGGTCGGTCGACTCTGCTTTCAGTGCCTCACCAACCAGCGAAACGGCCTGCAGAAGCTTCTCGTCCGGAAGCCCGATGCTTCTCTCCGCTATCGGAGACAGCTCTTTCGCTCGACAGCGTTTGGCATTGAGACAGCCGAGGGCCGGGTTTTTTTACGAAGAAAGACGAGAAACTTCATACGCCAGATTTCAGTACAATTCACGGATCGATATATTGAACAAAACGCTCTTTCTTGCGCCAGAGCAGATGACTTATTACCAGCTTCTCTAAAGTGACTTTTTTGGAGTCTCACCCAGCAACCTGTTACATGCAGTTATAACTATAGTTCTAAGTGACCTCAAACCTGGGGATCAAAATGTTACTTTGAAGAACGAGGTAGAACCAAGTTCAATAGTTGGGACCGCCCCTTTTGCACCACGTTGTCAGCCTGGTGGCATCCCAAGTTCTGGAAGCCATACCAGTCAGTGGGAGACCTGCAAAACCTTTTGTAGGGATACGTTTCCCCACTATCCAAAAGATGGAAAACAAAGTTCACCGCTGTGTAAAAGCCGTTTGCGATAGGCCCACTAAGTTTTTGTGCAATTTATGTGGACTTTCTAAAAGGGACCCGGAAGACCGCGCAAAGGAGGGTCAAGATTAGTTGCAGGCATATAGTTGAACATGCTGAAACCTGTGCAGCTACCTGACTTTGGTCCCCTCAAAAAACATTGGCCTGTGTCAAAGTGCCTTTAGACTTGGTATTTCGTTGCGGTGTGCTTGCTGATTTGCGTCTTTCTTGGCGTGTGTTTTGTCTATGCTCATTTTCGGATCACGAGTTGAATGCTGACGCTCAACTCTGAAAGAGCTTTTGCCATAAACCTGCGTAGATTTGACTTTCAACAAGTACATTGCTGCCTGTCGCGGTTTTCGGTGCTTACTGATGGATACACATGATTCAGTCTTGATCAGGGCTCAAGACGGTGACTGCGTTTGGTTGTATGGCCAGCAAAGCTCTTGAAGCCAGCTCAGGGAATTTGTGCAATAAGGCGATGTAATGTTTGTTTGTCAACAACAAATTCACGCAGCAGCGCTGCCAGGTAGGGTGTTGTTTCAACGCTGAAGACAAACGATGGCAGCAGCAGTGAACCATTGTGGCCTTCCAATTGGTTGATGTCTCATGTGCTTGCAGAGCAGCTCCATCCTCGCAGCATGTTGCTGGTTGGGCCGGTTGGATCCAAGCGGCCTGTTGATAGCCATGTATTTGGGCTATAATAAGTGTTCTGTTCACCCTTTTGAACTCTTAAGGTTTGGCACTTGATCAGGGGGGGAATTGCATTTGATTAGGGTTTGGACTTTACCTTACAGAGCCGCCCCACACAACCACCCAACAGCAGCGGCAGCTGCACAGCTCCTGAGAGATCCTGCGCCGCTTGGTGGCAAGCTTGGTTGGGTGGATTTTTGACATATAACATATTATAATATATATATATACCTAGATCTTCAGTCCGGCACTTTTACAGGGTCCGGCGCCGGACTTCCAACTCCGGCGTTTTTCTGGATTTGGTCCGGCGCTTTTTCCAAGTCACTTTATGTGGATTCTCAAGGCTTTGCATTCTTTGTGGTCTGCATTTCTTTGAAGGTAAAACCCACTACTGATGCAATGATTTTGTTTGCACAGTGTGCTCGTTTGCCTGTTCCGCTGTTTTCTCATTCCATCGGTCTCAGCATGGTTCACACTGGATCTTCACACTGGATCAATCAGATCCGTTTAGGTGATCTTCTAAATGAAATCGGATGAAGCCGGTACAGTGCGATGCACCTGTTGAAAGACCCAAGTGGGCGTACCTAAGCTGAAAGATCATAGGCAAAAATGTACTCCCATTGTTTCAGGATGTCGGGGCGCTGAGATAATTATAGTTCTAGCTGCGCAGGCTTGCAGAGCCTGCCGGACAAGTTTTGGGCTGTGGAACATGTGTTGTTCAGAATCTCAATGTTTTGCAGAGAGTTGTCAAAAAATGGCACGTCGTAACTCCGGCGTAATTTCCCGTAATTCCGGCGTAATTTCCCGTAACTCCGGCGTAATTTCCCGTAACTCCGAAGTATTTTTTTGGACTGAGTCTTCTGCAGGCCTTGGCTTTGACTTTGAAAAAGTTTTTCACAGAAGAGTTTTGACAGGAGCCACGAGTTCTGCTACTTTATTGGGGGGCCGTCCTGAGGCAAGCTTTAAAGAAACATTAAGAAGCATAAGAATCATGGAGAGCAACCCACTTTGTAAAAAAAACACTTTAGAGACACGGTTGCAGAGAAAGATGAGTTCATTGCCACATGCTCCTTGGTTTCTTCTTGGAAGTCTTTGCTTCGGCACAAGTTGCTTATATTTTGTGATGGTTATTCGGAAGATGGGCGAGGGCAATGGGAACGGGAAGGTTCGAGTGTGCTCCAGAAGAACTACTCGCGGCGCAAAGGCAATTTCCTCGTGTATGATCCAACCTTTTATCATCTCTGTTTTTCAGAATCTTGGATCCGGATTTTTTTCAGGTCTCCGGCGTTTTTTTTCGGAATCCGGTGGAAAATTTTGCCGGATTGAGGTCCGGCACTTCTTTCCGCCCAAAGGAGGATCCAGGTATAATATATTATAGTTTTACATATATAATCATAGACATACTAAGCCAACTGGCCACTGGAGCCTTATCATTACAATGCCAGATTGCCAAACAGCCTTTGTGTGATTAGTCACAAGTGTTGTGGGTAAACCCCACCAGTCATTCCACATTTAATTCAGGCCAATCCGAATTGGCGTTGGTCGAACTCTGCCAGGTAGACGTTGTGGACCTGAGATTGGTAGCTGCTATCCTGAATCTTTCAACGAGTCTGTCAACATATATAAATAGCCATTGCTATTGGTCTACTTGCTACTGGTCAGGCAACCTGTTGATAACACAAGAGTCTATATAACAAGTTTCACTTTGAGGATGAAATTCGAGTTTACCGGGACCCCTTCCTCAGAAACCAAGGAACCATCAAGTGGGGAACCACAGTGTGCATGCGCAATCTGAGGACTGTTTCAAATCTCTTTGCCGCTTGCTGGCTGCTGTAACTTGGCCTACTGGTTAAGGGCACAATGAGCAACCCGACTTGTCCTTCCGAAAAGGATTCCCCTTTAAACAAAAAAACTACGCACCCTTTTTGGCAGGGTGTTCAGAAAGATTTGCAAATGTTCCACTTTGTTCGCCAAGCAAAGTGGACAATTGGCAGAAGGATCCTGGTTTCCGAGTGGTCATCCAACCAATATTCTAGGACTCCCCATAAACACGTTGCAAGGAGAAGAACCCAATCATACTCCTAATCATCCTGGGGTTCCAGCTGGAAAGCCAAGGTGTAGATGTTCCTCAGGTTGCATTGAAGGTCCTCCTCAACAGCCCTGCACCCCCGCTATACAGGCCAAAGATCATCATATGGCATAGTATCCACTGAAGGGATCTTATGTGCTGCAAGTTTGAGGGAGGTATCATTATACATCTTCAGCTCATTGTCTTCCGCGGTGTCAACAAGAAGGCCTCGTTTCTGCGATGGCGCCAGGTGAAAAGGCAAATCACTACCAGGCTCATCATCAGAAGGCAAATCCACCAGATTCTGTACACTTCCACCAGATTCTGCGCACTTGAGGCAGGCCGCTTGGTGGATGGGCGCTTCAACAGCTGATTCTGATGCCGCTGCAGGCTGCAGGCAGCTGCAGGCTGCAGGGTTCCGCTTGGCTTTCGGAGCGGTGCTCAATCGTACTGTTTTTTTGGGTTTTTGGGATGTGGTTGAACGATTGAACACAACTAGGTTGAACACAACTAGGCCTGTTTTGTTTTTGGGTGATGTGGTTGAAGATCAAACTCAGGCCCTTCATCATCCATTGGCAGCTCACGTGGCATCTTGCGCACAAAGAATCAATGCGTCACACATTTTTGTCGTCATTGATCTCTAATATCTATCAACAGGTGGGCCTCTGCTTTTCCCCAAGAAAAGAACAAGGCGTTTTGGGCCTCATCAAAGTCCTGTCACCCCACTTCACCAAAGCACCACAGAGCAGAAGGGACCTCAAGAACGAGTGAAGACAGGCCTTTCTTTTGTAAACACCTTTTCCGTGTTAGCACGTAGCTGCAGGCAATCCCGCACAAGACCACAATTTGAAGCCATCTAGAAGATTTGCTTGGAGGGTATTCACTCCAAATCTCCCCAACCCCAAACCACCGTTGGGCACTTCATAGTCCATCGGCAGCCCACAGTGTTACATTCCCCCAAAAGAAGCACATCAAGTTTCATTCACATGCTGTGCCTTTTTCCCACGCACGCGGGCGGCCTTTGTGCTTTGGCTTCACCACAGCCTTGCAGGCTGGCTTCCGGCGTGGATGCCCACGCTTCGGCGATGCCTTTGCCTTTGGCTTCCCTTGCACCTTGGCTGATCCACTAGGCTCACTGGGGTAGCGCTGGTGGTCGTGGTAGAGGCTTGAACCCAATGTCCTCAAGGAACTGCTTCATATCACCCTCAGGGTCTGTCAAGCTTCAGCATAAAGTCCAGTACTGGCGTTCGAAATGGTCTTTCCAAAAGGGTGATTGCACTGAAGAATAGAATGCACCCCTGCGACAATCCTATTGTTCTTGATACTGCTTTGTTCCAGTCCTGGTCCGCCCAGCAAATGTAGACCGAGTTAGAAAATCAGGCATTGCAGGCACCTGATCAGCCCCCACCGCCACAGCCTCCTCACCACGCCCTGCAAGCAGATCATCAAGGTCGGTCCTCTTTTTGGGGGCGGTGGAGCTGCTGCTTCACTGCTTCACTCAATTCCCCTCTGCCACATTCTGCCCTCCCTCCGTTCCGACCTTTTCTGCCTTGCGCTTTCGACCCCCTCCTCTTGGGCTCACCGGCAACTGGGGCAGGAGGTGGAGCAACCGTGACATTCCGCACTGGTCCTGGGGCATACTTGGGGAGATTTCATACAAGAAAGCATTCTTGGTCCCTTCTTATCATGAGCGTATTTACATGCAAAATTTCCACCCTGTTTGAAAGCTTTGCTTTCTTCACCAGCCAAGAAACGCTTCAGGATTCGGCACGTATCTGGCAGGGCAACTGGTGGCCAACGTGGCATCCTCACAGGTCCAGGGCTTGCTTATCCAACACTTAGCGGGGTTTAGTTGGAGGCTTTTACTGGGTGATTTCCATTATCGTGGGTATCATGGGTGAACCTTGCCGAAAGAGAAGGTCTCATTTGCAAAGGTAAGGATCAACCCACCCTCTCAAAGCCTCCGGAGCCTTTGTGAGTAGCCAGGGGTCCTGCTCCACCAGCTCTGCTTTGTGTAAGAACCTGAGGTAAGATATGCTCAGAAGTTTTGAACGCTGTGCAAAACCAGCAGCTTGGCGCAACAAATATAAAAAAACAATATGTTGGGAGTATTTAGGATGAGTCTTTCTTGGCACGGTCGCGGTAGCACCTTCACCGACTCTTGAAGCCTGGAGCTGAAAGCTTGAGGGAGGACGATCAGAGGTGGTTGCGACAAGGATTCACTGTTCACCAGATGCTTCAATATTAGGACTCAGTCATTGTCAGACTTGTCGTAGGTCTCCTGGGCACGACACAAAAATGTCAATCTTCTTTGGCAAATATGGAAAAGCTTGGAAACTTAAAACATATTACATAGTTTAATGACACATGCTCAAACAATACTTGGAGGTGTAAAGGCTGCAAAGATGATGCTGAGACTTGTCATCATACAGTGGCAAGTCATTGGCCCAACACACCCGCAAATACATTCCAAATGGATGCCCCTCTTCCAAGACAAAGCGGTTGAGACAGTTTCTCTTCGAAAAGGACATGTTGAGGGCAGGGATGGATCAAAACATTGCACCAAGTGAGTAATTAGAAGACCAGATTTCTCTAATGTGGTAGCCTGAAATAGACTGTCAAACTTACGTGTCAGCCAAAGTGCCAACCGCTTGATAAAACGCCAGCAATGGTTGACACTTGTCCTTGACATGTGGGTTTGGCACCAAGCCCGCTATGTTCAGGGAGTACTGCTCATAGAACCAGTTCAGAGCCCCAGGAAGCAGCTCAACGACAAGTTCACGCCCGCATGGGAGATCTTTTGGCAAAAGCCTGGTCCTCTCGGCATTCTATGACGCTTGCCCTGCTGAGCGCACTGACTGCAACCGACAGCTCTGGTCGACTGGGCCATGTGTGCGGCCAACCTCGCCGAAGACATGTGTGACGCTCCTGAACCTTGAATGCGTTGAAGGAAATGCACGGGGGCGGGGAGCCGGCCCGTGGTGACAGCAGTGGAGATAATATTGCAATCACCTGGTTCTTTCCCTCGCGTGGGCAATTGCCGGTCTCAGGGTTTGAGGGATCCAAATTCAAAGGCATTGGAAAACCAACCATTGAAACTGTTTGCCCTTGTTTTCCCAAACATTCTCAAACTGTCCTCAATGACAAAATGCTTTGGCATCATGGCGATCATAGGACGCCATGCGTTGGATAGAGACTTGCTATGGATGGTGTTGCGAGGAATATGGGTCTTGGTCTGGTCAAGGCCATCCAAATCCAGCTTTAGGAGCCTTCTTTGGTACATGCTAGCTGGCTCAGCGAAGATAGCCTTCCTTGAGTCTGCTTGTAGCACTGAACATTGATGTTCTTTGATCGGGCTTGGTTCAACTGAGCCCTGGATTCTTCATCGGTGGCATTCTTCACGCGAGCTGTTGGGCTTCACTGCATTGGGTATAGCCTCAAAAGCCCAACACAAAGCCAAAGTCCACCCCCGACCCCCCAAAGCGGTATATATTAAATAAACGTTCTATCCAAATGCTACATTAAAAATATGATAAATCAAAGCTGCCTGGCATTTTGGCTCGTGTGCCGCATTTTCAAGACACCTTTCCATTGATCTTCATAGCATTTCGACAAGCAGCGGATTCCTGCAGCATTCTTTGCAGCCACACACCATTCCCCTCACAGCACAGCTTGCACATGCCATGGAAGCCCTCCAAAGTCAATATGCTGGATATGTCTGGGTTGCAAGCCTTGGCTTGTTGTTACTTCAGGTTTAACAGTTACTCGTAAAATGTCGAGTGGTCAGATGAGTTCCTCCACGATAAATATCAGTGGGGAAAAGTATACAGGAAGAAGAGCCAACCATGCTTTTGCCACCAAAATTCCACTAGGGTCATCCTTCTTCCCATTCGCCATCAGTTCCACTGCGGCGCACACCTTTGCTTCAGCCAAGGATGTGTCTCGCATCATGCCCAAGGATTGAAAGATCACTGGCTTCATCGTCTCCTGACACGAAAGCCAAGAAGGACTGCTGGCACAATGACTGGACAGATGGATTTTCACACTTACCTGGGACCCCACTCTGAATACACATCATAAAAGTTGGTAGCATTGCCACCAGAAGGCGGGGAAGGAAAGGCCAGATGCACAAAGAGCTGCGTTTGAATCTCTTCTACTGGAGCTGTTTCAGCCAGTGGCTGAGCCTTCACAGAAAGGCAAATCATCAATAAGCACAAAAACAACCAATCAGCATGATCTTTGTAAAGTCCGGGTGGTGTTCTTATTCATTCGTTTAAGGTAGGCAGGTTCGGTCGGTGATGAAGAATTATTTGATGTGAGTCATTTTAGTCGCACTTCCTGAAACTTGTGGCTCAGGCCAAACATGGGAGTGTCTCTCCCAAAAGGGTTGCAGTGTTCCTCATCGGGACGTCTTCCAGATGAATGTGGCTGTTGGTCATCACAGCCCGCAGCGCGACCAGGCTCTTCTTGAGCAGGCCGTGATGGCTACCTTGGCTGCTGGCTTCAAGGTCCTTTTCCATTGTATGGCCAGCGTGCGTTGCCCCCATCCTGACCGGCATCCTTTGGCTGCGGCGCTTGGACTTCGACACGGCCTACGACCAGATCGAGCAGCACCGTGCTATCGATCGTGATGGAGTTTTGAGCCGCAGGGGCGGCGATCAAATTTTTGATTGGGCACGTGCCACCATGCAGTGCACCGCTTCAATCGCCACGTTCTCCGGTGATGTTGATTTGCTCGGCCAGGGGGGTCCTTGTGGGTGAGGGAGCTCCATGGTCCCGCTGGCGAGGCTGGGTTCAAAGCCATGAGGTCCATCGCGCGACGTCCATCCACGAGGCTTTGGGCTGTTCTTCCCGGCAATGACCGACGTGCGTTGACCTGACCTGCACTTTAAGAATTGATTTGCCCGCCAGTTGAAAGTTTTTGTGGCAGCTTTCCGATCGTTTTCAATGGGCATGGCATGCACGGCATGCGGTGTCCCATGCAGTTCGCCCAATCTCAAGTTTCTTTCTCAATGGCCCGCCGCCAGGCCATCCAGTTTACGGCTGCTGCCATGGCGCCTTTGGCAGGAGAGACTTGCCCGTGGAGCTTCAGGAGTTGGGATCACCGGCCTTTCAGGCTTTGGAATCCTTTCCCCCGTTAACCACCCCTGTCTAGGGGTTGTGTTGGTGCAGATCCATGCCATGCAGAGTCTTTGCACTAGCTGGATCGATTGGTGGGATGAGACCCAAGACCTACCCTTGGAGAGTGCACAGCCTGAGCCTGAACTCCATCCCTTGCTGGGCGTAAGACCCCCACGCCGGGGCCCGCAGTTGTGCCTCCGTATGTCACCCTGGTTCGTACGGCGCGCCACCATCTCTATACCTCACGTTGCTGTCCATCAACATTGATGAGGGCGCGCCCTTGAGTGACGCCGCAGTTCCTGTGTTCGGAACTCAATGAGCTGGCCCCGCAGTTGGCGTGAGGTGTTGTCTAAAAGTGAGACCATTTTCCTTATGTCTAGTCGTGTCTTTTGTCAGCCTTTGCAATTTTCAAGCATTGTCAGCCTTTTGCTTTTCGCTTTCGCTATCATGCCGGCGCCAGAGGAGACCTTTTAATGCAGTGTCTCATCAATGCAATTTCGATCCTCGCATCAAGGTTGTCGACTTAGGGATTCGCACATGCCCGGACCGAAGAGGAGGTCAAGCGGCATTTTTGTTGACAGCCTGGTTCCTCCTCTGGACGAGGTCCCGGCCGCTTGCCCACGGCTTTCGTGTTCAACGAGTACCAGTTCCCTTCATCCTTCTCCGCCTGCCTTACCCCATTATCAGTCATGTTTTCAAAAAATTCTGATCGCTTTGGGCTTAGTGCGTTGGAACCTGATACCCTGGAAGGGTATGTATACCTGTTGGTACGCGTGGCGTGGTCCACTGTGGCCGCGCCACATCAACCAAAGCAGTTCAGAGTTTAAATGATCTGAAGACCTCAGAGAAAAAAGTCGCTGTCCGAACTATCGAACTAAATGCTTGCAGCCAAATAACCTTTCAACAGAGTCAGAGTCAAAATGATTTTGTGTGTTTCCCGGAACTAGGTTCCAGTCCCAGTAGACATGTCAAGAAGACATCCACTGAGTTTGACTTTTCCCTCACAAATTTGCCATTGAATTTCCGCGTATCCGTAGGCAGGTTACTGCTCTCAAGGCCACTAAGCAACCGCTTAGCCTTATCTGGTCGAGCTAGGTGGTAGCACTATCAACTCCCAAATCCTTTACATGGGCAGGATGAGCGAAACAAACCATGTGCACAACAGAAGCCAGTCAAGTCTTAGCGGCCCGCTTCTCATTGACACCCAAGAGAATGCAGAACGCTCGCTCACAAAGTTGGAAGCCGGCAAGAGCATAGCTCAACCGAGTGGCCCCATCCTTCATTCGAAGAGTTCTGCAAAACAAATATCTGTGGTGTGCAATCTTCAAAGTTCACCAACAACCTACACAGAAAGTTGGTAAGCAAACTTTGTTGGCAGCTTAGGGGCGATCTTCTCTGCAGGTAGCCGCTGCAGGATTCCAAGGATGAAATGGTTCATGTTTTTTCAGTTTGTTCATCTCACACGCACGTCTTGGGCTACACACTGCTATGTTATTCATTGCTGGGCTGGGCAAGAAAGAGCCCAAACTACCATGGTTCCACCCAAGATAGAACCTTTCTGATCTTGCTAATTCCAAAGGTCTTCCACGACCTTCACCCTTGCAAGGTTTGAGCGGAATTGTGCTGCGCACATCTTCTTGCAGCGAGCCACAACGAGCCACAACCTTGTTCTCCGGAGTCCTTGGGTTGACGCATGTCTTTGTGAACCCAAAGTGGTGCAGTGGGCTACCTCAACATCAGGTTCATGGGAATGTATAGAAACCATGATCTAATCCCCGAAACAAGAAGCTGCAACTCTTCTGTTGAAAGCCCGGGGGGTGGGAGCCTTCTGGCAGGAGTTTCAATGGCCTTTGCCTCATGAACCATCACCATTGCTCGAGGCCGCATGCCAATGGCAGGGCCAACATCATCATCGGGTGGCAGCTCCATGGGTTGAAACTGTTTGGCATTGTGTTTTTGTGGAAATGGTCCTCCACAAGCAACAATTAATCTATTGAAAGGTTTTTTCAAAGGGCCTTCCAAATGAAGGGTGCCATGAAGTAACCAGTAACAACCTGGTCAAAACTAATCTGGTCGAAGAGAGCGAGAGAGAGAGAGAGAAAGATCACAGGACCCGCTTGAGAATAGGGAGACACCCAGTTTCCCCTGGTTGGGTAGACTGGTCTATTTTCCTTCTTCCAGAAGGTTGTTGCCTGGGATGGTCTCCCCAAAATACACACATATCATCTCATATCTCTCAACCTGTTTGTTTGTTTGGCTGTTTGTTTGTGTCATTTTGTAATATAGTGTCATATACCAACGTTTTCTCCAAGAACGTCTTTGAACAAACAGCCTGTCAGCTTGAAGGACCAGTGCACGAATCCACATGAAGCAGACCAGTTGGAGTTGGCAAGCATCACCAGTATAGTAGTCTAGTAACTAGTATAACCCATGAAAAACACTAGTACAGATAGTATAGATAGTATAGTAACTAGTATAGTTATGAAAAGCACTTGAAAAGGGTGTGTCACCAACTTTGCGCCCACCCCTGTTCTCTCAAGTCCAAGACTTGCCTTGATTGAGGTGTTGTTGAGTGACAATGGGACTTAGCCAACTGATATCCAATTCAATGATGGAAACCTGAGGGGCTAATGCAAATAAATGTGCTCCTGAGAAGGGGTTCTCCTGCCAATATTTATAAATCAAATTAGCACAGCAGGTTGGTACGCCCGTTCGCCTTCCACAAATTGCTGGCCAGGCACAGCGAGCGGTGGCAGCAGCTCGCGGTGGCAGCAGCCACGACCCCACTCCCCACCCCCTCACCTCTTCACTCCCCAAATTGGAAACATGTGGAAACCTGGTGGAAAGCCTTTTCAAGTGCTTTTCATCCCTAATTTTGCTTGCCTTTCCTTTCTTGCTTCTCGCTGCGACAGACCTGCGACGGACTTGGACCGCGCAGATCTGCTTTGCTTCAACCGGACGTTCACGTGGCTCAACAAACTGGCTCATATCATCCGCCGTCGGGGATGGCTCCTGGAGCCCCCCTGGTCGAACACCACAAACCTGTTGCACTGGCGCCAGAAACATGCTCGACCGGGTCGAGCTGTGAGTTTGTAGCCTCCCCGTGCTTTTCACCCCTTCAATCGGCAACTGTGAATGTATTTTTGGTGGAGGATGGGAGTGAGCCCAGTACATGGGTGGACATCGTTGTTTTAGTTTGCTACTTCACTGGTGTTTCTCCCAAAAGCACATGTCCAGCACACTGTGAGCGGGTCACTGTTAGAGTGCCATGACGAGCAGTTAAGATCACTGAGAACCCATTTCTTGGTGCCCTTTCCTCTCAATTCCACCCTTTTGGTGGAAGAACGACCTTCTTCGGGCAGCTCGGAAATCAGACGCCGGGAGGCCTGCCATGACGGACAATCAGTGTGGAAATCACATGTTTGGCGCCTCAGGTCACTGGTCACCTCTTGAGTCTGTCTCGTCGAACGCCGCCTGAAGAATCTTCGCTCTTTCAAGAGCGGCTCGCGTCTCAGTCGACGAAAAAGACCGTGCTTTTTCTGAACGACTCCTGGCAGGAGATCCTGTTGGCCTTTTACCAGGAAGCGTGGCCTGCTAGCTTTCAGCTAGCTTTGATTTGGCCCCAAAAGTTGCTATACGGGGCAGTATATCCCTCAAGTCCAGTCTGAGCCAGTAAAACTTGGTCTTTTGACCTCCTCCTTGAGTAGTGTTTTTGTATAATCAACTCCAGTAAAACTAGGTCCAAGTGAGCAGCGTCAAAAACCTCTCACAAACCGTTTAAACAAAGTTGTAACCTCTAACTTGCCCGCAGAAGCCAAAACTGCAGTCGTGGAAGCTCGCGGAAGCCACCGCGTAAGTATATGGTAAAATTCACCACCGCTGAAGCTTTGCGGAAGTGCATATGTTATTGTCTTGACAATACTAAATGCTTATACTTCTAAGGAGATCTATCTATCGTATGAGCACTTTTGAGAAATAAGTCGCGGAAGTGCCGCGGAAGAGGATTTCAACCAAACATGGCCCGCGGAAGCCAAAATGCAGGTCGCGGAAGCCCCGTGCAAGCATTGGCGGAAGCAAGTCGTGAGTATAACAGACCGTAGAACGGTTTTTGACACCGCTCAAGTGACCTGTAGTAGGGTATACCTTGATAAAGATGATGTAGACACTTAAGATTGTGTCCAATGGAAATTGCTTCATGTCTTGGGCCATGGATGTCTCCTCATTTTGCCCCCACAACATCTTGCTCGGTCACAACTGGATGCCGGCGCAGAAGAAGGTGCCATTGGATACCTTGAATCGATGGAAGGCGCACTCCGAAGACGGTCGTAGTAGGTGTAGACCCTTGATGAAATTTCAACCCCCGAAGCTTTTCAGAGGTTTTCAATCATTCTACAAAGCTTGAATGATTTGATCATTTTCCATGCAGGTTTTCAACCAATCAGAGGATTTTTATAAATCATTCTACAAGTCGGTGTGTGTGTGTGTGGGGCTGAAGAGGTACAGAAAGGTATACAGAAACCCCCCTGCCGCTCATCGACCCGGAGCGGATCATCGAGTGAAAGCTTCGCTTCTTGATCGCTTCGTTGGTCCAACGTGGCCATTGGTTTGGCAAGCAAATATGTTAGACTGCTTGGCTGGCAACACCACACCCAGGTGTTGTTGACTGGGAGCTTTGGAAGAGCTTGAGAAAGGCTCGAGCAGGTTGGACTCTAAATGTTGCGACCTCGTTTGCTTTGGCTCCCTTTTCGACGAGCTCCCTGCATGTTTGATTCATGAATCGGAATCACCGTGCTTGCAAAAGAGGTGAGTCAACGATTTGAGGGCGATCGAAACCTGGGAAAGTCAGCGGAAAGGACCACCTTAGGATCCCAAGGGACATCAAAAAGGGTCCAAATGAATTTTAAAGTTCGGTCTCATCCACATCATCCGGTTCAGCAAATTAACCATCCCTGGTTCTTTCACTGCGTGAAACTATACGTTTTTCAATTTGGCCCAAAACGAGCCCATTTCCCACTAAGACGCCTCAATCTACTTGCCTTGATGTGCGACGCCAGATCGCCGCGCTTCTCCTTCGACCAGGGAGTTTCTTTCTTCAACTTCCGACGTTGAAGAACCCAAGTTCCTTCGACTATCCCAGGCCAGGGTACCCCCAGGTGAGGGGTCCTATGGTCCCGGTCACTGGCTACCTCTCTTGGTTTTCGGAGACCGGAGTAGTGTGGCCTTTCGAGGCTCGCGGGACACACCGAGAGGCGGTCAAACTGTGCCGAGATGGCCATGGGAATTCGTTAAGCAACACGTGCAGAGTGACTGCGATGGTGAACTTGTGGCGAAGTCTTGCAGTTTGGGGTGAAAATCGAAAAAGCATGGAGCAGCAGCAGGACCTTCAAAGTGACCTCTTTGGAGTCTGTAAGTGACCTCTTCAGGGGCTAAGTGGCCTCATTCTGGGATCTCAAGTCACTTTGCAGGTCCTGGGAAGAGCTTAAAAGCGGAGGGCTAGTTGCTGGCCAACCTGCTTTCCGACAAGAGCTTCACCGGTCTTTGTGAACCGTGTTTAGACATAGACTCCCCCTTGGGGCCATGAAAAGTCAATATAGTCAATTCTTTTCAATCCGACATATAGTTATAAATATATAGTCCATGTTCTTCAGCAAAGAGGAGGCACAGAAGAGCATCGTCCTCGCCTTGAGCCGGTGGAAGGACTGGACACGGCCCCGTCGCCGTGTCCGACGGGGCCGTGTCCGGCGAACTGCCCTTAAGAATCATTGGACCCTATGGAGGGTTTGGACGAACGCAGGTGCCGCAGGGGTTTGGACCCGAACCAAACCTTCCACCTGTGAGGGTCCTTGATTCTTAGGGTATCTATTTGGGGCTTCCCGGAGGTATACCTCGATCTAGGAATGGTCCGAGGTCAATGGGTCGTCTTCTCTTAGAGGTTGAAGGACCCGTCAGACACGGATGGGTCAAGTCGAAACGGATGCCTCGAACGGCTTCCCTTCGCCCCCGGGAGCGCGGAGCGCGGAGGAGGGGACCGAAGCTCGGTCCGGCGCATGCTGATGTGAAGGGACGCCAATTCAGGGCCCCCGTGAGGGCGAGAGCCGCGTGGTTCTGAGACGAGAGGAGAGATTTGAGCTCTCTTAGATGATGATGGGATGCACAGACTTAAGAGAATGAGGATCTTTTTACCGCACGCCATGTGGCGCCACACATGCCACACGGCACATGTTGACACCAATTGCCTTAGCTCGCTGCTTACCCAACCGCTCCATATGGCGCCGCCGCCCGGGCGGCGACCACCAATAACCCCACCGGCCGCCCGGCTGGGGCCGGTGCAACCTGTGGGACTCTCTGAGGGTCGCCGGTGTTCTGGGCTCCCATCAGAAAAGAGCCAGTCAGGTTGATTGCACCATCCTGAGAATTGGACGTTTGAGAGGAGTTTGACAGGTCTGAGGTCTTTGAAACTCCAGCCAGCGTTTGATTGTGTAGACCAGCCACTTTGTACTTTTGCAAGTTGTGTACTTGACTGAAATGTGCATTGACTTAGCTGAACATAGCTAAACATAGTTGCTGCTGTGCAGGAACTATCCATACTTCCAAGTTCTTTCACATGTTTTGGTGAGCGCGTTGGCCACGGTAGATCTTTGCCACTTGGTGGTTTTTCGAAGGTCCTTCACATCTCTCGAAAAAATCAGTGGCCGAGACAACAGGAGCTGATCCAAAGCTTTCTTGAGTGGATGCTTTTCCCAAGAAGTGCACCACAAAGCGGTATGATGCAGGTGTGACTTCAGAACAAGCTGCAGCACGAGAATCGAAGATAGCGAACACTTCGAATCTTCACAAGGCTTGGCCAGCCAACTCGCATCACTGGGCCATCAGGGCCTGCAGATCCGCCAAAAACCTCTCATCAAGGAGCCCATCTTCTATGCCCAGTTTGAACACCTCCCTGGAACAGCACCTGCGCCCTTCCTCCAGCGACACGGGCCTCCTCTTCCACCGGACCCACGCGCCTTGGCACCGAAGGTCCCACGCTGGGTCCCGGACACCTTCCTTGGAGCTCTCATAGGAATCCCTAAAAGGTCCCTATATGTGGCTGGTGCCGAGCTGACCGAGCTGCCCTTCCGAGACGCCAGCTGCTCGGCTTTCCCGCCCCTCGGCTTTCCCGTTTCTTCGAATGTGCTTTTGGTGCTGAGACCTGTTGCTCTTAGAGCTTCAACTTCAAAAGCAGAATCAAAAGCCTCTAAAAACGTCTCAAAGCCGTTGCAGCTCAAACAGTGTTTGATATATATTCGGATCTTCACTGTCTCCGGTTTTGGCAACCGACCGGTGCGTCTCCTTTGCATCGAGATCGCAAGCGAGCCCAAAATGTGAAGTCAAGCGTGGCCAATTCGGGGGAGGTGGTCGGTGTTGGCGGAAAGGAGTCATGATCTCCCACTGATGGTTTTCCTTCGAGGTTCTCCTGCTTGACCCTTCCATGTACCAATTATACAGGGGCAATTGATCATCAATTTATCATCGATTATATGGATAAATTGTAATATATATATATATCAATTGTCCAATGCATGTCAGAAAATTGGTGTTATTTTTTTTTTGTGTGTGTGTGTGCTGTGGCACTCTGGACGGACATCCTAAGAAGACAGCTCGGGTCTTCTCCGGGATGAAGACCCGAGGCCTCGTCTCGGTGGTCGCCGTATCATTAAAAAAGGTTTTTGTTTGGTTAAGGCCTACAGGGGTGAGCAAAATGATCGAGAGACCTCCCACACCAGGAAGTCTTATAGACTTGGCATTCTTGGGAAAGGAGAAATAGACCAGCTAGACCCCAAAAAACGAGACCCCAATGCTGTTTTTGGAGCGATGAACTGGTTCAGATTGATGTTGCATATAGTATTTTGATGCATTTTGCAAAAGTGTCCAACGGATGGTCCCACACCTACCACTCAATCTGATTCGTTTGTGAAAAGCGGGTCCGGTCCGGCCTCCGGTTTGCCCCAAAGATTGCAACAGACCTGTACCGGTGAGCCTGTACTCAGAAAACAACAAGTTCGTAATTCTAAGCAAATGGCGTGAGGCCAATTTGCCTCAAATATGGCATACATGGAGTGTCTGGAAAAGATGGGGAGACTGCGCAGGGACCGGAGATGACCGGAGGGTCGTTTCTTTTCGTTCAACTGCGGTCGATCCACCTCTCTACCGGCCCCCCCGATGCCGTGCTTTGTGTCAAGCAGCGCTCTCCACAGGCAGGAGCAGCGCGATCGTGGTGTCGGTGGTTTCGAACCCTACCCAGAAAAAGTCGCTCTCCTGCCTAATTCTCACATGACATGGCCTCCATCCTAATAGCAATGGCCATCAACCTGATAGCAATGGCCATCAACCTGATAGCAATGGCCTCCAACCTAATAGCAATGGCCTGGAACCTAATAGCAATGGCTTCCAACCTAATAGCAATTGGCTTTATCCTAATAGCAATGGCCATCAACCTGATAGCAATGGCCTCCAACCTAATAGCAATGGCCTGGAACCTAATAGCAATGGCTTCCAACCTAATAGCAATGGCCTCCAACCCAATAGCAATGGTCTCGGGCTGATTCGTTTTAACAGGTAGACATCTGAGCCTGAATGAGGGTCCAGGTATGAGCAAGGCCACACTATTAAGAGATTTGCAGGTGAACTTTGCCATTAAACTTTGCAATCACTCTGTGGCGACGCCTAGAACTGTGAAGAGCGATACCATGGCAGAATGACCAATCCCGCTGCACAGATCAATTCCCGTTTTGTTCGGCCAGCAGGGATAGAGGGATTGATGGACTGAGTAGGGAAGGAGTCGCACAGGTGTAATATATATACCAGCAGCCACAAAGGGGTGCCGAACTTGGAGGATAGGGTGCCCGTTATCCACTCACTTAGGGACTAAAAACCACCCCAACATGTGACTCCTGGTATACACTCCCTGCCAGAATCATGGAACTGGATGGCATAGGCCTTGGGAAGAGGTTTCCTTTCTACAAACAGGTGGGAACATTCCAGTGAGTCTTCCTCGCCTCAGGTTCGGTATGACTGGGCGCCCACCGGTCCCACTGAACCTCAGAAGGTACAACTGGAGCCCTAATTAGGGATAGGTTTTGCAGGTGTGTCAAGCCAAATGCATCCAAATTCCCTCCAGCTTGAACCATAGCACCTGTTACATCGAAGAAAAGCCGCTTTACGAGGCAGAAGAAGAGCAGCCTGCCCAAGGAGCTGCCTGTGCAGAGTGAAACGAGCCTAAACGAAGAAAGCGAGTGATTCGTTCTTTTCCTCTCAATCAGCTGTACATTGTAAGCTTTGCAGGGACCTGGTGCAGAGTGAATCTTATTGATATCCCTGGTACCACAGTGGTACACTATAGAACCTGCTTCGGCTGGAATTTCAGAGGGGCTACCAGGAATCAACTGCCGGGATTGGCCGGTGTTTATACCTGGACCCGACTTCGTTCGTACCTTAGAAAATGGACGTGACCCGAACAAGAAACAGGTACGACTGTATTCATTCAGGATCCCAGGAACTTTCACAGGTCGACTCCAGGTAGTTCTGGCATGGTTCTGGCCATTTGCCGTGTTCTTCGATGGATTCCTCGATAGTGTCTCCCAGCCATTTTTGGTTGGTTGCCATGCTGACCATGGGCGACCACGCGTACCGACAAGCAGCAAAGCAGCGGCGGTTTCATGTCGGGCTGGGTTTTCCTGTTTGATCCAATATAGGGCTACTCCACTCCCCGGAATCATCGCTGGAAGTCGAAAACCACGGTTACTTACCACGCACATGCCATGGTCATCCTGTCGGGGCCATTTTCCCATCCACGCAACCATGATCATTCCAGGGAGTGGAGTCGTGTCTTCATTCGATTTTCCCAGCGCACAGCGCACCAGTTTGTACCAGGTTTGACAGATGAGTTGTTGACAGATGACTCCAGCCGGTCAAACAATGACAGACCTGTGTTACCAAAGAGGACATGAGGTGGGGCCTCTGATGGACACCCCTGTGACGGACTCCCAAACACCACCTGAATTTTGTAAAGAAGACGTTTCGCTGTCTCGCTATCTCATCACTCCTTTGTAGACCCCCTAGAGATAGAATACTATACCACCACCACCGCCACTACGACTATATACTACTGCGAACAATCTAATATTGTAAACCTTAGGGTAGTTTCTTTGATTTGGGACGCTACTAACCTGAAACCATCAACGGATTTGCTGGCGGGATATACTCAGATCTTTTCCATGGTCCCTAATACCACCTCATGAAATATGTCTCCCTAGATTGATTTGCTTTCAGGTGGTCTTCCAGAACCCCCGCCATTCCGGGTGTCTACCTTCTTACCAGGTGGAGGCCATCGCTATTAGGTTGGAGGCCATCGCTACTAGGAACAAGAAGCTACGAGCGTAGCAAAGGGCATTTCTACTGGTAGCAAGGACGCTACTAGGGAGCACCAAGCACCAGCCCAAAAACCCACTGATCACAGCTTGCGGGCCCGTCTAGTGCCCTTCACCCGCGCGCGCCCAGGAGTGACACCACCGGGACCCGTCGCGCCGGGCGGCTGCGGACGGATGGACATCGCAGAAAAATGAACACGTATGCGGAGCGGCAGGGCGAGTATGGCTTGCTTGAGAGCCCTTCCAATCACCAAGGGCAGGGAGTGGGATAAAAACATCCAGTTGTTTCTCTGGGCGACTGTATGATGATCCCTAGACCTCCAAGTCCGAAGGAATATACTTGAAACCGTCCTGGCACCCTCCCCAAACTCCTACGAAACGAAGGTGCGATTGGATGTATTACGAGTTCTTATTTGGGGATCCTGGCGAGTCCACCGCACCACCCTCCTGCTGGTAGAGGTCAATTTCACCACTAGAACAGCACCTGATCGTCAGGTCTACGAGCTTGTTTCGAAATGAAAGGTCATGATCCGGAGTCTCAAGGTTACCTTAGGGCTCCAAATACCTTCGTTTCGAAGGTGGGACTGGGAGGGGTGCCAGGAGGGCCCAAACACCTTCTCAGAAGGTACTCGGAGCCTTCGGCAGTCTCGAAGATTAAGTTGATTGGGGTCGATGGGCCCGGCACCAGTTCCCAAAGACGACGCTGCTCGTACCTTTGAACATGGATGAACATGGATAGATGGTTTAATTAGGGTCATGTCCCATTGAACATGGACCTGCACCCGACTTCACAGGTCACCACCTGCGACTTTTAAGTCAGCAAAAGCCTCCAGAGGAGACCTGTTGGAGGGTGCTGGGATAGTAGATGGTTTAATAGGGTCATGTTCCATTTTCGGAGGTAGGGGCAGGAGACTCCGGGTAACCACAAAACATCGAACCACACATTTTTCCATCAGACCCACTCCATCCGACGCCGTCCCAGCCACGCCAGATCTTGGCGGAGCGCCAGGGCGTGGCGGCCCCACCAGAGGCGAGGTTCAGAGCAATCGGTCGACAGCGTCGATGGGTTCGGTCTTTGTACCCATTGCTGACCCTCAAAAAACTTGCTCATCATATGACTTGCTGGTCCAACACGGCTGCTGTATGCTTGGTAGAAAACGCGTCAGAGGTCAAGTAGGCGAGAGGCGAGAAGAGCAGCTGGAGAGCAAGCATCCAACTCGAGACTTCAAGACGCGAGGAGTTTTTTCATCGGGAGAATGGCCGGCCCAATGAGATTCGGTCTACTTGCCGAAGCTCCGCATGGGGTGGAACCAATGCACACGGAATCAAGGAAATCATCAAATTTCCTATATGATTTCCCAGTTGTTCGTGTGAGTGCATTGGTTCGTAGGTTTGATTGACCAATCCCAGAGCTTTGGACTTTCCACTAACAGAATCCACAAGTTCGCTCAAAGATGTTTTAGGCTGCTTCAGACAAGTTGGTTTATGAAGTGTTTTTTCATGACTCGGCCATAGTATAATAAGTGGAGTGCTCAGCCCCAATATATCATACATGAAGGGGCTACCCACCAACAACCAGGCTCATCATCTGATTGTTTCAAGTCCACCCAACCCTGCACCCAACAACTACCCCCACAAGTGTGCCAACATCCACCGAAGAAACCTGGAAAACCCACCAAATTGACGTTGATGTTGTTGCGCGAGTCGTGCAACCAATACGTCTCCAACAGGTCTTGATTTGGAGGCTTGTTAGGTCCCAAGGCACCCTGTCTGGTCGGATGCTGGTCGATTTCGGTTCGGTCGGTGAGGTTCATGTCATGTTTGGTGGTCCATGGTGGTCCCCAAATAGATAGTGGCACGTGTTCCAATACATGTTCAGTGGAAACCTACTTTTCGATCTATTTGGGGGTCTATAATATTTAACGATATGTTTTTACTGTCGGACCCAACTCCCCTCGGGGCGGGCAGGAAAGGTTGGTCAACGGGTCCAACTCGCTGGAAACGAGAGGAACTTCCAGATGAATAGCGGGGACAACGTTAACCTAGGTCGATATGTACTATAACCAATATAGGTCCATGGTACCTGGCACTGACCCCTCGATTCCGGGCGTCCCTCATCGCACACGTTCGCGCCGCAGGAGCAGCCGGAGCCTCCTCCGCAGGCGCGAACGTGCGGCGGAGCCTCTCGCAGCGGAACGGAGCGGAGACGGTGACCGGCGCCAGTGATCGTGTTTTCTTCGGTTCGGAGGCGCGGCTAGCACTACTGACCTGCAGTCACAAAGGGGTGCCGAACTTGGAGGTTAGGGGTGCCCATTATCCACTCACTTGAAGACTAAACACCACCCCTTTCCTGGGATGCCGTTCCTGGTGTGTGAGGGGATCATCCGGATCTTGTACGAAGGAGACAGGACGTGGAAACGCTGAAACCGCGCACTTCGTGTCCGCCGCCAGTCGAGTGCCACGCGACCGCGTCGACGGGTGGTTTGCGCGTCGCGTCGCTGGCCGTCCGTGGGAAGAGTGGCGTGCCTGGCGTCGTCAAACGTGGCGTCCGAACGGTCTATAGACGCAAGCGAGAACAGAAGTGAAACAGTACCAGGACCTTCCAAGGGGTGCCCTGGCTGGAAGCCCCCCAACCCCACCACTATCCGGGACCTCCAGACAGGACACCCCGAAAGAAGGTCCAGGTATGTGATATGGGTGTGAAATAGGGGACAGAAGTGTTTGAACATGTTTGAACATGTTTGAACCTGAAATGCATATGCAGACCGGTGTTGCTGTCACTAGTACTCTCCCGGTTTTTTTACGTATCCCTCTAAAGGCTTTTTTTTGGTTAAGTTAGTTGCGTGGCCCATCAGTGGGACATGTTAGCGGCTCAAAGGTTGCTTTGGGCAACCTGTGATTGGGACAGGTTAGCTATTTTGAGGGCTTTGGCAAAGATGTGATTTGGACAGGTTAGCGGCCTTGAGTATTGTTCTATGGCCCCTTTTTAGACTGTGTATCTGGACTCAAGTCTTGGTGTATAGTATAAGATGCTAAACTTTGGCAAGTTTGATGTGATTGGCAAGGGTAGGTTTTCCCTCCAACAATGCTAACATGTCCGTTCATGAAAATCAGAAACCTTGAGATTTGTCGAGAAAACATGCTAACATAGACTGTGGTGAAAATCAGCACACGGTTTGTCCTGGGACAGGTTAGCAGTTTTTCAGTGATTTTGTGGTCATTGTTAAAATCATTATGACACCGTTTTTCTCGGTTGTTCCTGGGAAATGTCACACCAGCACCGGACATGTTAGGGGCTAGTCCCAAATGCACCCTGGGACGTGTAAATCTGGAAGAGTGTAGGCTAAACTGTTGGGAGGCCTCCCATTTCCTGGGAGACTGGAATGTTCGGACTACCCCACAACTGTATTGGGTCAGGGGCTATCCATGCAAAGCACACCAAAGTTGCATGCGTCTCGACGCCATCCGCTGGTTTGCTCTGCACTGTGCACTGTGGAGGCCGAAGTAGCTCCTCAGTCGGGGGCGCCCAGAGACGAGCTCATCCGGGACGTGGATCTGCAGGGTCCTGGACCTTCATGTCGGGGTACTGAGATCCCTGTACGTTGTGCAGGGAGTCGTCTATTGGAGACCCCGACATGAAGGTGCTGGTGGAAAGTCGTTTGCCTTTTAGCTGTTCCAGGGAGCGCCCGCGAGTAGGGCGAAGCACGAACCACTACTTTTGAGTGTTTACTTCACTCTTGTCATCTCTTGTCGTACACAACTGAACCTTTGAAACAACTTGGTGCAATGTTTGATTCCACCAAGTCAGACTTCCTGCTGAATAGAGGCAAGCCCACAAGAACACCGGGGTTTTGAGGGTCTCCCTCTTCAAATCCACTGCAGTTCAATCGAAGAAAGTGAAGATGGATGGGCACGTTTTCAGAAGGACGACAGCAGCAGTGACGAAGGACGGCAGCGTTTCCCCATGCAGCCGGTCTTGAAGTTACAAGGGGTGTCCTGTCTGGAGATCCCTTTGTAGGCCATGTGTATAGGGTAGGGTAGGGTAGTAGGGGAGGGGCGAAACCAGCGTGATCCCTTTGCCATCACTCTTTTGGAGGCCTTCAGAAGCGGCCATCGGTTGCACACATGGAGTGTCTGGGATACATGGAGTGTCTGCAATATTGAAAGGATCAATTTGTATCCATTTTCCAGCAGTCACAAAGGGGTGGTGTGAAACGTCCTCAAGTGAGTGGAGTAGCTGGGCACCCCTAACCTCCATTAAGCACCCCTTTGTGACTGCAGGCATTTTACATCATTTTACTATATCCGTCCGGCAAGGCCTCCGCCGGAGCAGCCACCCGAGGCCTGGGGTGGGACACGGGAGAACTCCGAGAACACCTTCGTTCAACTCCCAGAGATGACCAGAACGATAGGGGGAGGGTTTTTGGGGTTGAAAAAGGGGGTCTAGCCATTTCGGCATGTACGTATTCCAGTCCCCATTGAATTGTTTGGGACATGGATTGCCTTTAAGGGGCGGGGTTTGGAAGAATTTCCTCTCTCAAGTGTGTGTTTAATTCTGCTTGTTTGACAGAACATATGAGGGTGTTTGTGGTTGTGTGTGTGTTCTGTTGCAAAGCTGGAGTCTCTTCAATGTACGGATTCACCATCCACGGGACACGCGATGGACATGACCCCCAAGGGTGGAAGCTTCGCAGAGATACGTTGAGCTTCCTGACGGGTGGAACTGGCACACCAAAGAATTCCGGAGGAGCTATTATGGTTGCCTAGCTCGTCCACGAAAGATACCTGGAAGCCTCCAGAGGGTTTCTGCGGAGGTGTCCGGAAAGAAGTCCAGCCTGACCCAGTCAAACCTGGTCAGACTGGACATCCTTCTACCCTACCCAGGGCATGCAGTTACCACTGTAGCTGGGAGTCCCAGTGGTTCCAGTTCGACCAAAACCATAGACCGAACGAATCCCTGGTTCCTTATCTAGTGGTAGCTGGGATACACTGGGCTAGGGATCCAGTCGTACCTTGTCAGACAATGTTGTGTTCGACACTGTGATGAGACAGCGCCAGCCAGTCGGCTCCAGTCGTACCGAACCGGGTCATTCCGGTACGAGAACGGATCCCTAGGGATAGTATAGTGACAGTGAGTCCATCGACCTGGTTCTTCAGTACGTGACCGAATTTGATCACCTGGTTGGTTCGGTCACGGTCGAACAAGCCTCCTGGACTCGGGTCACGAAAATATAGGAATCCTTCAAGTTCGGTCACGAACTGAAGAAGCTGGGATAGCGCCCCGACCATGTGACTGGAACAAGTACTGGCCATGTGGGGAAGTACTTCGTCATGGACCGTCGCACCCTCAGAGGATGCGCCTGGTGTTCTTCATCCGCCGTCAGGCTCCTCCAGAGGACTTGCCCTCTGCGCCGCCGTCCGGGAGCTCCGAGAAGTGGGAAAACGAGGAGGTCAACGGAGAGAAGATGTGGAAAGCGCAGACATCGAAAGATGTGGAAAACGGTTTGGGAAGGAAGCTTCATGTTGTTGTCTTTTTTTTCTGTTCGTTCAAGATGATCAATGAACAGATTTAATCCCATGTTTTTCACTTCCTGGTCTCCTTGAGCAAACAAAGCAGTCCAATTCGACGGCCGATATGCTGCGAAGAAGTGTATCCTCAGCGAAGTACAAAATAGATCTTGCGATGCAGGACAAGGAGATCCAACGATCCATCCAGAATCGATTTGGTGCTCACATCTGCAAGCTTGCAGTTGCTTGCTGTGCTTGCTGTGCTTTGGGGTCCCTGTTAACGATGGACTCTTTGGACTGTCTCGTTGCCACCTCCACCCGTGGGCTGACCAGGCTGACCGGGGGGGGTCACATTGCCCGTCCTTCACGGTCGGATGGAGGACCGGAGGAGACATGGACACCGATCGGATGGACACCGGGTCTGGATTCAGCGGGTGTTTTTTTTTGTGTGTTTCAGCTTCAACTTGGTGCTCCACGCCCTTTTTTTTCCGATGAATAGCTTCCAAACGCTCCTTGGGACTGCCATATTGGCCGATCAGGCCAGGGGTGGTGCCAGGGGGGTCTTTCTGGGGCGGCAGTCCTATTCCAGTCCCATGCGTGTCTGGGGCTGCTGAAGAGCTGCTGACAGCTTCACGTCTTCACTCGGTTTTCACCGTCGGGTGATTCACCGACGGCCAGCTGAGGCCAGCTGAGGCGTGCTGATGCGGACGACCCGACGGTGTTGGGGACGATGGTGGTGTTCATCCCACGAGTTCGGGCGAGTTCGACACAGCAAGTCACCACGCATCACATGGAGTGGACTTCTGTCCCCATCCTTGTAAGATCGGGTAGACACGAAATCCCTTTATTTTTTCGCGTGGCTGCGACCAAAGCGTGCTCACTATAGTGGTTTTGCTAAGTGGTGCAACTGACTGGACAGGGATCCCCACGTGAACGTGCCCATCATGGACTGGGATCCTTTGTTGCTCCACCCTAAGGGTCCAGGGCCATCCGTTTCGGATGTCCTTTGAACCCCCGGCAACGACCATCCGAAGTACGGAGGTGCCTGGACCCGAACTGGACCACCACATGCAGCCCGACCCATGCTTCGACGTCGGATCGCATGAGATGCCACGCTCCGGTGATGCAATTTGGCCTCGCCTTCAGTACCATGAACCCGAACGGTTGAGCTGGTGTAGCGTAAAATACCCAGACACTCCATGTATGCCACCATATGCCTACATTGGGGTGGTTTGGGGGGTCAATAATATATTCCATACATGGAGTGTCTGGGATATGTAAAGCTGTTTGAAGCCATATATAGGGATTCCAATTGGGTGTGTTTTAACATGTGATTTGAGGTCAGCCCGCAAATCCATCCCTATAGGGATCCGTTCTCGTACCGGACCGACCCGGTTCGGTATCAAAACCGACCCGACTGGCACCCACAGTGTCGAACTGCATCACCTAACCTGAGAAGGTACTTGGATCAACATTCCAACTGGGTTTGTTGAACATGTGAGCGGAGGCCCAGCTTAACCCAGAAATCCATTGCCGTGACTGGCCTCCAGTCGTACCGAACCTGAGAGGGGTGGGACGACCGGGGCCCGGGTGCCAGTCATACCTTCGTTTCCGTTCGGTACGACTCGAGGCCAGTCACGGGATTTGACTCTTGGGAGCTGGGCGGTGCAGATTCGCCTTAGCCATGCCGCGCATCTCTCGACGCCGTTTGCCGGGCTTCCCAGGAAAACACCAGCACCAAAGATGGGTGAGGAAAGCAGCACCCCTCTTAGAGCCCAAATAGCCGGTTTTCTCCAACCAGTATATACTTGCAACCCGTACCGAATTTCGGGCAGGCTCCAGAAACGAAGGTATGACTGGACCCGACCATGGGCACCCTCCCCAGTCCCTCAGAAGGTACTTACCTAGAGCCCAAATGGATATGACAATGAAGAGAGGTAGCCAGTGACCAGGACCATAGGACCAGTCACCTGGGGTACCCTGGCCTGGGATAGTCGAACGTTCGGGTCATGAAAAACCTCTGGAATCTCATGCATATATCCATATCTCACCAGATCAGAGTGAGCAGCTTGGAGCACTGCTTCTTGGTGCCACACTCGTGCCACTCCGATTCACCGTTGTGCCTCGGGTCGTAAATCCAGTCGACCGTGCCTCCACGAGTGGCGCCTCCGACGCGCCTCGGTGCACGAGCAACGCTTCGTGCGCGCCTCGGTGGACCGCCATGGCCGGCGCCAAAACTACTTGACCGCCAAGGAGGACCCGATGGCGTCCGCCGTGTTCTTTTTTGTTCGAAGGGTTTGGTTCTTGGAAGCTGTCTATCAAGTTGAGGCTGTGAGGTATGACACCGTGATGTTGCGCCTGCAACATCCTGCAATCGACAGCGACCTGCCGATCACATGATATCATTGTGAGATGTGAGCCTGCCTGTAAAGCAGAGCTGCAAACGAAAAAGCAGTTTGACATTGCATGCCAATGTATAGTGCATATATTATATATTGTGTATATAGTACACCCTATGGATCCACATACCTTCTCAGGTACGGTGAGGACGGAGACTATTTATGTAGGCGCCAACTTGGATCCTACCTGAGAACCTGAGAAGGGATCCCTAGGCTACATACGTATAGCACATACTGGTGAGCCAACTTGGATCCTACCACGAGAGCGACCGGTGCAGTGGCCGGTGATCCGCCCCCTGAGATCCAACGGTGGAAGCAACAGAGGTGGGTCAGGACCCGGTCACGTTCGACCATCCCAGGCCAGGGTACCCCAGGTGATGGGTCCTAGTTCAGGTCACTGGCTACCTCTCTTGGATTAAGTGACCGGGACTATAGGACCCGGAAAACCTGGGGTACCTATAGTCGAACTAGGGTGCTTCAACCTCTGTTGGGATGTTCAGCGAATGATCGACTCCCTGGACCTAGATGTTCTTTCGGGGTGTCCTGTCTGGAGGTCCTGGATGGTGGGGTTGGGGGGCTTCCAGACAGGGCACCCCTTGGAAGGTCCTGGTCTTTGATTCTTAGTCACCGTAGTCTCTCCCATAAATTCGATAGCTTTTAATTATAATGTAGACTCTTGATTTCATATACCCATGTACCCCCCCATCTTTTTGAGAAGCTTTCAATTCAAGTGGGGGGGGCCACTCAGGCCACTCTAAGAGGCCACAATCCCAAGGGGTGGGTGAACACGATCCGGTTGGATCCCACCGGTCGGAAGCGGGGAGGTTCAGGGGGACAGGAGGGGTCGTTCCACCACAAACAAGACCCGTTTGGGCTCCGGACTTCGTACCTCGAAACCGGTTCGGTAGGACTGAACCCGACAACTGGCACCCACCTCAGTCCCAGCTTCGAAACGAAGGCACTAAGCCTATAGGTAGTGTGGGTTGTCCAATGGACACCCCGACAGGAGGGTCCTGGTTAGACATAAATATTCTATAGCTATAATAGACAAATATATAACTCACAGCGTTTCAGACAGAACTTCGGGCTACCGCCCATTTGCGGTCTTTTCCGGCCAACCCCCCCCCCCGCGGGAACGGTGGGTTTGCGTGGTGTTGCGTCAGACGCCGGCCACGCGTATCGGCGCAGAAGGCAGGATGAATCCATTGAGCTTCGAGCTTCAGGTCGTCTTGCCCAGTGGTCATGGCACCACCCTCAAGGCACTGGGGCCGGTCGGAAGAAGTCAGGGAGAAGGACCTCATCGGACAGGGGAGAACGAGGCGATGAGTATTCTTTTTCAACCCGGCATCGCCACTGATTTCAGGAACAGGTCAGTTGGTCCTCATTTTTTCGGGAGTTGATCGCATAGAAAGACATCAGTCGATTTGGTGTTTAGATGTGTTTAGGGAGACTGGACCGTCCGGGTCAGATTGGACCTGTATGGAGAGCCACCCTCCCCCCTTCCTGGACCTGGGGTTTCAACCCCAGCTGCCGGGTAGCCCGGCAGCACTGGACTACCGGGACGACCGGCAGGTGCTACCGGACTGGCGGATACGAGATGTGAAGATGGATGCTCAGCACCAGCTGGGGAAGCGCTTTTTGAGATTGTTGCTCAGCGCAGTATATCTGGATCGTCGCAGCGTCGCTTTATTGGTGGCGGGTGGTGGTTGGGGTGGTCCGGCGGCGCACCAGAGTCAATTAACATGGTTCAGGGCATGCCTTAAGGCAGGGCAGTTTAGACCATTTTGATCCAAAGAATGGGCGTGGCTTCTCGTACGGCCTGGCCTCTTGAAATCTCAGCAGCAGCTTAGGACCTACAAGCGGTTCCACAGCCGGAAGGTTTTTCGAGTCCCCCCCAATCCACGGTCACCCCTCCAACAGGTTGATTCGGAGAGGTTGAGAGCCGAGAGCCTAGGCTGCTTGGAAGTGCTGCGTTCACCTAAGTGGGCAACCAACAACACCAAAGAAGATGGTGACCCCCCTTTTCCAAGCATGTAAAACACTCACATACATATCGCATGTGTTTAAAGCTGTGGTTCCCCGGTTCCCCAATGTCCAAGGCCATCCACTTCGGTCCAAAGCCCCGGAACCGTTCTCCCGGTCCAGGATGGGGCCCGATGGGCAGCCACTCAAGTTGGCTCCTGAGAGCACCGTGGCCTCCAACGGGCTGCGCGGGGGCGAGGTGTTGACGGCCGTGGCGCCCCTGGGACTTCAACGGATGACTCGGGCGGACCAGGTCGGAGAGCTGGCGGACCCGGACTGCATGGGCAACGGGACGAAGGGGAACGGACTTCAACGGCTCAAGAATGAGTGGAAGTGGAGTTCACCAGCTGTTGGGAGGAGGAGATTCATGCTATTTCGCGATGCGATCCGGCCCTTGAAATCGGCGCTGCCAGGGATGGTCCAAGCACGTCCAAGCCATGGTTGGGTGGGTGCCAGTGGATGGTTGGTCCTTATCCTACCCAGGAAAAAACCTTTTTTGGATGGATGGATTTCCCATGATTTCTCACTCAATATGAACAACATGTTGGTGAACCTTTATTTTCCAACGAAACAGACGGAGTCCTGAAAAACCATCTGAGGATGTGGGACATTTAGAGAATCGTATGTAGGGCACCGCTGGAATTCGGCTGCACGTACAGACGTCCAATGTGGAATGTATGGTTTGGACGGCATGCATGTGCTATGATGTGCGATGCATGCCCAAAGGCTCCAGGCATGCAGATACATGGAGTAGATATTAATATACACTATACCTAGACACTCATGGACCGTCATATATAGAGGGGTAGGAATCTCATATGGAGGGGTCTGGGGTCTCAAATCCCTAGGCTTTGAGGGACCAAGGGCCGTTTGGAGCGTCTGGGTATTTTGTTTGCCTACATTGACACCTTTTCAACCAGATTGAATATGGCGATGTATGTTGTATTGATGCAAACATGCGGCCGAGCCGAGTTTCTGGCTTTGGGACTTGGGTGAACCAGCCTGCTGATCGGCCGTCGGTTCACGTCGGCCGCCCATGCTCTTCTCGGCTCAAAGAGAGGAGGGTCGTTGCTCCAGACCCATGAGGGAGCCAGGCCATCTCGATGCCTGGTTTTGTGGATCAGGCAATTGTTTGTCCCTAATCCCCATACCTGGGATATTTGTTATAAGACTTTTCCACGCTTGCCTCGTTGGCAAATCCAAGGATGGCAAGTACTTAGCACTCTGGATTGGCCTCGTATGCCTCGTTTGCCTGGGGTGTTTCTTCAGCCTGGAACGGACTCCCACCTGGATCGTGGTCTCCTTGACCACCATCTTCACACCTGTGAACTACTTCGTGGGGTCAGGCTACACTGAGGTGACGAGTCTGAAAGAAACGAGTCTGAGGTGACGCAGTTCGTCGTATTCCGGAATTGCCATTTTTTCGCCCTGGGTCTGCCATGAGTGGATCGGGGGCGCAGAAAGCGGCGCAACGTACAACTCTTGGTGTTACAACTTACAACTTTCACTGCGCGGAGGGGTCAAGTAAATCCATTATAAATGACAGATTTAGCTTGTGTTTGTTTTTGTCCTGTTCCGTGTAACAGTCAGTAGACCATTTTCGCTATTTTTGAACATGGCCTTTAGAAGCCATCATCATCCACTGTTACTGGCTGGTAATAGGATAGACCCAAGATATGATACATTAGCAGCTTGCCATCATGCACGAGCGCACACAGACAACCCGCGTGCTTTCACGAGCATCCCAGCAGACATGATCCACTAGGATATGCCTAGAATTGGCCTCTATATAGACCCATCAAGACCCGGTCATTCCCCAGTCTTTTTGAAGCGTTGGTCGTTCGCGCACGCGCGCGCGCGTGTGCGTTTGCAACGCTGCTTAGGTGGACTCTGCACCCACACACCAGGGCGTCTTCTCGCATGAGAAGGTGGTGGAGGGCCACAGATATCGAGACCTTCGGGAACGGAATTTGGGCATGTTCTTTGCCGGAGCCATGGGCGGAATGGCGAGGTAGAGCTGTACTGTGTTGGTCAATCATAACGCAGTAGAAACACATTGACTGTAACATGTAAATGTATACGTATAACTGTTCTGTATCATATCGACTCTTGATGAATCAAACCCTAGTGTGTGAAGAGGCTTGACGGTCCAAATGGGGGGGGTTATTCATCCAAGAGTCCACAACTGACGTCTTCTTTAATTGCTTTGACATGATTCTCTCCTGTGTGGCGCCAGGAGAGGTGTGGCGCCTGCAGCGCAACGTGACCGTTCTGGAGCTGGGCTGTGGCAACGGACAAGTACCTCGTCAGCTCCAAGGGACGGACTGTGGGGCGTCGGTGACCGGGCCGACTCAGTCTGCGGCCGAGCACGAGGCGAGCCATTGGCCACGGCGTCATGAAGAGTCGCGGAGCGGAATCGAACCGAACTCGTGACCGAACTGAACGTCACGAGTCTCTGGAGATGTGCTCCGCTTTTTCAGAGACTAACTCTATAGGCCTGCAGTCACAAGACGGGGTGCGATCCATGGAGGTTAGGGGTGCCCAGCTACTCCACTCACTTGAGGACTAAACACCACCCCTTTGTGACTGCTGGGGTGTGGGATCTCTCAAGTTTGGTCACTTGGAAGGGTTCTGGCTCTTTGGGGTTCTGCCCACTGGTGAGTTCTGACCACACAGCAGTGAATGGACACTGGCCGGTGGAGTGGTTCTGCGATGCTTCGATTCGTTGACTCTTAACCCCAACTGGCCAGTCTACTCGTGTTCCCATCCAAGAGAATGACCCTCCGAAGAGGTGGCGACCTATGGCCTGGGTTGGATACAAGTTCCCATGGCACAACCTGTTTGGGAGTGCCCTTTGCCGCGCCATGCCACGCCTACATGGACCCCAAACCAAGCACCCCTGGCTGTTTCTCGGCAGTCCGTCCTGGCAGTCCCATGTGTCGCGTCTGGGAAGGAATTGATATTCCCTATATAGGTCCCTATAGACCTCTACCTGGACCCTCTAATCCCTCCCCAAACACCCTCTAAGTCTGTCCTATTACCTGTAACAGGACCAGTAAACACTTATCACTACTTTTGGACAAGGCCTCTACTACCCATCATCATCCACTGGGTCCAGCTAATAGGATAGACCCAGCCGGTATGGGTTTTATGGTTTATGGCCGCGTCGAGTCCTTCGGTCAGTGAAACCGAACAGGTCCGAGGCCTTTGGCCGATCACGACACGTCTGGGACTGCCAGGACGGACTGCCGAGAAAGGGCCGGACTGGGTGGTGGTGGTGCCAGGGGGGGTCTGGCTGTTTCTCGGCAGTCCGTCCGTGGCAGTGTCTGGGACGTGTCGTGTTTTGGGACCAGCGAAGTGGGCATGGATTTGCTTCACCAACACGTTTTCCCCCGGTCACCTCAGGTGACCTACAATCTCAACACGGTGCCGGGCGTGAAGTGCTTAGGCCATCGGCGTGGCCGGCGTGTTCGGACGTACAGGGTCGTTGGGACCGACCGGCCGGGTCGGGTCGGAGGAAGGAAACCCAGGTTTGAGGGTCCACTGAGGCGACGAGCCACGACAAGGCAAGCTGGAGTGTCCACCAAGACATACCAAGAAACGACGCCACATGGAGTCTCAATTCGTACTTCAGAACATGGGTACTATAGTGCCGGTTTTTTAGGTCGGGTCATGTCACTCATGTCCCATTTTCTAAGGTACGAACTGGCGGGTCCAGGCACATGGGCTCGTGAGGATCTCAGTTATAGTTACTGGAGAGTTGTATCTCCGTTTCTTCGATCGATTGCCCTGGAGCCAGACGATGAAATTGGACCGGTTGGGTCAGTCTACCCATAGGTCGAGCGGGTTCGTTTGATCCTTCCACGAACCGCCACTTCCTGGAAGCCGGAAGGATTCCTGTTTGGAGACCTATAAGATCACCTACGAGGACCCCCTGTTTCACAGGGGTGGTTAATTGAGATCCTCGAACCTCGTGTAGGGACTATCATGAGGCACCCCGAAATACTTGGGATTCTATCAGTGACACTATAGCCCAAGACGCTCCATGTATGGTGTATATATGCCGATCAGGCCAGGGGTGGTGGTTTGAGGGGTCTGGCTGTTTCTCGGCAGTCCGTCCTGGCAGTCCCAACAACGCCGCGGCCCCCTGCCGCGGGCCGCCGAGACTCCGCGGAGCCGGGCGAGGCCTTGATGGCTACAAAGGCATCCAGAGCTTGGGCTCCAATTACCAGCAGTGGAACCTCGGGCATCCGATCCGGGGTGCGTTCTGGAGGGTCGCTAGAACCGTCGCGGTGAAGCACCACGTGTGTGAACCACCACGTGCACGTGGTGAACAACGTGGCGCATGGCCCATTCCTGTGTGTGTGTGTGTGTTTTTGTACATCTCCTGTTTGGAAGAAGATGTCGACATCACTTGTCCTACCCAGTCAGTGGATATGAAGCATGAATAAAACTATATAGCTTTCACAAGCTTCTTTTGACCATTCTCGGGGGAGTGAACGTAGCTTGTCACAGCTTGTTGATTTTGTTGTTGCCGGTGTCTCCTTGGGTGAACCTGGAATCTGGGGAAGATGTGGCTCATTCCTGGACAGCAAATCTAAGGGCAAATATATACATCCGTGTTCACCTTGCTGGACAGAAACAGACATGAACATGCATTACGTTTTGAGTTTGTTTGGGCTCCACTCAAAGGACAAAAGGAATGAAGAACTCTTCTAATGGCTCCAACCACATCCTTAGAAGGTCGGAGCCCCCCCCAAAGGGTCTATATACCTGGATCTTCCAACTATGCCAAATGTTTGCCCAACTGGGCTAGATTATGATGGATGAAAAAAGGCAACAAATTTTGGCCTGTCGTTGGAAGAAGATCCTAGGGTATGTTCCTCCCCCACCGGCGCACACTCAGTACACTCGGGACTCCTGACACTCATGTGGAAAGCTAGCGTTCACAAGTTGAGGAAGCAATGTCGTTGGAAGTTGAATGGTATGTTCCTGCCCAAACAGCTTAACATTTTAGGGACTCAGTACGTGGAAAGCTGAACAAATTGAGGAACCTGGAAGAGTTCTACCCTCTTCCGGACGTGGATTATGTGATCTCCTTCGAGGTCGCGGCGGCCTGGACCGATCGGCATGGGGATGGAGGTCCCCGTGGTGGTGCGCCCCAAGGGCTCCCAGACACGACTGCCAGGACGGACTGCCTGGGGTGGTTATGTATGCCAGGATGGACTGCGGAAGTCAGTCAGTGGGACTGTCATAGGACTGCCGATCAGTTGGGGTGGTGGCAGTCCGTCCTGCCAGTCGACGTTGTCGTGTCTGGGCTTCGTGAATCTTCCAATTGAGGGGGCCCCGCTCTTCAGACCGCCGATCCCCCCAAAACCACCGGTTTTGTGGTGGAGGAAAAGCAGTCGTACTCAGGGTGCCATTCTCAGGGTGTGAGTTTTCGGGAGTGTCTTTGGGGTTATCCTATTGGTTGGAGCATGTTGGAGCCTCTTCAAGTGTTCGAAATCCATCCAGAGGTTCAACATGCCCGAATGAGGCACTCTGCCTCGCAAAACCTTCCTTTTTCACAATTGTTTCTGTGAAAGCGCATGAGGCAGATTGGAGCCCAGGTGTCTTGAAAGTTGTTCACGCTTATTTTCATTTGCTTTAAACCTTGCTTGCAGAAAGAAAGACTGCGTGCCATGTGCCATCTAAGGAGCACATCTCCCCCAAGTTCGAGCACAATTTTATTGAGACCTTAGTGCAAGCAAAGGTGGGAATTCTGCTTTCTTGGGCCTACATTGGTCAAGGAGGTCATGGCCACGTGAACGAGCACTCGCAGAGCCTCGGGCAGCCGACTTTTCAGCAGCTTTTGAAAGACCCGATTCAACTCCTGACGAGCATGTCACGGCATTGGGAAGTCGCCAATTCTACGAACTTCTGCGGTGGAATCACGAATCACTTTTTTTTGGGCAATGCATTCCAACCCATGAGGCAAGCCCCACAGTTCCAATGCTCCCACTTGTTTCAGGGCTCCAGACAGCGTAGAAAAGCCAGAGTTGCTATGGCTAGAAACCCAGATGAGTGACGCCGGTTTTGATTTTTTTCAGATTTGGGGTGGTGTGTGGTCTAAGAAGAGATCGATATCTATACCAGGACCACGGAAAGGGTGGGTTTATGGACACCCCTGACTATGTATTTTCCATCCAATAACCACCCCTTCCGTGGTCCTGGTATATATCCATATATTACATGTACATGGGCCTAGGATGGCCATCCGGTAGCGAAAATGACCTGAGCTGGGAGTCCAACAGACAAAAGCAGACGCATTGCACCTTGGAGCTACAAATCAATTGTGAGGAGCTATCTCATTCGCCACATTGGGCGTGAAGGCTTCGTCTACTGCCCCTCTCTGTCACATCAGTTGGCACAAGGATTTGGCCGAGGCTTTTTCCATGAGTGGGAGTACCGAAATTTGTTGGTCTTCTTCAACGAGAAGGCCTTCCAATCTGTGAGTTGCGATCTGCCCCTGCGCGACTTTGCAAGGGCAGAGGCGCTGGCCTTGCTTCTACTGGCTGCGTTGCTCCTCTATGTGTTGCGGGAGGTCCTTTGTCCATGTGTCAAAGGCTTGAGATTCAGTCGAACTGGATGGACTGGAGGCAAGATCATGGCAGACTGAGTGGATCCGTTCGACGCTCGAGGCCCTCGAGGCGCTCTCGCGGGTTCCTCTGGCGAGGGCCGCGCTTGATGGACTGTTCATCGAATCCCATCGCGCGGTCTGTAAAAAGCAGCTGGTGAAAGCAGTGGCTGTGGCCAGGTGAGTGTGAAAGGTTCAACGTGCTGTTTGCCTCAATGTATCCATGTGCAAAGTGTAGTCCTTCCAGGACCTTCCAGGTGACCGAACGAACTGGAGTCCTAGTGACCGAACTTGGCCGAACTTACAAGCCTCTTTTGTGACCTCAAACCAACCATGGAATCAAGTTCGGTCACTGGGGTGATGCCATTCAACTCATCTATTTGATGGAGTCCTAATGGTCGATTCGTTGATGACTGGGCTGTTGTGTCCTAATGGTGCATCCGTGTTCATGACATGGTACATCCTGGACCCATCGAGGTCGGTCCAGGAGCATCCGGCCATCTTGGAGGTCCGGTGAAGAACCAGGGAACGAGCTGGTTTCGGACCACCTCCGGTATATGTTCCTGCAACCCTATCCCTGCAGTCACGTCACAAGACGGGGTGCGATCCATGGAGGTAGTCGGGGTGCCCAGCTACTCCATCCACTCACGTAAGAGGACGTTTCACACCACCCCGTCTTGTGACTGCTGGTGCAACCCTATCTATACTTCCATCACTAAGAGTTCCACCCACTCGTGCCGCCCGCCGACTCCGCGACTTCTATCTTCCGAGGCAGCCGGTGCTCGTGGCGGCCGCGCAGTGCGCCTTCTGCGCCTTCGTGGCCGGCGGTCCGGCCGTGACGTGGGGCGACGCGTGGGCCGCTTGGAGGGGCCACCGGAGAGGAGGCGGGAGGTGAGGCAAGCAGAGCTACGGGAGAGGGAGGCTCAGTCCGAGGCGTTTCGGGGTTTCGAAGAATCTGTTCCAGTTCCTCTACACCTCCAGTCGTACCTCCTCAGAAGTGACTGGACCCTGCTGGCACCCACCCCAAACATCTTCTCAGAAGGACTTGGAGGCCTAGCCCATAGGGTCCAGGTACCTCCTGAGGATGGTCTTGGAGGTGAAAGTACTTCCAGAGAATGGTCTTGGGGGGTCAAAGGACATCCTCAGGACGGTGCTGGACCCTTAGGGTAGGGTCTATTTCGGGACCCCATTTGATTTGGCTCTCAGCCAAGGCCTGGTCCGGCGACCGCTTGGGCGGCGACAGCAGCGCCGTCCGGGAGCGGCTGGCGCAGGCGGGTGGCGATGGAGGAGAACACCGGATCTCATGGTGGAAATCCGGACCATCTACCAGGACCTTCAGTACGTGACCCTTTGATATCCCAGGATGAGGTCACTTGAGCCACGTTTTAAACCTCAGTTGTCATGTCAAGTAAGGAGATCCGAAGAAGGAGGGGAAGGGAAGATGGGCCTTCCAACGCCGTTGTCGTTGTGCCCGACCCAAAGCGTTGGCGGGTGGAAGAATGGTAGCGGTGTCGGATCGGCCGAGACGAAAGACCAGGACCTTCAAAGTGACCCTTTGATATCCCAGGATGAGGTCACTTAGATCTGTACAAGGTCACAAACAGAGACTCCAAAGAGGTCACTTTGAAGGTCCTGGTATGTTTGGGTATGTTTGAGTTGGTTTCTATGAAGGAAAAGGACTGTCCATTGCTTATGCTGTGGGGCCCGAACAGTGAAGCAAGGAACGAGCACATCGAATTTCATCATACAGTAGCGCCTGTTGGAGGGAGAATCACACCCAGAGCGTCAGGGTCCAGAACCAACGTTTCTCGCCAACTGATTTCGCTTTTGAGTCGGGGCCCTCTTTGTTTGGTGGATATCTGGTGTGGAAGACCCCATGTTCCAGAACATACGGCTCGGAGAAGAAGTGAAGGTGCAGAGATGTCCGGGCTCGTTTGGATGTTTTTGGTTTGTGTGTTCTGCAGTTCTGGTCTAAACCAATTCACTGAATGCAAAGACTGAAGTATGTTGGACATTTCTAGACTCGGGTTACCTATAGTCAGACCATTCTTTGTACTTTGACTCCCACGGTACTCTTCTTGGGGAGGTCCGGAGTCGGTCACCGTGGAGCGGCTTGGACCCCGCGCGGCGTGGGCGGTACACGAACGCCAGGGCGTTCGTGGCGTTCAGTCCACGTCCTTGGCCTTCGCCGCCCTGCTGGAGGATCGCTCAGCCGCTCAGCTGACGGAGAGGAGATGACGTCCTGGTGTCGGCAGTCTGCCACACCCGAGAAAATCATCGATTGGAATGTTGCAAAGAAAAGCATACTGGTATTCCAATATCCAATCGATTATGTTCTCATCGGTTTAAAGCAAAATGGTCTACGTTCGGGGTCTCTTGACCAAGGATTCGGTTTAACGGGGCTCCTTGAACAAGGATTCTGTTTCACGGCGCCACTTTAACAAGGATTCTGTTTGGTGGGGGTCCCTCGAACAAGGATTCTGTTAGATGGGGCCCCTCGAACAAGGTTTCTGTTTGGTGGGAACCCTTAACAAGTCTTTGACCAGGTCCCTTTTAACAAGGATTCTGTTTGTTGGGACCCCTTTTAACAAGGACTCTCTTTGACGAGGCCGTGGCTTAGCCACGGCCCAACCCTTAAGATTGGCCATTGGGCCGATGTCCTTGGCTAAGCCGGCTTAGCCGACGACATCACCTGGGCCAGCTGGTGGGTTTACCGACGAATCGTCGGCGGTTTATATCGGTTTGCAACACTGGTCGACGGAAGTGCAGGGGGAAGGCAGAAGGGTGGTCCGGGGAGCCGGTGGAAAGCACGGCTTACGTGAAACATATAGGGGGCTTTTGAATTTCCTCTACAACATCGCGGGGTTGGGACCCCAAGAAAGCGATTTTTGTTAGCCCTATTTTTTGGGGTTTATATGGAGGCTTGTAAGTACCAACCCTGTGAAAAGAATGGATTGGATTTCGAAACCGTCCGGGCACCTGGCAAGGCCTGGCACCGGCCGTACTCGCGGTGTCTACGTGCAGCCCCCTTTTTTCCCCGGCCCAGGCACCGCAGGTGTCTATACGTTTCCTCAGAAGGTATGACTGGACCCTCCTGGCACCCACCCCAAGCACCACCTCACAAGGTACTTGGAGGCCTAGGGAATGGATTGCCTCTCCCGCCCGGGCATCCGGATCCCAAGATAATACTCACCTCCCCCTTGACAAAAATCCTTCGGGCGCGGCCTCTGGCAGAGGGCCCCAAAATGGTGGCGGGGAAGCAGTCCCAGACCATCCATGCGACTGGAAGATGATTGAACATGATCCGATATGTATATATATATATTATGCAACTATTCCATACGCAGGCTGATTGAGTCGCAGCCCCAAGCCCACGGTGGTTCCAGAGAACAAAAACACATTTAAAACCACAGACCGAACGAAGCTTCTGGATCCTTACCATAGTGGCTGCCTGTGATCCACTGGGATGTTTAAAACTCGAGTCAATGAAGGAAGCGTTTGCAGACTCAACCTCGCAAAAGCTTGTATTCATGAGCTGACCATCTTCCAAAAAACGAACAAAGCACAGTTTTGCATTAATCATTGAAACATTTGATCAGCTCTTGCAGAGAACGATTGTCGCATGATATGAGAGCCCGTGCGGGCAATTTTCTCAAAAAAGAAGCAGGTTTCGCAATACTGTCGGCAACTTCGACCAATCACTCGAGAGTCAATGCTTTGCCAAGAGCAAAACAAGTCATTCAGTATCTCGAGATACTTCGAGATCCCGGCTTTTAATACACACAACATTCCCTATGCTCTTGGGCTGCGCCGAGAAGCAGTGCGATTGAGGGGTCCTGGTTAAAGCTTTTCGAGTGGTGCATCTCTTGAACTGCCACCCGGTGGCCTCTAAAAGACTTAAATCATCAAAAGTTATCAAAAGCGGGTGTGCTAGTTCGCCACTTTTGGACTTGCGCAAGGAACCAAAACATTTCTCTTCCCTACAAAAACAAAGAGGGACACGAGTGTGATTGAAAATGGGATATCCAAGGATTGACTTATACTGTATTTGTGAGATATACATGAGTTTTCGACAGCCGCAATCCCACAAATTGCACATCAACAACTCCGAGCAGTTAACTTGGTGAACGTTGAGTTGGGTGAGTTGAGTTGGTGTGAGTTGCGTTGGTGAGAACTTCAGGGAGTTAAGGTGGTGTGAGTTGAGCTGGTGTGATTTCAGTTGGGTGAGCTGAGTTGGTGTGAGTTGAGCTGGTGTATTTCAGTTGTGAGTTGAGTTGGGTGATTTGACTTGGGCGGGAAGGGTTGGTGTGAGTTGAGCTGGGTCAGTCAAGCGACAGTTGGTGTTGAGGGAGGCGGCCGCCGGAGGATGAGGAGGAGGTGGAGTCGCATCGCGGCGGTCAAGCAGGAAAAACCAGAAATCCACACTAGCGTGCGGGATAGGAAATGAACACATCCGGGGCCCTGCCACTCAGTGTCAACCGTGTCAACGGCCGCGTTGCGGAGTTTAGGTTGTCACGTGGGGCGACGTCAATTGTGGTGGTGACTCGCGACATGTGGAAGCACAGCTTTGCGTCTTGGACAGATTGGCAGTGAGTGGGGCGCGCATTTCATGTCCCCTTGGGAGATACCGGGTTGTGCAGTTGTTTTCCGGTCATTTTGTTCCTTGGCTGGAGAAAAGTTCTTCCGGTTCCTTACGCAAATCAAAGGATGGCGAAGTAGCGCAATAATTAAATAATGATTAGGTGCTTTAGGTTATTTTAGGTTTGCTTGGGGCCACGTGGTGCAATTTCAACAGATGCACCATCCCATGACTTCCAACTCCCGCGTTTTCTGGATTTGGTCCGTTTTCCAAGTCACTTTTTGTGGGTCCTCAAGGTTTCACATTCTTTTGCGCGCACGCGCATTTCTTGGAAGGTAATTAAGCCCACTACTGACGCACTGATTTTGCTTGCAAAGTTTGCTCGTTTGCCTGCTCCGCTGTCTTCACATTCCACCGGTTTCAACAGTGGCTCACACTGGCTCAATCAGATCCGTTTAGGCAGGTGATCTTCTAAATATCGCCGGGAATTCGGCACAATGCGGTGGGTGCAAGGGAGACAGGAAGGCTCCAGTGTCGGGTCGTGGAATGGGGTGTTCCGGACAAGCTACTCGTGGCGCAAAGACAGCTTGCTCTTGTGCACGATCCAACCTTTCACCATCTCTGTTTTTCAGAATCCTGGATCCGGAATGTGCTTTCAGGGTTTGGGCTTTTGTCTGGGGAATCCCGCTGAACATTTTACGGGATTGAGGTCCGGCACTTTTTTCAGCATAAGCTGGGCCAATCTAGCACAGGTCCTCGGTGGAACATGGTGGAACCATCGTAGCCAATCGAAGGAGCGAGAAAAGCCCTCAGGACCCCACAGATGAATAGCGGCCAAAAACATCATAGAATCCCACGCAATAGTTTGAAGAGATCGATCTTAATAAGATGTTTTCCGCAAAAGGTGAATAACACACTGTTGCAAACAACCTGTTAAGAAAATACATTGCGAACAATTCGTGCACCAAAAGAAGGGCTGGCGAAACCCGAAACACAAATCGCGCACACGTTTGGAACTGAATGTGCGAAAAAAAACAAATTCCCAAACAACGCTCACATGACTTTGCCCATGGATTCGCACGGCGGAATCCAAAACATCAAACCATAGACGAGCGAGGGAGTTCCGAAGAAAGTTGTTGTTTGGGATCCCCGACATCCCAATACGGGCCCCTTTGGTGGCCCATGTTCGAACAGTTCACAACCCTTTGGCGCTGGGATGCGCTTGAAAACGCAAAATCGCACCCCTCAATTGTTTGTCCCCATTGGGTTCCTGAAGATCGTCAGGGCCAGGCTCTTTACGCCAGCCCACCTGCAGGTGATGTGGAAGCCATCCAGTCCAACAACACGGCCTTTGCGGCTTTGAAGACGGACGGCACCGTCGTCGCCTGGGGCCAGGCGTCGCTTTTGGCGCCGCGCATGCCCGCGTTTTCGGGCGGGGCAGTGGGAGAGGCACGAGTCTTGAGCAAGAGAGTTGTTTCATTTGAAGAAAAACGAGTTTCATGCACACCCCTATGGCAATCTTGGCGCCCAAAGATCCTAAACTGAACTGAGTTTTGAGGGTTTTCTTCACCAGAGCTCCGGCCCTTGTCGCCTGGTTCTGGATGCTTCTCAACACCCAACTCCCATGGAACTCCCCGGGATCGGCCGGTCGATCTCGTCCGAGGCGCTCTGCGATGCCACTTGAGACCCCTGACTCACCGGATCTCAACGCCTCAGCGGGATGGCCCCAAAACCAATGAGAGGTATACCCAGTGACCTAATCAGACCCTGGGGTACCCTGGCCTGGGATAGTCGAAGTAGAGTCCTTCAACCTCTGTTTTCAGGGTCATAGCTCGTCTAGCTCAAAATGGGTAGCTATTGCCGACAGAACAGGCTTGATCAATTCACCACCTCCGCAGCTACCCTGCGCAGGCCACCAGCGGTGGAACCTTGAGCCCAGAGTTGCTGGGCGCAGAGGTCTCTGTGATCCAGTCGTGTCTGGGCAATGGGAGCGATCCGGGCGGGGAGCGGGGTCGAGGGCTCTTCCAGTGGTTACCCAGTGGACAGAGGCGGAAATGTGGACAGAGGCTCCACAGATCTTCGAGGGTAGGAGGTGTAAGGTGGCTTCAATTGATCCCTTCTTAGGGAACCTTACAGGTTCATTGAGGCCTTCTACCTTTGAAGACCTTATGGTTGAGGATCTTTTGAAGGGTTCTTGTAAGGTGGTTCAAGCTTTTGTCCCTTGCAAGTTGCAAGTTGACAAGCAGGTGATGTGTTCGTGACTTTGATGTAAGCGAAGCTAGCTCGGGTCCGTGCGTACCGAACCTGAGCCAGCATTTAGACATAGGGAAGTAAGTACGGCGACCTGTGTGGGAATCCATGTCGCAAAGGGAGATGTACCACAACCTGTTTGGATCAAAAATTGACCGTCCCATCTAAGATGCAAACATGTCAGTACCTTGAAGGAAGAATCGCGTTATGATCAATATGTTCTGCAAAAGCTGCCCTAGCTGCCTAGCTCGCCCAAAGACTCGACGGTGCCTCCAAACGAAAAACAGATTGACCCCCCCCCGGTGGCCGCATGAAATCCTTCACCCCCGAAAAGGATCCATCCAAGCTGGGCTTGACACGCTTCTTAGTTCGGTGCCTGGACGGTGGCAAAGTGGGACACCTTTTCTGGCTCATTGGGGGGGGCGCAGCTACTTCTCAATCGTTCCGACCAGAGTGTCAACGGTTTTATGCCGTTTTGCATGCGGCCAAGAGTGATGCGAACAGATGGGACAGTTCTCATTTGACCAGGGAGTCAAGGGCTATGCCGGACTACCCGGTGCCACAGATGGAACAGATGTGACAGTTCCACCATATGTACTGTACATACATTGACCCCTAAAACCACCCCAATGTAGGCATATATGGCATACATGGAGTGCCTTGGGTTGGCAGATAGAACCAATGGAACGTTGGGTTCACCTGTTTTTTTTTCGGATGCACGAAAGGGTCTAGCGTCGCATTTGGGGATCCGGCAGACCCATTCTCCAGCATGGTTCCTAGACTTAACTTGCATGATTGCTGGACACAGGTTATAACCTATCATTATACAATACGACCAGCAGCTCTCAAACCCATCAAAGATAAGGTTTTCACCAAAACGATGTCTTTGGCTCAGGGGTTCACCATCGATGCCGGGCCACTTCTGTCAAACCCCTACGCCACCCCCTGTTTCATGGCCCTAGGACAGCCACCGCCTTCGCCGCGCTGCGGCGCGCCGACGGTGCGATCCTCGCCTGGGGCGAGGAGGTCTACGGCGGCGACGGCCGCCGCCCGGCATCCGACGAGCGTCGCCCCGGAAGGAACGTGCGCAGCAGCGACGCCGGGCCGGCGACCCCCAAAACGGGAAGAAGCGGACACAAAAAGCACCTCCCATCAAAAACCATGTCCACGAAATGGGTGACCGAAAAGGGTGTTTGTTGAACACATATTATATATGTCATAATTCCCCAAACAGTTTACTGTTAGGGGTTCTAAATTCTTTCTTAAGATGTGTCCGCCCTTTGTGTCACTGCTGGTGTCCGCCCTTTTCCGCTGGCCATGTAGCATTTCTATTCATTTGTCTCCCAGGTCTGTCGCTGCTGGTGTCCGCCCTTTTCCACTGGCCATGTAGCATTTCGCTTCATTTGCAATATGTCCTTTTCCGTTGGCCATGTAGCATTTCTGTTCATTTGTCTCCGAGGTGTGTCACTGCTGGTGTCCGCCCTCTTCCGCTGGCGATGCAACATTTCTATTCATTCCCCAAACAGTTTGCCGCATTTCAATTCGTTTGTCTTTACAGTGATTTCTTTACTTTTGTCTCCCAGGTTCGGTGCCTGCACTGCTGGTGTCCGCCCTTTTCCGCTGGCCATGCAGCATTCCCATTCATTTGTTTCCCATGTGGTTTGTTTACCTTTGTTTTCCAGGTTGGGTGCCTGCACTGCTGCCATCCGCCCTTTTCCCCTTTCCAGCATTTCTATTCATTTGTCTCCCAGGTGATTTCTGTACTTCCCCAAACAGGTTACTGTTAGGGGTTCTAAATGCTTTCTAAGAGTGTCCGCCTTGCTGCCGGACAGCGTGTCCGCCTTCCATCCGGCTTGTCTCCCTTGGTCTCCCTCTGTGTCCGTCTTGTCTCCCTTCTGTTTCCTTTTGTCTCCCTTCTTGTCTCCCTTCTTGTTGGTCACTGTGTCCGCCTTGTCACCCTTCATTTTCTTTCTTTGTCTCTGGTCTTGTCTCCCTTCTTGTTTCCCCTTTTCCTTTTTGTTGGTCATTGTGTCCGCCTTGTCTTTGTCTGCCTTCTTGTCTCCCTTCATTGTGTCCGCATGTCTCCCTTCTGTCTCCCTTTGTCTCCGGTCTTGTCTCCCTTCTGTCTCCCTTTGTCTCCGGTCTTGTCTTCCCTGTTTCCTTTTGTCTCCCTCCTTGTTGGTCATTGTGCCTTGTGTTTCTTTTTGTTTCTGGTCTTGTCCCTCTTGTTGTTGGTCACTGTGTCCGTCTTGTCTCCCTTCTGTTTCCTTTTGTCTCCCTTCTTGTTGGTCATTGTGTCCGCCTTGTCTCCCTTCTTCTCTCCCTTTGTCTCCGGTCTTTTCTCCCTTGTTGTTGGTCACTGTGTCCGTTTTGTCTCACTTCTGTTTCCTTTTGTCTCCCTTCTTGTCCCCCTTCTTGTTGGTCATTGTGTCCGCCTTGTCTTCCTTCTTTCCTGTACATGTGCCTCCTCTCTCCCCCTCTGCCCTGCAATCCTTTACATTTGCCTCCCAGCTCTGGGCTGCGTGTCGCTTGCAATCCTTTACATTTGTCTCCCTGTGTTTACATTTGTCTCCCAGCTCTGGACTGCTGTGGCCGCCTCTGCCTTGCAATCCTTTGTCTCCCAGCTCTGGACGTCGCAAGCTCTAGTTGCAGAGTGTTCCGGTTTTGAAAACCATAAACTGTTTGGGGTCTACGGTGGTGTAACATTTTGTATAGTAGAATTGGTTTGGTTGACTGTCGTGGGTGATTGGGTGATATTGGGAGGACAAGATCCTGCATCCGACTTCGTTCGTACCTTAGAAAATGGGACATGACCCTATAAAAACATGTACTTGTGTACCATTTTGTATCCATTTTTCTCTCCTTGTCTCCCATGGCATGTTTGGATGCTGCACTCAAATAGTATTTGCTTTGTTTCCCTTCGTTTCCCCTTGTATGCTTTGTCTCCCATGGCATGTCTGGACGCTGGGCTGAGATGATTTTGCTTTGTCTCCCTTCCTTTCCCCTTGTCTCCCATGGCGTGTCTGGATGCTGGGCTGAGATCACTTTGCTTTGTCTCTCCTTGTCTCCCATGGCATGTTTGGATGCTGGGCTCAGATGATTTGATTTGTCTCCGGATGCTGGGCTGAGATGATTTTGCTTTGTCTCCCGTTGTCGCTCTTTGTCTCCCATCGCATGTCTGGATGCTGGGCTGAGATGATTTTGCTTTGTCTCCCTTCGTTTCCCCTTGTCTCCCATGGCGTGTCTGCATGCTGGGCTGGGATCACTTTGCTTTGTCTCTCCTTGTCTCCCCTTGTCTCCCATGGCGTGTCTGGATGCTGGGCTGAGATGATTTTGCTTTGTCGCCTTTTGTTCCCCAAGCAGCTTTTCTGTGAGGGATTCTCAATTCTTGCTTAGGAACGAGCCTGGGCCAAGATGATTTCTAGCCTTTTGTTTCATTTTGTATCCCTTTGTCTTTCCCATGGCTCTTCTTGGTTGCTGGTTTTTTGGATGCTGGCTGAGATGATTCTACTTTGTCTCCGTGGGTCTACCTTTGTCCTGCATAGTTCTGCTGGTGGTGGGTTGAGATGATTTGCTTGTGTTGATGCTGGGGTGAGACGATTTTGATTGTCTCCCTTTGTCGTCATGGCTCTTCTGGATTGTGGGCTGAGATGATTCTGCTTTGGCTCCCTTTGCTTACCTTGTCTGAATGCTGGGCTGAAATGATCACTGGTTTGTCTCCTTTTGCCTCCCGGGGCTCTTGTTCTTGGATGTTCAATCAAAACCTTTCATTTTTCAGGTAGGGAATGACCCGGTTTGACAGGTATGCTTTTGATTTACTGGGGTTGGGCACTGATATCAAGTTGCCGCTGCTGTTTGTGATTGGTGTTGGTGCAATTGTTTGTGTTGTTTTTTGTTTTGATGGGGTGCTTGGTGGTTCCTTTTTGGCTAGGGAACTTGTAAGTATTTTGTAAGTGGTTGGTAACTTAGTTACTAAATTTCCCGCCGATCTTCTCGAGGTGGTTCAATTAGGAAGCATGCCTGCGTGCACGGTGCACGCATTTGTTTTGACACAGGTCTCAGGTCAATAATCTCGCACAAAACAACGGCATGCACTTCAGGAACCATGACCAACTATTATCATACAAGGAAGGGACATTTAAGAGATGGAAGTGGAATGGGCATGACTAAAATCGGCAAAGATCATCGGATGACCATCAAACTCAACATGAATCAAACAGCGCGCAAAGGGAAACATCCCATCAGGCATCGTTATTGACCAAGGATTAAAGTTGCATTTTGGAAGGTTGGTGAAACTGAAAGTGGCAATTCCAACCCTTACAAATGTGTGTGTGAGGGATCAAAAGTGGAAAGTGGCAGAAATGTTTGCAACTGGAATGGTTGCATGTGTTTTTTTTGCCACTGACGGGGGTACAGGCACATAGAAACTCACTTGCCAATGGTTTTCACATACCATGGAAACACAAATGTTCGATACATGTATAAAATGTAAACAAATGTACAAAATGTATGAATACATACGGACTAAAATTTTATACACGAATAAACCGCACCCGTTTCAATTTATACATGTATAAATTGATCACGGAATCGATTTATACATGTATGAAAATGTATAAATCCAATTTGTGAACTTATCATTTTGCTACATCTTGTCATTTGAGGATCTATATCATATATCAACTGCTATTCATCCCTCAAAGGCGGCTCATGGAGGTGTCAACCCAACCACCTCCTGATTTTTGACAATTTCCTGACTCCCAGAACTTTCGAAAATCATGGAGTCAGGATTTAAGTTTTGCTGATTTGCTGATTTTAAGTTTTGGGGTCAGGAAATTTACTTTTAGGCGGCTTCAGGTTTTCAATATCGTGGCAAAAAAATACATGACAAACATATCCCATGAATCTTTCGGATAATTTAAACAGAAAGTGAAAAGGCGGCGTGGAAGGCACATTTTCCGTCGTTCCTTGACTACCTGAGCCACTCATGCAATTTGAGGCCTCCATGAGTAGAAACTATAGTATGCCCAATTGGACAAGCAAAAGGCAACTACCACATTTGGTTGTGGAAAACCGTTCTGCGGCCAAATTTGCATAAAAGTTGCATAAATTTCGCATAAAGTGGCGTAAATTTCCGTAGGTTTCCCACGCTCCGATCTGGGCACAAAGAAAATGCCACTTTCACAAGCGTGACACTTTGCGGGCGTCTTACATATGAACTTGTCACACATGCACATGCGCATGCGTGGATTAAAGGCTCGTCGCGCGCTTAAATGCGCAGGCAGAGTCAAATGTAGTCAGGCGCAGCTACACCATGTCGAGGGAATGCTACTCCGCTGATAGGCTCATGGCTTGCCTTTCCTTCATCGCTTAACATCAAAATGGAAGATGTTTAGATTCACGAAAATCTGGAAACAAAACGCAGGCGTGGCCCTGTTTGTCAGATTTGCATCTCATGCTAGTCACATGCAAACGCAGCTGCCTTCAACACTGCGCATAATGATCTTGGAACACAGGTGTCTCTATCTTCTTGCACACTTTTGCCACCAAGTTGAGTTCATCAAACAAAACCAATGATTTCTGGAAAAGTGTCACAGCAGAATATTCAGCACACTCTTGTGCTGCAATACTTGGTTGCAGTTGCACAGCGTTTGTGACAAACACATTACTGCAAGAAGGGGCAAAAGGGTTGAAATTGAAACTTTCCACACATTGCTGGTAGAAATCTGCCACTGCGCCAAAATATTACACAATGCGTCAACGGTTGTAAAAGTGACAATTGGCAGAAATTGTTGCCACTTTCTAAAGTTGCGCAATTTTTTTGCCACTTGGGGGGCCCAGGTGTAATTATATAACTTGCGCGTGTTTCGGTGTCTGGCAGCTGATTGAGCCGCCAGAAGCTATATCCCTACCACTGGTCACGGTGAAGGTCCTGAGAGCCTTAGAGAAACCCAGCTTTTCGAACAACCTGGTGTGAAAATCAAAACCTTACAGGGATGTCTAGAGCAAATGTGCACTAGGCCTTGACTTTCAAGTTAATTTGTCATTCCATTTTGAGCAACAGCTGATGCAATAATAATTTGTTCCAGGAAGCGACAACTTCTTCCAAAAGGCGAGGGGAGTGGCGCTTTGACTTCTCATGACAGCTGGTGCAGTTCGGTGCATGCCACGAGTTGATGTGGCGCTGCTTTTGCCTGTGTCAAGCAGGAACAATCTTGAACATAGAAACTTGGGGGCGTATCCTGAAGTTCAACATATTTCCAAACTTTAGCGGCCACTGCGCATGTGTGAGCCCACTTATGAATCCATTGCAATTTTTCTTTATGAGCCTTGACGAAGCAATGATCATCAGTGATCAGCCTTGGCTTCGAGAACTTCTCTGTGTGCTTCATGGCCTCACGAAGCAAGTACTTGGAAGTGAATGCGCCGGAAAAGGGTGTGGAAAGACGAGGTGCACTTCAAAAGATTTATGAGAAAAATAGACACCTGGGCAGCCTGGGCAGCAACAAAATCTAGTGATTGCGACCGTAGGGTGCACTGGTTTTACTTCAAATTGTTTGTGTGCTTTCCCAGGGCCAAAGCGTGCACCACGCAAGCGGAAGTCCCGGAAGATCACCACACCTGAGACCGAACCTCTCAGATGTTCCAGAGGGGGCCCGCAAGTCCGGAAGATCAGAACCTCTGCCTGTTCAAGATGTTCCAGAGGGGGCCTTTGCACCTTCGACTGGGGGAACATTGAAATCGTGCCACCTTTGGCGCAAGATGAAGGAGGATTGTTTTCATGAATGCTAAAGCCTTCGCGACTCGACTTGGTGGCTGTTGGCTTTGATGTTTATTGTCATTTGTTTTGACTGATATGTTTGAGTTTGATTGTTCGCTCACCATGTTTGAGGCGAAGAAATCCGATATTTTGCAAATTATTTTTCACCCGAAGAATGGAGAAATTTAGAGATTTGAAAAGAAAGCTTGAAAAGCTTCATGGACAGCCTCCTGTGAAGAGAAGACGGTGAAAAATGTGCTGTAAAGAGATGCAAGCAGACTACTTAGAGAGTGCTACCTTCCAGGTTTCATGGGGTGTATGCTCTCTTCACATTCGTGGCAGGTCTGGACTTCGTGTGGCAACGACTCTCTCAGCTTGAGTGGGAGAAAAAGAATTGTCCCTCACACGGCTGCCACCATCGTGAGCAGCTAACAGTGTTGTCACCCAAATGTAATGTTATAGGACTCGTTTGCAAGCTAATCTCCTCATATATGTATATATACAAAGTGTTGTATGGTTGGTGTCAGAGATTCTTAATTTGGTGGCTCGTTGAGCCGCCTCAGGCATGCAATAGCTGGCCAAAAAAAAGAAACATGAACATGATCTTTATCAGCTTGTTTGAGACGATACGTCGTCCAGGAACTTACAGAACTTATAAGTTAGTTACAAGTACTTTACCACTTACGATTATGACTAAAACCCTCAAAAACTTAAGTTCTCTAAGTACTAGTTACAAATTGCTTAAGTCCTACGAGTGCTTTAACAAAGTTGCAAGTGCCACAAATAAAAAGGAACCACCAAGTGGGTATATTCTACAGAGTATGGCAACCCCTGTAGGGAGTCCAATCGCCATTGTTTCAATAACCGGGTCAATCGACATCGAGTCAGCACGAAACAGCTGCTCTACGAAGGACTTCTGTATCATCCAGGTGACGCGTTGGAGGACGCAAGGGGAATCGTTGATTGAACAACATTTTGGGGGATAGATGCATGTAAATCTTATATATATACACATGAAAAAACCATAAATATATATACAGAAGGGGTGGCCATGGGGCCTGGGTTTTTGGTTTTCTGTCTCTCTCTCTCTCTATATATATATCCTACGCCTACGCAGTAAATAAGTACTACAAAAGGATCAAAAGTGCATTTTGTTTATGATCTATGTTTCCATCTCTCCACCCCTCCACCCCCTCCACCCTCCACCCAGGTTTCGTGGCACACCTCCGTGGGGTTCAAAAGCTCGCTGCCACCTGGGGCGCCTTTGCGGCGCTCGACGCCTGCGGCCGCGTCGCGGCCTGGGGCGCGCCCAACTACGGCGGCCGCGTGGCGGACGCGGCGGGCGAAGGTGCGGCGAAGGCGGCGGGGAGGACGGGGACGGCGCGGGGCCACGCCGGGCTCCGAGGTGTCTTTGTTGACGCATGAGTTTTTGGGCATGTTGGAGTTTGTGAAAGAGCACGTTTGGTGCAAAAAACAAAAACATGGTTCATTCAGGTTAGAGTATTTGTTTGGCTAAGGACTTGATCAGGTTGTGACCTCTATAGTTTGGATCACCAACCACTCAAAACATGGTCCTTTCTTGTTTAGGTCATCTCACGTCGTGTCATCATGTCTGGGTTCTATATATAGGTATATACCGTAATACCTGGCAGGTGGTGCGAGGGTCGAAGCGAGGGTATATAGAAGCGCTGCGCTGAATAGTTTTGGACGGACCGGAGTTTTGTTTCATCACTCCACCCTTGATGGGGCCCCGCTCTTTGGAGGCCTTTGCTATATTGGGTTCAATGTTTTTTTTAGGACGGAGGAAGGGGGGTCGAAGCTGGAGTCAGTGCTTGGGGCAATATGATGCCAGGTGTGAGAGGTTCGTTGGAGGTTTCCTTGGCAAAGAGGTAAGCAGACTGGGGGCAAACAGGCCATATAGGCTGTCACCTTGGTCGAAGGACGCCCCGAACCACCCGAGACCTCCTCGGCTTTTCCCGCGTGTGGCGCACAGGGTTTAATTATCCTGTTTGGGTCACCGCCCAACACCGGCACAGCCCAACACCACGGTGCACATCGGAAACCGGTTCGGAATCTGGAGCCTGCTGGTGAGCGAAAATGGGGCGCCCAAATCCCGGTCATTTTGTGGATGCCGCAGAGAACCAGTTCTAGCCGTGTTACAAGGCCTTAACAAGGAATAAGAAGCAAAATTGATCATATAGGGCATATAGTGAGATTGGAGCTATAGAAACTTTGTTTCCGACCCTTTTCTTCCCCCTTAAGCACCTGCACCTCCTCGTGTGGCATAGGTCGCCCTCGCCGCCACCAACGCCGCCTTCGCGGCGCTCGACGCCACCGGCGGCGTCGTCGCCTGGGGCGACGCGGCCTCAGGCGGCGAGGTGCCTGCGGCGGTCCGGGCACCAAGAGGTTTTCCAACAGGTTGAAGGACCCGAACGTTCCACTGTCCCAGTTGGGTACCCCGTGTTTGGTTTAGGTGACGGGCCCTATTTACGGTCGCTGGGTGTACCTCTCTTCGTTTTGAGACAAAAAGCAGTGCTTTGTTGGGAGAAACTGGTGGGGTGGGGTGACTCACAAGGAGACCTGTTTGGAAGATGATCCATAAATGGGCTTCTGGCTTGTGGTGGGGCGTCCGTTGGCTCTGAGATTGATGGGTGGATGAGTGATGGGTGGGGGAAAGGGAGGGAGCTATTGGAAGGTCTGCATGTTCCTCAGTTTAAGCAGCAAGTCATCTCAGGAGGACAAGCCAAAAAGAAACAAAACGTGTGCAGATGCCCCAGGGGCTGGTGCAAAAGCGCATGACGTGAAGAATGGAACGCGTGAGCCAAGTCAGTTGTATGACGTGTAGATGGGGTGTTGAGCACGTGCAAATCAAATCAGTACACATAGACGGTATGTTCCAGGCGTTCCAAAAGCCTTTCTGGGCATGCCAATCATGGATGATAAGGGGAAGTAGCTTGGAAGATTATGGAGATTGAAATCATTCATGATCTCAGATTTGTTGGTCTCCAGAAACTCTCAGATACCTCCAACTAGTAACTCGCTGGTGCAAGCCGGAGGGCGTGACTCAGGGTTGCTGAGATCCAGTTCTTCTCCCATGAAACGGGGGTTGACTAGAGTCGCCCGATAGCGACGCCCAGGTCCAGGAGCAGCTGCAAGACGTTCAGCACATTCAAGCCAACAGTGCCGCCTTCGTGGCCATTCGCAAGGAGAGTCGACATCGTCTCTGACGATGGACGACTCCGTATGAATGGGCGGGGTTTCGATGTCACCTTCGTCCAAGACAATTCTTCAAAGTGGCTGACCAGGTGACCCGAACAGGGTCCTAGGGTGGTTATTGATAGGTCAATCCCGTGACGTCATGTATGTTCGATCCCCAGCCAAACTGGGAGGTGCTGGTCTTCTTCAGCGATTAAACAAAGTTGTATAATACATATAAACATATCCTATAGCAATGACACTGTGCTGTGCTTGTTTGATTGATATATTTACCAGGCTACCGCCTGCAGCCGCCGACCCCCAAGGGATAGAACCTTAGCGCTAGCCTTGCTCTATGTTAGCCTTAGCCTTAAGCCTTAGCCTTAGCCTTAAGAGTGCAGACCCAACCCAGCACCACCAAAGCAGGTACCCAAAAAGTCGACTTTTTGGGTACCTCCCAGATTTACCATCGGACGTCAGCTCTTGCATGAACCCCGATCATTGCCCAAGAATTTAGACCCGACCCTTCACCACCAAAGCAGGTACCCCAAAAGTCGACTTTTTGTGCACCTCCCAGGTTTACCAATTTAGACCCAACCCAGCACCACCAAAGCAGGTACCCAAAAAGACAAAGCCTAGAGCATTCCTAGGAAAATGCCAGAAAAGCCTTTGAAAATTTCATAAGCCAACAGAAAACGTGACAAAATCTACGAAAAAGCAAGGGCATTGGCCGGGACCATGCCGCGACCAGCCCGGGATTCGAGCCCAGGACCATTTTGGACCGTGCTTATTTTCCCGCGCGGGTCGAGAGGGTGCCCCAAGATGTAAATCAATTGGGATGGCAGATTCTTGCACAATCCAGGTCGCTTTCCCGGCAGGATTTCGTCACTGCAACAAGGGTCCGGAGGGGTAAGGGGAGGTAAGGTCTAGGTCTAAGGCTAAGGACTAGGTCTAAGGTCTAAGGCTAAGGCTTAGGCTTAAGGCTAAGGCTAACATCGACAGTCACGCCTCACCCCACGGTGTGGGGTCGGCGGACTACATAGATATATGTTGGGAACTGTATATGATGTCGATGTGCTTAACAAGAACATGGTTCTATTTATGTTCAATAGATGCTGCAGAGTAGCTCTCCTAGGACGGATCCCTGGTCGCCTGGGGCGACCCCGCCCGCGGCGGCCAGCTGCCCGAGACGGCGAGAGGCGCCGCTTGCGTGGCGGTGGCGGCCGGGAAGACACTTGAAGCAGCCGTGGTTTTTTGGGGAGGCTAGGTTGAAGGCCATCGCTACTAGGTTGGAGGCCATTGCTAGTAGGAACGGATGGGGAACTCTGTGAATGGTTTTGACCATGACCATGAAGCAGTTAAAGGTAGTGCAATGCAGTGCATATGTGTTTTTCTTTTCTGTCTTTTAGTGTAGAACATGAATCCAATGCACACCTTGCTCTGAAAACAGCCTGACGAGCAGTCAGAGGATCCGGTCGGATTGACGAGCAGTCCGGTGTACCTTTCTTTTGCCGTGTGAAACCCTTGGAGTCACAGGGAATCCTGTGATGATGTACGCATCTCAAGTGGAGATCCCGTGGCCCAAATGGAGATCCCATGGCCCAAGTGGAGATCCCATGGCCCAAGTGGAGATCCCGTGGCCCAATACTGTATGGGTTACCTGTTTGCGTCCTTCCAGGAAGAGGGCATCGAATTGCCTCGATCTGTTTGCAGATCTACTGGAACACAGCCCCCAAGTGATTTGCCCTGTTTGCGCGTTGGCGCTCACCAGACACTCCGGACTCCATGGGACTGCCAGGACGGATGGCCGAGAAACGGCCGTTGGGGTGGTGCCAGATGGTCAAGACTGATCGGCAGTCCCGCAGTCCCATGTGTGGTGTCTGGGATATGACATGTACCTGGGAGCCTATCAACAGAGGTTAAGGAACCCTATTAGCCTATACCTGCAGTCACAAAGGGGTGCTATCCATGGAGGTTAGGAGTGCCCAGCTACTCCACTCACGTAAGGGGACGTTTCACACCACCCCGTCTTGTGACTGCTGGTAGACTCTCCGAGTTGGGCACCCCCTGGTAGTCCCGGTCCCGGTCCCGGTCGCTACACGCCGTGCTGCGCCACACCGTGCTGCGCCGCTGCCAGGGTCGATCCGATCCCCGGACGGCGCGTCTCGTCGCTCACGGCGTGGCGAGGTCGCCAACAGAGGTGGAACGTGACCGGGACCAGGTCGGACCCGGAACACCAGGGGTACCCAACTAGGATAGTCGAACGTTCGGGCTCTGACCCACCTCTGTTGGTCGGACCTGGAAAAAGCCAGGGGTTACCCAACTAGGAGAGTCTATAGGAACTCGGGTTCTGAAGAAGCGGCATAGAAGGAAACACCGGAGGCATGCCGATTCGCGGAAGGGCTTCAAGGCATAGAAGCCAAACCGCGCGTTTCTGCTCAAGTGCACGTACCTGGAAGTTCTTCTAGATTCGGCAAGGTGTATACACCCACATCATACCGACTGCGTGCATGTTAGTGGATCATTTGGTAAAACATGTCACGAGCTTTTGCCAAGCTCAGTGATCCGAAACTAAGCAAAAGATGGAAAACCGTATCATAATCTTAAGGAAGACAAAGTGCAGGCAGCACTTCCTTCTGGCTGCAAACATTCCAACTGTGTGTGTGTGTGTCTCCCTGATGACTCACACAACTCAGCATGCTGATCAAAACTTTACGCGCAGACATCAGCCTGTACATTAATCTGTGTATTGAAACTATCCAGGTGAAATCGGGAGGTCGGTATGTCCAGGATACCTGAAATCTCAGCCGTGCAAAACTGCAGGGACCTCCCTCCAAAGGAATATTTTTGGAATGGGCCACCGCAGCAAAAGCGCTGCAAAAGATCCTAATTTGACGACAACACCTGTGTGGCCATCAAAGATCGTCCTGCGCTTGTTCAATCTGGTTCAAACCCAGGGACTTGGGCAGCTCCTTTGCCCCCTCCTTCTCCACTGGTGGGAGCGAGATCGTTTGAGATGCGAGCTGGGCAGGTGATAGTCTTCCAGAGGTTTGCCCAGCAGAGGTTGAAGAACCCGAACGTTCGACTATGCCAAAAGACACCCCAGGTGACGGGCCCTGTACGCTGAACCGACGAGACTGGTCGTGCCAGCGACCTCATCCTTCGTACAGCTCGGAGCTTCGTTCGGATTCCCCATTTGGGCTCCGTGTTCGTACCGTTTCACGAAACGGTTCAGGTCTGACTGGACCCGACCGTTTGGGCACCCGAAACCCGCACCTGTCAACGAAGGTACGATCCCGTCGATCCCTGTCTGGACGGAGCCAGACATGCGCAACAGACAGTGCTGCCGCTGCAGCGTGGTATTGACACTGCGTCTTAAGACCACCAAAAACCATCTCCTGAGAATAGTATATAGGTGCGATCGCTTAGGATGGAGGCCCTACTATAGTAACGGTTGGCACACTGGACGGAGCCCTGGGACGGCCGAGGAACGCCTTCGCCGCGCTGCTGGCCGACGGGGGAAGGTCCCCCCGCGTCGTGTGTTGGGGCCAAACAGCGCTGCCCGGCGCGGTACCCATGCCCGACACGCTGAAGGAGGTCAAGGAGATCGCTGCCAATGAGCCTCGGTGAAGAGTGTGTGATGAATTTTTCATGGGTTTTGCTCCTTTTTTTTGTGGATTAGATGAGTTTAGAAAGTCTGGTGGATTTGATTGGTAGGGGGTAAGGTGGGTGGAGTGGGGAAGGAGATTGGTGACATGGAGCTGTTTGATCGTTTTGGATGGTAGAGGCATGGATTCCGCACCCCATCAGCATGAACAATTTCCGTCAGCCGCTGGTGGAAGTCTGGCCTCGCCTTGGGGTGACTAGGTCATGATCCATCATGATCCACTCAAGTTCAGCGCTGGGTGGCCCCAGCTCGGAGACCTCGAGGGAACTGAGGGACCTGTGGTTGTCTATAGAGACAGTAGTGGTCTATAGAAAGGCTTCTACCTCAGTACATGCATGGTTGTGGTCATAAAGGTGTGAGCCTCCTGACTGTTTGGAAGACTTTCATTCTAAAGCGCATCATGAATAAGACAAATGTTGCTACAGGTCCCCTTGACGCAGACTCCACATGTAGCGACTACGAAGACCTCAGTTTGGTTGACGTTCCGGAGCTTAACGCGGACTGTTCAAAAACCATATACCTTCTCAGGTACAGTGATTGGAGACTATGTAGGAGCCAGGAGGATCCAGTCATGAGAAGGTGGCAGTGGATTGATAGAAAATAGGTTGATCCTGACCTTCAGACCTCATCTCCACTGGACCACCTGGAATCCCGCCAGCGTTCGAGCCAGCCGCCAGGATGCGGCCTTCGCGGCGTTGCTGCAGAACGAAACCGTGGTCTGCTGGGGCTCCATGACGCACGGAGGCAACTGCCGAGCGGTCCAGGAGCAACTCGTGGGCGTGGCTTCGCTTGCAGCGACCACGCGTCTCACCGAGCGAGCGACGTTTGAGCGGAGCAAGGACGGAGCAACTGTTTTCGGATTTCAAGGGTTTAGGGTTAGGCCGGCCCCACATGTTCCGCAACTTCAAGGAAGTGCAAAGTTTTGACCCAGAGATACTCCATGGGACTGCCATATATATGCATACATTGATCCCTCAAACCACACCAATGTAGGCATATATATGGCATACATGGAGTGTTTGGGACCTATTATCAATCTTATGTGGTTCACCAGTGGGCCACTCAAAATGAAGATCCGTCCGCAAAAAAAATCAAAAACATTCATGTCGAACCCTGTGAATGTTCAACCGTCATGGTTGATACATTCTCATCTTGTTTTGAATGAAGTGAACCGCCCCTTAGCACCCCCAAAGCTTCAAGCCTTCACGGGTTTCTTTGTCTAATATAAATACCGAAAAAAACAAAAAAAACATCCACCACCCGAATGATCTAGCCGCCCCAGGGATGGTTGGATGCTTCTGTTTGCTTCCTGTTCGCTTTTCATTTCCACACTGCCTAGCCGTAGACCTGCAGAGCGGAAGGTCTCCGGTCATGGACGTCGTTTTGGGCTTTCGGATTGGGGACATCCGAACAGCCTGGGCAGGGCCACCCACGGAACCAGCACACCAGGGGAAACCATCAAAAACCTGGTTTTCACATAGCAAACGAACATGGTTTTTGTATGTGAAAACCTGTATTTATCATGGTTTTGAGGGCCACTGGATGCTACTGGTATATAGTATAACACCCTGATGGCGAGGGGGCTGTAGGGCATAGGCATCAAATGGCCACCCCCCGAATTCCTTGAATGCCAATGAAAACGTTTGTGAATTACATTGCCCATACACTCCATGTAATGCTGCCATATATGCCGCCCCATTGACCCCCCTCGCACCACCCCAATGTACCAAGAGAGGTAGCCAGCGACCGTGAATAGGACCCGTCACCAGCGGTACCTATGGGATATAGTCGAGTTAGTGTCCTTCAACCTCTGTTGGTATAGGCGAATATATATATATATATATATGGCAGTCCCATGGGTCGCGGTTGGTTTGGGAAACAATTCCAAACTCGTCGATTCTAGTTGACATCTACTGCCAACAGAGGTTCAAGTGACCTTATATTGTAGGACCCGTGAACCAGGGGTACCTATATGGGATAGTCGAGTTAGTTCGGGTCATGAACAACCTCGATGAAGCCCCGCCATGGCCGATGTCTCGTCCGTTATACTCTCAGGTGCTGGCGATCCAGGCCACGTCCTCGGCCTTCGTAGCGATCCTCCGCGATGGGCCGCCCATCGCCTGGGGCAACGAGCGCTCGGGCGGCGACAACGCGGCGCTGTGGAGCGAGCTCCTGGAGCTCTAAAAAGGTCGGGACCAGCCACGCTCGGTCGGCCGCGGTGTTTGGGCGGAAAAGGAGTGGACAGATGCAGCCTGCATCGGAGTGATGATAAGTTTTTTTGAGTCGAGAGGATGGATGGCACCCAAATGGATGGATGGCGCCTTCATGGAAGTATGTGCAAGAAGCTGCAGCTGTGCTGCTGGAGTTCTTTGCCACCTGGTCCCATGGAAGAGGAGGAATCGCCCGCAGCCCTCGTGCCAATGGCACCCGGGGCGCGCAGCCGCCGATGCGCCGACGGGCCCTCCGTGCCGATGGCCTGCGGGTGTGGGGCCGGCGCTGGGCAGCCGGTGTTCTTTTGCAAGTTCTGAAGTGAACTGTGCCACATGTTCCGGAATCCGCGCCGAAATTCGAAGAGCATTTCAGATGAAGACTGGAAGAACTGTTTTTTGGTTGGGCGTCGAAGATTGGGTCGAAACACCAACAAAAAGAAGGCCAAAAACGCCCTTCATCTATCGACCAAAAGACCAGTCCTGAAGTTTCAGGCTGGATCGAGGCGAAACCCGTCGCCCAAAAGAACCAGAGCACAGTCTCTGTGTCCCTGAGAGTCCCCCGACTAGTGGCTTTTTGCTTAAAGATGGCACTGCTCAACTTCAGCAAGTCACCAGCGACGTGGAAAAAAGACTTCTTAAGCTTTCGAGTGAGTCGACAGGGGGTGTTCGGATCGGTGAAGCAAAGCCCTCAGAGTGATGGGATGAGGAGATGTCGGATGTGCTGGTAGCAGCGAGGATTCTGAATCACCGTCTTTGAGACTTTTGGAGCCCAGACACTGCATGTCCTTGGAGGGTTAGGAGTGTCCAAACCTCGTACAAAAATCCAGGGACTCCGGAATTCCACCACCCAATTGTGATCAGTTTGCCTTCAGCATGGGAAGCTTTGGTGAAACTTCACCATCAATTCACAGTCGAACGACCACGGGACGCGCACGACCACCGGTGACTCGACAGCTCCGGTCGTAGTGACTCTACCTGACTGCTGCGGGGCCCATCGCCGAACTGGATGCCTTGTCCAAAACGCTTTTGGACCTTGAGTGACCGAAAGCCCTTGGAGTCTTCGTTGGTGACCGGAGTTACAGGGTATATATAAATGACCTATAAGTCACCAGGGGATCAAGTTCGGTCACGAACTGAAGGTCCTGGGGCTTTACCATGTTTTACCTTCAGATTCTCCAGGAGATCTTTCGAAGTCCCTCCATGTTCACGTGGTCAATGTCCAAGGCTTTTGAAGGTTGGCTCCATGTCAGAGAGGCCAAGGTTCGCCTCGGGTCTGCTGCTGCTGCTGCTGCTGCTGCCGTTGTCGTTGTCGTAGTGGTTGTTGTTGTTGTTGTTGTTGTTGTGGTTGCTGTTTGTTTATCTTTTTGGGACATGAACACACACAGAGGCACATGCTTTTCTCAAGACCTTCAAGACCTGTAGGGGTGGTCAAGACTCATCTTGTTCTTGTGAGCATGCCCTAGCACATCCTCACTTAGTTAGACACCCCGGCACCCTCTCTGCCACCGCCATCCCCAATAGAAAAAAAGTCGTTGGAGCCCCCGGGCATGGAAGTTCCATGTCAGCCTGCGGCACCGTCCCGTCGTCCGACCTGGACGGTGTCCCCGTCCGACCAGCACATGGTGGAGACTCGCTGAACTGGTGGATATTCACACCCAGGACGTTCCAGTGGTTAACCCTTGACGATGTATCCTCACTATAAGTCGACTAAGGCGTCACCTTCTGAACGCATGGCCTTGAAAGGAAGACGCAAGCCGGTTTTCCGAAGGACCAAGCCGTTTTCACAAACATCACAACCAGCAGAGGTTGAAGAACCCTATAGACTATCCTATAGGTACCCCTCTAGGGGGGTCCTATTTACGGTCACAGAACCTCTGTTGGAAACTGCGATCCTGCACTGCTCTACCTCCGCCCAAAACCTCCGCTTTTGGGCCAGGAGGCGCCTCCGGAACCGCCTCTTGGGTCGTTGGTGCCCGCGTGGTTGGGCCGGGACGAACGGTGGCTCTCTCCATCAGATGGCTCTTGAAGCAGATTTGGGGAGTCCCAACAAAAACACATGTCATGTTCAACCATGTGTTTGTTCCCAAGTCCAGGACATGACCCAGGTGCGGTGCAAGTCTCCTGATCCTGAACACCCTATACCCTACCTCCTATGGTGTCCAGTCATGTGTTGTTGATCTGTGTGGTATGAGCAACTCCGGCTTGGCTACGTCGCTACGTACACTCACCACCATGGGTTGAAAGGAGATACGGTCTGGACCCTACGGACAGAAACTCAGTGAAGAAGTATACGGGATGAGGCCATCCCAAGGAGCTCAAGGACCTCCCTAGGCTTCCTGCCCCACCATTCATTTCATAGGCGGGTCATCCCGATTATAAGTGCTGGTCCGCAAAGGATGACACGCACAAAACGAGAAGTGTACACTCGACAGCCGCTTTTATGCTCGAAAATAGGAGCGTTGAACCTTGCAGGTTATGAGCCCAAGGTCGCAGGTGTAAGACCTTCCGGCAAGGGGAAGGCAGCCCTTCGCTCTTCGCAGCCATGGCGATGATGGCAAGGCGCCGCCGGCAAGCTCCAGGCGAAGGTGGAGAAGAAGACCCCGATGATCAGGGAGGCCTTCACCTACAAGAGCGGCAGCTAGAAGAGGAGCAGCTGGCGTTGGAAGATGGTGAAGAAGAAGGGGAAGAGAAATTGGAAGGTCCGAAGGGACCGCCGACCACGTTGACACCGGTGACCCCACTCTTCACGCCGGAACAGCTGAAGGGACTTCATGAAGTGCAGAGCCAAGCTCCTCACTTGTATGCTCAAGTCCCGAGGCAGAGCATTTGGCAGCCTGGAATGGGAAACAGGTCGCCAGAGGAGGTGCAGAAAGAGAGACCCACGTTCCTGCCGAAAGAAGAAGGTGCAGTGGGAGTGCTTCCACAGACGAGCACAACGACGGGGACACCATCACCGGCACTGGTGGGCGATCATGTACCAGATGACCAGCGACGTGGACGAACAAAACCACGGGTACCTGAAGTACAAGAGCCTGAAAGTGACAGCGATGGGCGACAACCTCCCCAACCTAGAGAGCAATCGGTGGTTCAGATCCAAGGGAACGGGCCTGGAGGAAGAGGTCTACATGTTCCGAGAGGCTTTGGACAAACTGGCCCACCTGGGTACATCATGCCCCATGAAGAGAGGAGGGGACCTATGCCGCATCAAGGAGGATGGCAAGTTCAGCTACATCCCTATGGCCCTGGTCCGCCGAATCCACAGGAGATGATGACCATGTTGGCGATGTTGAAACAGGAGAATCAACAACTGCAGATTCAGCAGGCAGAGCTCATGGACGCCATGAAGTACCAAAGGGCAAGCCTGGAAGCCAAAGTCCATGACCTACAACGTGAGCTGGAGCAGCAGGCTTTCAGAACGCCAGAAAGCGATGAGCCTGTGAATCGTCAGCTGGAATTGACGGTCGACGAGCCTCCGAGAGAGACAGATTTGGAGGTGGAAAGACGCCGGCTGTATGAGTTGACTCCCATGCAGCAGTTCGAGCAGCTCCAATCCTTGATGGGGACGGTCACTCCGGCGCCAGCAAAGCGAGGTGGTCGGGGGCAAGGACAACGAGAGAGGTCGAGATCTCAAGGTCCGAGAACTGCACGTCAGGGAGGAGGTCAACCTGAGGGCTTGGTGGCATCTCGGGCGAAGGGCTTCGAACCAGAAGGAAGACAAGGGACCGGGAAAGGCGTGGGTCAGCCAAAGAAGAAAGCCACAGCCGAGCAGCCTGGTCGATCTTCAACTGCAAATGTTCGGGAGGACCCATCAAGAGAGCACGGTGGTGGCATGGCTGATGCGATGTCTATGCTGATCACCTACCTGGTCGACAAGGACAAGAAGCAAGAAGGACCGGAGTCGGTCAAGCCGGGGACGGCCACACTCCCAGTCCTGGCAGAGCCATCCGATACGGCTCCCATCGACCTTGCTGACTGGCTCACTATGGTGGAACCGGCTATGACAGACCTTAGTGACTCGTCAGGCGAGTGGTGGGAGTTGGTGGTGAGCGAAGCAAGGGCTTGGTACAAACAGTACATCAAGCTTCGTCCAATTCAGCGGGCATCATCCAAGATCGAGCCGTCTGCTGAGTTGCAAAAACCGAAGTGGGCTCGAGTGGAAAAGAGGGCCATCAGCATGCTGCTTTCTTCAGTTCCCACGACAGTGAAGGAGGAACTGGTAGCTACGAGGACTTTGTCGCCGCTGGGGCTGGTGAGCAAACTCATGGTCCTCTATCAACCAGGTGGTGCTCATGAGCGCACCATCATCCTGCGGCAACTTGAAGATCCGCCAGAAGCAGGGTCGCCAAGCGAAGCCTGCATGGGGCTCCGACGCTGGATGCGCTGGCTAAGGAGGGCCACCGACATTGGCCTGAATCTTCCTGATGCGATCATCCTCATGAAGGGCATCAGCAAACTCAGCAAGCGGATCCTCACTCAACAACCGGATCTGCAATTCAGATGTGCCTTGGTCAAAAACACCTTGCAGCTTGATACCATCCCCAATGAGGAGACTGTTCGGACGTATGCTGAGCATTTACTTGCTGAACTTGAACAACTCATGCACCGAGTCCGACCGTCTTCGAGCACTACGAGGCCTGGAAATCAGGGAGGTGGACCATTGGCAGTAAAGGCACTACAAGGGGAAGATCGAGAGAAGAAGGGGGACTCACCAACGACATCGGCGAAGGGTCCTTGTCGATACTTCCTCACGGAATCTGGATGTCGAAGAGGGCAGTCGTGCAAATGGGCACATCAACTGGAGACTGGCGACAAGCAGAACCAGGAGAGAAGGTGCTTTACGTGCGGGGCCACACAACATCTGGCTCGAGACTGTCCGAGGAAAGAGACGGCAAAGAAGGGAGAAGGACCTCCATCTGGCCAGAAACCGAAGCTTCAGAAGCTGCTGGACAAGACTGGTGGTGGTGGAAATGTGACCTCGCGGAGTGAGTCGGGGGCTTCAATCTCTCCTCAAGCAGCATCCTCGCAGTCGGTGACTTCGGAGGCGGTATCGGATGCAGCGACAAAAACTGCAGACCCGATCAAGAATGTGCTTGATGAGGCGCACAAGTTGCTCAAGGGCATGAACCTCGAAGAAGAAGGGCAAGATCGTGCAACGGACCTTGGTGCGACGTTGAAGAAGCTGAATCGAGCGTGGGAGAAAGGTGGCCCAGAGCTACGGGCAGTCAAGATAGCTCGAGTCCAACAAGGTCGAGAAGGACTTCTGCATTCTGGGGCAACGCACGCTCTGAGGCCCAAGCTCCGAGGAGAAGATCTTCAGAGATATCGCCAGGTGAGGGTGACGTTGGCTGCTGGAGGAGCACAAGACATCCGAATGACAGAAGGGGAGACGCTGGTCCACAACAGTGAGAACGTGGAGCCGATCGTCCCGGCCGGAAGACTCGTTCGCGATTTGGGATGTCGAATCGAATGGATGGGAGAAGCGTGCACCTTGGAGCATCCGGTCAAGGGCAACATTGACCTTAGGGTTGAAGCAGGATGCCCTCAAATGGACCATGATGTTGCGTTGGACCTCATCAGGGAGCTGGAGGAATCTCGGTCGAGAACGGCGTTGAGGTGCTACCGATTTGGGGAGACTCACAATGACGTCGACTGGCTGGACCGGGTGGTGGCAGATTGTCCGATCTTCGACAAGGTCCCGATCCGAATCAAGGATCGCTTGGTGGACTCTCCAGCAAGGAATCTGGAGGTCCTTGGAGTCAATCGACGCATCCGCAAGCGCTGGAAAAACGAGGGTGTCGTGGTTCATCTCTACGCTGGGAAGAATGAGGGCTACGACCTCACCAGGGCTCTCAAGGAGGCGGGCGGAGACACTACGAGATTGTTGGAGGTGGACATCCTTCGAAACCAAGGTCATGACATGTCAAAGGACGATGCAATGTATGCAGCACTGCTGAGGATTGCAATGTTGGGCTGGATTGATGCGGTGATCGGTGGACCCAACTGCAGGACCCGCAGTGAACTACGACATCATCCAGTCACAGGACTACCAGGGCCATCGAGATCGTTGGGAAGACCCTGGGGCTTGGACGAGTTGGATGAAGTGGAGAGGGCAAAGTGCCATTTGGACGATGTGCTGCTGTTGCGTATGGTGACGCTCTATGTGGTGGCAAAGCTGGGTCGAGATGCACGATTGTCCCAGGAGAAGAATTCCGCGCTGCTGCCAACGGTCAGGTTCTTGATGGAGCAGCCTGCAGCGCCTCAGCACATGCCGGAAGTGGCATCCTTCTGGAGAACCGAAGAGTGGAGGGTAATGAAAGAGCATCTCAACCTGGACATGGTGACCTTCAACCAGGGTGCCTATGGTGGTATGGCGGTGAAACCTACCTCACTGGCATTGAACATGGAATTCATGGTTCCCGAGGATCGGGGCCCGCCCAAGGCCTTCCTGAAGACCAAGCATGAGGTGTCGAGCTCCGAGCTGGCGAGATGGGCCCCAGGAATGATGCGAGAGATCGCAAGAAGCATCACAGTCAACATCCAGAAGAGGCGGGTGACGATGAAGGCCTTGTCTTGGCAGGAACACCTGGCCCAGGGGCATGTGCCGTTCCGCAGGGACTGCGCTGTCTGTCAGAGAGCAGCGGCAAGGGATCGACCACATCGAGCTCAAGGGATAGCGGCTCCGTGCGTGCTGTCGCTGGATCTGACAGGACCATTTGTGCTCGGCCATGACATTGACGGCGACCTCAAGAAGTACCTCCTGGTTGGAGCATACACGTGGCCGGTCATGGAGGAGGCACCATGGGACGAGGTTGAACAGCTCGAGGTGATTCCAGACAAGGACTGGCCTACACTCGAGGAAGAGGAGGCTCTTCGGGAGGTGGAGTATGACCTGGCTCAAGATCTGGAAGCTCATGGGGAGGAGATGTCCTATCGACCTACGTCAGATGAGGGCGAAGATCTGGAAATGGGTGAGCCGGAGGAGGATGAACGGCAGGGCGAAGGAGACGGTGATCAGTTAGAGCCGCCGCCTGATCCAGGACCCAGTCAACCAGAACCACCATCGGTGCCACCTCCAAAGACTCCAGAGGAAGTTGAAGAGCACCAGAAGGTCTACAAGATGATCACAATGTCCATTTGCCTACCACTGACCTCGAAAAGCTCAGCAGAAGTCCTTGCTGGAACGCAGGAACTATTTGGAATGCTGAGACGCCACGGCTACCCTGTGGCTAGAATCCATACCGATGCAGGCCGGGAGTTCGACAACAACCCGTTCAAGAGGTGGTGCTTGGAGAGGGGGCTGGCTAGAACCTTCAGTCCTCCGGATGAACACCAGTCAAACGGTCGTGCCGAGGCCATGATTGCATCGATCAAGCAAAGGGTCCGTCGACTTCTACATGCTTCGGGCATGCCCACGAAGTGGTGGCCGGCAGCGGCTAGACATGTGACGGAGCTGGAAAGAAGGAGAAGAGAGAACATCAAAGAGACTCTACCACGCTTTGGGCAGCTCATCACAGTGAGAAAGCGAGCCTGGGAGCGAGGAGGACCTTTCGAAGCGACATCCGAGACGGTGACTTACCTGACTCCTACCCCACAGGTGTCGAAAGGACATGCAGTTCTTACGGACAGGGAGAAGGTCAAGGTGGTGAGCTACTTGATAAAGGATGTCAAGGAGCCTAAGCCTGACGAACGAGACTTGGTCATGGAGGAGGTCCATATCCAAGATGATCCTGTACGGCTTCGCTGGAGGTTGAGAGAGAAGACACCACTGGCATGCATACAGGGAGAAGAAGACCTACAAAGGGAAGAGGATCGTCGAATGCTCTTTTAAGCCATCTATGAGGAGGAGGGTCACCTGTTGGGATCTGCTCCTAGGGAGGTTCCTCCGTTGAGTCGAGGCCTGGTCGCACTACGGCAAGAGCAGGTGGCATCGACCCAACGACTTTTGGAAGACGAGATTCTCCAAACCCGGATCGTGCCCAACGATGAGGTGTACAAAGATCGGGAGCTGTGGCTGGAGGCCATTATGAAGGAGATCCAGTCCTTGGAGGGCAAGAAGGCGATTCGGCGACTGACTCCCGCAGAAGTGGCCTACTACCAGAGGGAACATGGAGACAAGGTGGAGGTGGTCCCGGGAAAGGCTATACATGCCGTCAAGGCCCCGGATGGACGTAGGAAGTGTCGCCTGGTGGTGCGTGGAAACTACCTGAAAGGAGCTGGAAGAGGGCCTGGAGATCGGTCGGAGGCAGCACAACTCTACGCAGGTGGAGCGGACACTACATGCTTGAGGACCTCTTTGGCACTGGCTGCTACGCGGGGCTGGCAGGCAGCTAGCCTGGACATAAAGACTGCTTTCTTGAATGCTCCTCTTAGAACGCTACAGGAGAGCAGCCGGAAGAAAGCCCTCGCCTTGGAAAACGCCCATGGTCGACCCCAAGAGGATCACGAAGAGGCTGGAGGAGGTCACGATGGTCGAGAAGAGATGGCCGAGGAAGAGCAGCAGGAGGAGGACCTCACGAAGAGGAAACGACTGGTGCTCATGCTTCCTCCGAAGATCCTCGTTCGACTGGGATTGGTCAAGGAAGGGGAAATGTGGCTGGTGGAGAAGGCCCTGTATGGCTTGCGTGAGTCTCCGAAGCTTTGGGGGGACTACAGGGACATCGAGATCAGCCAGATGTCCTTTCAGGTGAACTCCATCACCTATGAGTACCAGCAGAGTTTCGCGGAGGAGAACTTGTGGCTGGTGCGCAGGAAGGATGCCGGAGATGGAGATCTGGTTGAAGGACTCGCCTTGGTGTACGTGGATGATGTGATGCTCTTCGGCACCAGAGAGATGGTGGAGCAAGGGCTCCAGAGCTTTCGAAGGACCTGGGAGACGTCCGAACCTACGTGGGTGGGAGATCGTGAACCAGTTCGGTACTGTGGAATGGAGTTGAGCCGAACTGAACAAGGAGACTTCTTTGCCAATCAATGTTCCTACTTGAGGGAAGTGGTTCGGCGACATGGCATGGAGGACCTTTGCAGCGCTCAGATGATGAAGGAATCCCAGGAACCCGAGGATGAGCTGGATCGCACGCCCTTGCAGGTCCGAGAGGCACAACAACTCGGAGGAGAACTTCTGTGGCTGGCAACGAAGACGAGACCGGACATCGCCTACACGGTCAGCCGAATCTGCTCAGCGACAAGCCGGGCTCCAAAATGGGCGATCCAAACGGCATACCAGCTGATCAGGTACTTGAATGCCACGCAGGGCCTGGGCTTGTGGTACCGAAGAGACGCCAACTTCATCCTGGAGTCAGTGAGTGATGCCTCCTTCGCTCCAGGAGGTGCTCATAGCCATGGCTGTGTGATCACGACGGTGGCCGGAGCACCGGTGGCATGGAAGAGCTGCAAGCAGCCGTTCCCCGCCCTTTCAACCGCGGAGGCCGAGCTCATAGAGGTCATCGAAGCTGTGGTTGTGGGAGATAGCATCGCATGTCTGGTTGATGAGATGGCGAAGGACGTCCCGAAGTTCCTCAAATGTGACAACACTGCTGCAGTCTCAATAGCAAGTTGTGCAACTGGAGCGTGGCGTACAAGACACTTGAAGGTCCGGGCCGCCCACCTCAAATGGAGGATCCAGTCTGGTCAATGGGAGCTGAAGTACCAGCCTGGAAGAGAGCTCATCGCGGACATCGGCACCAAGTCTTTGCCAGTAGCCCGGGTCAACGAGCTGAGGCAACGGATGGGAATGTCATGGCAGCCCGACTCAGTGGACGAAGTACATGAGGAGGACAAAGGCATTGTCGCACCAAGGGCTATGAAGTTGGTCGCGAAGTACCACTTGGAGAAGGCCATGAGGCTTGTCGTGGTGCTGTCGGCCCTTAAGGAAGTGCATGGGGCTATGGCTGAGAATGTCACCAAGAATGTTGATGAGAATGTGGAGGGTGACCAGATCCTGTACCTCCTCAGCGTCATGATGATGTTGCTGGGAATGGTGCTCATGAAGGTCATTCAAAAATGCCGCTTGCATTGGAACCGGGTGGAGGACGATCCGGCAACGCGTAGAGTGAGGGTCTCTCGCCTGGCTGGTCAATCTTCTTCCGGGACAAGGACTTCTACCAGACCTCAAGGAGGAGGAGATCGAGAACCACGTCAACATGATGGGGAGTGGCAGCAAATGAACCATGGAGAGCAGAGTGCTTCATCCTCATCACCAAGGGGTACCAGGATGGGTGGAGGCATTGAAAATGGACATCAAGGGAGACTGGATCCCGCGTTGAATGAGCCACAAGAGGAGCCGCCGAATCAAGCTGACCTACCTGGAGGGCATCATCTGCAGATCACCCTGACTGGGAGGAGGAGGCGATTCCCCAATGAGCCAACGTGGAAGATCTGGTTCGCGGAGTCCAGCAAGTGCTTCCATAGACAGCGGAGCTGCAGGGGATTGAGCAAGGCCAACCGAGTTCATGAACAGCCGGTGTGTGGAGCCTGTCAAAGGGCCACCAGAGGCCAGAGAAGTCTTCGAGAGACGAACTTCGTCTATGAGGACCAGCTCGGCAACTTCCACACCGATGCTCGGTGCAATGCGGTCACGGGACCGATGACTGAGATCCGCCAATGTAAAGTGTGTGGCGGTTGAAGCGGTTTGAGCCTACGGCTCGATTTTCGAATGCTGGTCAGATGCTAAACGCACAACCAGGGAGGAGTGCTGGTCCGCAAAGGATGACACGCACAAAACGAGAAGTGTACACTCGACAGCCGCTTTTATGCTCGAAAATAGGAGCGTTGAACCTTGCAATAAGGATTTTTACACTACAAAAACCATCAAAAACCAGGTCGTTCCCATTTTCTTTAAATGGTCTTTCCGGGTTTCTCCTGTGGGACCTCAACAGCGACTCCTTTGGATTTCGAAGGTCCGGCTCTCCTCTCCTCTTCTTTTGAGGGCTGTCCCCTTAGTCCCCCCCTGCCTTATGCCGAACTAGAACTACCTATTCTATCTCTAATGTACGAGGGTCCCCCGTATTGAGCTGCTTTCTGTTACATTGGTGAACCTGCTAACCGCCCCCACAGGTCCCATTGTTGTGTGGTCCCATAGCACAGGTCCCATGGTGTTATGTGAAGATCATTGAACATAGGTTTCTTTTGGACAACAGAGGGTCCTTGATAGTTGCTAGGTGAGGAGACCACCCCCTAACATCCCCTAACTATTTCATCCTATTTCTCTTCCATGGTCCATCCACTTGTTTTGACAGGACATGTGTCATTCTTGCCGTGCTTGTGGAACAACATTTAGCTCAAAGAGTTCTTTTTCCTTCTTGGTCCCTGACTTCAACCATCGCTAGGCCCGGCCCTTCGATCCCTTGAGGCCCTCCCAGACCTGTCGTTTTCCCGGTTGGAGCGGACAGATGCAGTCTTTGGTGATGCGAGATGCAGGGACCACACCACTTCCCACCCCAGGTCGCTACAATTTGGACCCTCACAACTAGGTTTTTTTGGACGGAAGCCAGATGTAGCAGTTGGCTCAAGCTTCCTATTTAGGGTGTGTCCTGCTGACCTTTTTCCGTTGGGTGGGGTAGTCCAGCCCCACCCCGAAACAGCTGGTCGTTGTCTTCAGACGACCTGGGCCTGCCCGAGGCCTGCCGAAGAGGTTCCACAGGTGGGGCCCTGTGGCTTGCTTGGACCCGAACTTCAAGTACCCTAAACAATTCCCAGACACCCCATGCCATATATGCCGATCAGGCCAGGGGTGGTTTTACGGGTCAATGTATGTAAATATGCCATACATGAGCCACGTTTTTTGCAAATGATTAGGTTTATACAAAAAGGGAACTGTTGAGAAGTCGCGGAGGCTGTTCTGCTTGGGGCGTAGGCGTCGTGTAAGCATTTTGCGTAGGTGGGTGTTGAAAGATTTGCGTAGGCAGTCTTGCGTAGGCACCCTTTTCATGAAAGCCTGAATTTTCTTATTCAGACTTCTTTAAAAGTTGTTCAAGGGTCTTGGGGAAAGATAATGTTGGCTTGTAGTTGTTTAACTTGACACTTGCTTGCAAATTCCAGTGGGGAAGGAAAATGAAAATGAATTGTAACGACATGGCTACAGTGGATGTTTGAAGTTTGTTTGTCGAAGCTATGGGGGCACATTGGTTTTTGAGGTCAAAAGCTTGATCGTGCTTGGTCTGGCACACCGGCTCTTGAGCTACAACTGTGCGCACCCTGTTGGTACCATAATCAATGGACCTATTTTCGCGTAGGCCCCGCGTAGGCGCTCGCGGAAGCAGCGCGTAGGCAAGAAGCTATTGGCTGCTGCTACTGCTTGGCTGCTGCTTTTGCTGCTGCTTTTGCTGCTGCTTGGCTGCTGCTGCTGCTGCTGCTGCCTCTTGTTTTCTGCTTGTTGTGCGCTGTTTATGTGCTGCTGCTTCCACACTGTAATTGGATCGGCTTGATACAAAATCTATCTGGCCATCGGTAGCAAAGCTGTAAACGCCTTGTAAACAGGAACCTGCTGTGACCCGGTCGCATCGGGCCACTACTTGCGGATTATATAGCTCTTTTCGAGTCACCTGATGTGACTAAAGTTGGTGACAGCACCCTGCGTAGGCATCCCGCGTAGGCACCTAACAAAGAGAACCTCTCGCGTAGGCATTTGCTTGAGAGGGGAGCCCAGGCGCAGGCACCCGCGTAGGTACAGACCCAGTGTATAAGCCCCACACCACAAAAAAAAAAACACAACTCACATGTGTCTGGGATTGGGACAAGAATGGACATGACTGACCTCATAAAGTCTCTTTAAAAAAAAAGGTACTGCACCCATGTTCTGAGGTACGTATGCTCCAGGTGATGGTTGCTGTATTCAGGTGGTTGCGACTCATCCATGACCATTGATCGGAGGCACTGGAAGATTGACCACCCCCGCCAATCACAAATCCATGGGATGCCCGTACCATGACCTGTGTTGGGACCGGTTGGGACCCGGTCTCCCCCGCGGAGACGACCGGAGACGAACAGTTACACCGAAGAGCTCGGTGCGTCGGTACTTGGTACGAACACGGAGCCCCAAACGGGAAACGCCATCACATCCCATGCGACTTCAAGAGACCCGGCGCGTTGGGAGACCCGGACGGTGACCGGGTCCAGCTCTCACACCGGGCGTGGAAGACTCCTTCCATGGAGAAAGAACAACACATGGATTCCAGTGACCCCAGTGACCCCATGTAAAGCAACTGGTTGCGGTCTCGTGGATGTTAATACTAGCGATGGCCTCCAACGTTACCAGCGATGGCCTCCGACCTAATAGGAATGGCCTCCAACGAAATAGGAATCGGATCCAATGAAGTATGGCATGCTTACATAAAGATGTTGTGAAAAGTCACCTGACAGGAGAAGAGAAGGGGAAAGGACGAAAAGGAGGACACTCCCGAAGTCTACCGCAGTCGGCGCAGTCGGTGAGTTTCTGCTGGGCAGTGGCATTTGGCGGTGGCATCTACTCCTCCAAACCATCGGTTGACCAACTGTTCCGTTTGTTCTGGTCATTTGGGGGTCCACTATTCCCCGGTGGCAAGACGCACAGCCATTGGTCTGTCGACTTGGAACCATCACCGGTAGAGCTCCGTCAGAAGCTGTTCCGACGCGTTTGCAATCGTTTTCATGCCATTCGCCCTTGCAGTCAGACGCTGTTCCGGCCGTCGATCGTGTTCCATCCCTCAAGATCTTCTATGGAAATGGCGGTGATGCTTGTCCGCTGTGATGCTTGCTCCTCGGACCCGAGCATCGAGATTGCTAACAGCTGTTCACCGGAGCCGAAACGGCCAACGAATCCTCAAAAAGTCCCGCTGGTTCAGTCGCTGTTCTTTTGTTTGGTCACCGAACTCTTTGGGAGATTTGAAGAAATTCCTCCGAACAACAGATGAGTTCAGTCGAATCACTCGACTTGGGAGCTGACTCTGCTCGTGGTGTTTTTGTGTTCTGACTTGTGACTTGTGGTGTTGCCCTTGTGGTCTTTCCTGTGTGTTTAGTGGTGTGCCATTCTGTGGGTGTTTTTACCATACAGAATTCAAGCCTCAGTTGAAGAGTTACAATTCCCACAGTACTCCACAGTCCTGTGTCCCTGTGTACAAGCACATGAGTCCCCATGGTCATAGGTTCTTGCATTGGCCTATCTGATGACCATCCACACAGATATGGACTTAGGATGTGCCCCATTACCAGCAGCTGTCACCTAAAGATTATCACTGATCACTATTCATGCGACATGCCTCTACTTTAACCCTCAATCATCCAATGCGGTCATGGGATATACCCAATGCATCCTAATGCACTCATACAAATGGTCCACTGCCCCCTCCCAGTAATACTGGATGATGAAAGGCTCATGTGTGCGGCTCTCTTGAAATTGACACCCTTATCCAGCGTGGTGGCTGGTGGGAAACAACGAGAAAGGCCAAAGACCGGCCCTGAATTCCTTGAAAAGATGACACCCATCTTGGTCTCCATGTGACTTGGTTAGTAACCCTCTTGGAGGCGCCGTGAATTCGTCAACATCGACCCCCCCCGCCGCGTTGCCAACGGACACCCAACGATCTCGTCCAACGCCCCGGCGCCGGATCGGCTCCACCCAGGTTGGTGATCGGCCCGGTCTTCAAACACCGTGACGTTGCAAACATCCCGACCTTCTTTTCACCAACGATTGTGGTTCAAACATCATGTGCAGGTGCAGTAGTGACTCAGTAGTGCAGGTGCAGCAGGACGCGGATTGGTGGTTTGGCCGATCGAACACCATCGGCCGGACGGCCGTGGGTCACCTCGACGGAGCACGGGGCGCCATGGACGAGCGCTCGTTGAGCGCACAGCATGTGCCCCCGGTGCCCCACCACGAGCTTGCGAAGCCCAAGAGCCTGGCCAGCCTCGGTGGGCACGAGACAAGAGTAGGGGTAGGATTAGGATCTTGATGAAGAAGGCCTCCCAGTTGGATTGAACTCTTGCCTAGGGCTCCACCCTCCAAACCCACCCCAAACACCTTCTCAGAAGGTACTTGGAGCAACTTGGAGCCCTAGGGCTTCATGTGAGGGCGTTGGTGAATCAAGATCCTACATGGGTTTCAGGAGGTCCCGCTCGGTGTTGATGCCGATAGGCAGCTGGCTGATCCATACAACGGTGGGGTTGTCAAGAGTCCAATGTGTTCATCATGTGACATTTTGTTTTTTTTTTCATCCTGGAACACGGACCCAAACAACCCAGACTCTAAACAAAAGTGCCTGAATTAGCGTGATTTAAAGATGTCTCAAGGCGTGGATGTACATGCTGCATGTATATAATATCCCAGACACGACCTGTCTGGGACTGCCAGGGCGGACTGCCGAGAAACGGCCAGGGGTGGTGCCAGAGGGGTCAATGGATCGGCATATATGGCAGTCCGATGGAGTGTTTGGGTATAGATATTCCATACATGGATTGTTGAGCTTATACCGTTCCAGATGAACAGACCAGCGATTCGATGCCAAGCTGAACAAAACGTTATGTTCACTTCCCAAAAGCTCATTGAACCCTCATAGCTAGCATTGTGACTCTCACAACTACGGTTTTGGACCTCAAATATGTAGCAGTTTAAGAGTCTCTGAGCCGAAATCGCTTCAAGCCCGCAAGCTTTTAATCATTCACCGAAAGGCTCCAGGTACAGTCCCAGACGCAACACATGGGACTGCCGATCAGTTGGGTGGTGCCAGGGGGGTCAATGTATATATAGGCATATATGACAGTCCTATGGCACGTTTGGGAGTGTTGAGATTCAACTCTCAAGTTTGCGGCCCCGGTGATGGGGCTTAACCGCTGGAATCCGCTGGACCTGGACCTGGACCTGCGGCCCATTCCGTGGATGGGGTCGTCCACGTCGCCACCGACGCGTGGGACCCCAGGACCGTCACCTCTTTTGGGACGACCTTGGTGACCTCTTTTACAAGCCTAAGATCGACCGGGATCTCAAGTTTGGTCACTGAAGGTCCGGACGTGGTGGCTTTCCCTTGACTTTCCCGGCGTCGGAACACTCACGGATGGAGCACTCAGCGACTGGGAGGGACTACAGCAACGAACTCATTCGCGGGGTCCCTGGCGCCCGCAGAAGGTAGGACTGGACCCTCCTGGCCACCGCCCAGTCCCAGTCTTCCCCACAACGAGTGGCATGCCCACGACCGCTACAGTGCGTGGGTACGTGGATGGCCATGCATGGCGGCAAGGCCCTTCTCCTTTATACAAACATGTGCAATCCAGTTCCATCCTTACCCTATGGGCCTAGGGATCCAAGTACCTTCTCAGAAGGTCCTTGGAGCCTCCAAACACCTCCAATGCCTACATAACAGTGTCTCCAAACACCTTCTGAGAAGGTACGACTGGATCCCTTACTGAGCTGGACAGCGTTCGCACCCAATTGCTCGCACGGAGGCCTCGGAAAACACTCCGTCGCTGCTTTCGGCCGATTTGAACAGCCGCTCCGAGGAAAAGCCGCTGCAAGCGCATCACGTCCATCGAGGGGGAGCGACGATGGGGGTTTTGGTTCGGCGACCGAGTGCAGCGACCGAGTGCTGGAACCCCCACAGGTAGCCGCCCGGGAACGGGTCGAAGTGACCGGCCGAAGATTGTGGGATCGAAAATCCTGGGTACCCAGGATCCCCAGGAGTGGGGTGGTAGACATGGACACCCCGAATCACAGCGCTTCGGGTATAGACACCCCGAACGAGTCGGGTCCTGGTATAGGCCACATGTATCCACGAACTAGTCGGTCACGACCCGTTCTCTGACCTCACAGGGGACACACAGAGAACAAGAACACGTACGGCGTGACTGTCTACCTGCAGTCACGTTAGAAACGGGGTGCGATCCATAAGTCGGTAGTCGGGGTGCCCCTGTCACATCCACTCACTGGATGGGACGTTTCACACCACCCCGTCGAACGTGACTCCTGGTATAAAGAATTTGACGAGTTCGCGTCTTAAGATGGACGCGTCTGTAACTGCCAGAATACACCACCCAGACGCGACCGAAGACGGGACTGCCGGACTGCCTTCAAAACGGCCAGGGGTGGTGTTTCAAGGGGTCAATAGATACACCCTGGAAGACGATCCCATGGACTCTGAAAACCACTGGTTGGTAGAGGAAAACACCCTTCCAGGGGGCCAGGACGTCAGGGTCTATGTTAGTTTTCGGGAGTGTAAATAAATGGCAGTCCCAATGGGCCTGGGTTGTTCAGGACAGACTGCAGGTTTGGACGGACGACCGGACCCAGACGGACCCGGATGTCCGAGTTTCCCTGTGCACCGGGCTGGACAGCTCTTCAGGAGCTCGTGCTGGGCTTGGCACACTCAGAGCCACCGCGCAGGGAGTCCAGCGAGAGGTTTTCAGCATTGGCTGCCTGGGGCATGGGTATTCTACAGTTCGCCAGGTGAGCAGAAAGTTGGGAAAACCTGCAAGTTGCGAGGTTTCTTTTTGCCAGACTGTGACCTGAAATACGTATATATAGCCCTTTTACATGAAACTGCTAGGAGCTCCGGTGATGGGGGTTACACCCCCCCAACCGCCGGCCTGACACTTCGAAGATGGATGAAATATACTCCGATTGAACTGCCCTAAATTCAGGGATCCAGCCGCACCTTCAGGTTCGGTGCGACTGGACCCGACAATGGCACCGGCAAACAACAGGGTACTTGGATTTGGATAGGCCCTCGGCCGGCCCTAGGCCTAAACCACCTCCTGAGAAGGTGGTTAACTACCTTCTTTCGAATTTGACCAGTTCGCACGTGGATGGGCCCGAATGCTGGCTCCCTCACTCGCTGGGGTCCTTGATTCTGGCCTTCCAAGTCCATGTTTCACTTCAATTGGGCCAGGAATCTCCACTTTGGCTCCGAAAGCGTTCGATTTCACCGGCAGGTCGGAGAAGGGCCCAGCCTCGCCGCCGCGCGCACTGCCCTCCGACGCCTACGACGTCGCGACGGCACGTGCCCCGCGCGGCGCGCCGCCGGTGGCACGCACGGTGCGCGTGATCTCCATGGAGAGCGCGGGGCTCGGGGCGCGTGGGGCGAAAGATCTGAGCGAAAGCCGGAGCTCCGAAGAGGAGCCTTAGATCTCGAGGCGTGGCACCGTTCGGTCTTCCGGGTCTGGTGTGTGTAGTTCAAAGGCACCGAAAGGTCGAAACCCTATACCACTCCAGACCCAGACGGTGCCGCGGTCGGGCGGACTCCAAGCAGACCCAGATCTAGACGGTGCCACCATTTGAACGTTTGGGTCCGGCGGACCCGGACGATTCGGGGCCACTCCCCGATGCCCAAGCACCGTGGGAATCGTCCAGGTCGACGTCGGATCATTTGCGTCTCGCTCCGTGCCTTCGAAAAGGAGGTGACCCTATACCCAAACACTCCATGGGACTGCCATATATGCCTACATTGACCCCCAAAACCATCTACATTGACTGCCACATATGCCATACATGGAGTGTATGGGTATAGGAAGAGGTGGATCGAATCCATGGCGGTCCCGTAGGAAGCATGGAAGGCCATGAACCTTCTCCTGCATGGCCGTCTCCACCGTTGGGTGTGAGGCGTACTCGGGGATCGAGGACAAATTGCACATGTATACACGCATATGATCTATTGGAGTTCGCAGATCCTAGTGCCCCCCCATTTCATGTGGTTCAACTTCCTGTTAATTATTTGTGTATATTTGTGTGGGTTTCTAGATTGGTTTTGCTGGTTGATTGTGATATAATGAGAGGGAAGCTGTTAAGCACTGCATTGGTTGAAGTGCTTGCTGGTTCTGATTGTTGGATACAGGATACAGCTCCTGGAGGGTGCAAATGACTGGAGATTGACAATCCCAGATGCTCCCCCCATGTCGACTTTTCATACGGTGGTTTCAGATTTTTCAGGGACCCATTGGGGTATTTTGGATTGCGAAGAGGTTTTCAGTACAAAGCATGTCATCCAAAGAATCCTGATAACCAGGCGAAAGGTTCGCGAAGATGTGGCGAAAGCAGTGGTTGCAGATTAGGAATGATTCCCCTTTGCTGATACTGTTCTTAGATGTAAGTAGCAGAAACTCGGCGAAAGGGTTAGCTAAAGAGGTTGTCATGTGAAGTGGGTCGGCGAAAGCAAAGCATGCAGCCGCGAAAGCGTTGCGAAGGGATTGGCGAAAGGTTGTTATAATCTTAATAAAAGTTCCGAATGGTTTTTGCCACCGCTCAGCTCATGTTCTTCCAGCAGGCAGGCAGAAATTTTCTGGAATGACGCATTCGCAGACTTTGTGCACCTCGAGTGAGACAAAAAGTGGCTCAACTTGCTGAATAATGACTCAAAGCATGACATTGAAACAAGGTCTGAGATTGGTGGATGAGTTCACATCCCCCCACCTTCACCTTCAACGAGTTCCGAATCGATGTTGACATCTCCCCCAGCTAGGGAAGGTTGACATCTCCCAGTGAGCATGCTTCCTTCAACACACACGTCAGCACAGTCAGCAGACCGCGTCCTCGATTCTTCAGCCGAAAGCTGCTGTGGACCATTCCGCGATTGGGCGCCTTGAGCTGCGCTCGACGCTTTTCACCCGGAGCGCGGACCGTCGAAGCCGGCGGCGCATGACGCCCGGGGTGGCCTGTCAAGGGTGGAGGAAAGAATAGAGCTGAGACAGCTGTGAACACTGAGACAGCTGGATTAGAGACCATCAACATCCCTGAACTATCCAATCAAGCAGTATACGAGTTATTGTGTTAATCATGACATTAATTAATTAAGCTATGCAAACTTTGTGGACTCTTTTTTGCTTTGAGTTCGGAAACAGAACAACACCAGCCCTGGCTTGCGCTTGCGTTGCCCCATTTCGCACCTGGTCCCTTATTATGCGCTGGACAAGCACAGCTCCCTGCGAATGCACAGTGTGCACAACGTGGGGCCCTAAAATGGCTGACACTCCAGCGCAGACACCATGTATGGCATATTATGTATACATACACTGGGGTGGTTGAACAATGTTGAAAATGGGTGAATGGGGTCCGGCATCTATTCCAGTCCCATGGAGTGTTTGGGCCTAGCCAATGATGCTGCGTAGCGCTTCTCAACCCGACCGGCACACTTGGTGCGGATGGGTTTGCAAGAGGGCGGCCACCCATCAAACAGGGGGCCATTGCGAAGACTTTTTCCGCCACTGGATCTCACGCTTGGCAGAAGGAGGCCGAACGCGGGAACGACTGGATGTTGACTGGCATTCTTGGAAAGGTCCTTTGCACGACATCCATGATCCGTTTTAGTTTTAAGTGTTTTTACCATCGATCCAACATTCATGCATCTCATAGAATTGCCTCGTTCAACGTTCAGGTCTCCTTTTTTCCCTGCAGGAGGGCAGTTCTGGTGGAGGGGGTTTTCGAGTTCGAACAGCCTTGAGACCCCCCAGCGTCGCGATGGGGTCAACATGTACACACCAGGATTCTGTCTACCATCCGCGGTCACCGAACCTGAGGTGATGTAGGCGAAGTGAGATATTCAGTAGCCACCTGATACCTTGTGAGCAACCCTTGAGATGGTGCACTGAAAGGCATGGGAGCCCGATGTCGCTCTTGCCGGGGCCTGAACAAAGGGCCGGTTTTGTGGGTAAAACCCACAAGTGTGCGGATCTTGGAAAAGATGGAAAAAGGGACTATACTCGCAGCATGAACCACTCACCCTAAACCAATCTCTTTGATGTTCTTGCCAGGCAATTTGTCCATTTGTTTGATGGGCTCGCAGAGTCATTTGACCTCAAGGCCCAACTATAGACTCTTTGTTCGCATCGGTGATGTGAGCCAAGGCTCACATCGAATTTGATCGGAGTTTGATCGGTTGACTCTATTTGGAAGCTTTTCCGTTTCCCTGGAGGATCCACATATATCTCCTCAGCTTCGGTACGCTGGGCCCTGGTTCCGGCGCCGACTGCCTACATCAACAGTCTCCCAATCACCGTAGCTGAGGTTCGGTATATGTGGGTCCACATGGCTTTGATCATTTGTTGGTCGCCGAATGTATCCACGGATGTCATGGATCAGGGACCGGAGCCAACCACGTGACGACCGAAAAAACAAAGTCGTCTCGCCAGGACATCCAGTTCGAAGATCCGACAAAAATAATGCCATAAACCCACTCCCAGACACTCCATGTATGCCATATTTGCCAACATTGGGTGGTTTTGGGGGTCAATGTAGGCAAATATGGCATACATGGACCTGGAGTGTTTGGGACTTGCTTGTAATGAGTAAGGGTCTTGTCATATTGAGAATCCATCAAGCTTTCCAGCACGGCTCAGATGAGTGTTTTCATCCTCCTGGTTCGCTCATCAGGAAGCTCCAAAAAGACGCTCCCAATCTGTTTGCCGGGGCTGTGAAAACACCGAACCATCGATAGACGTCGCTCCAGTGTTGATCGGTCTGGATCGGTCGCTCCGAGTCATCCGTCGCTCCGGAGAGTCGGAGTCCGACGTTCGCCGCCATGCGAACCGACCTGCCGCAGCTGTTCAGGTGCGAAGGACGCGGCAGGACTGGAGACGGCATCCATTGGCATCCACATCATCCGTTTCGCCTCACCCATTCGACCATTCTAAAGCGTGCACGGTGGATCTGGCAAATCCTGACCAGCGGCCCTCATTTCAAACCCATGAACAAACCAAACAACAAAAACAGCCGAGCTCGTTTCTATGCAGGCTCGTTTCGCAAGCCCTCATAGTAGCCCTCAGCAGGGCCAGGGTCCGCTCAGGGCAAGACCTTTGGACCAGGACCTTCCAACAGAGGTTAAGTGACCTTATAGGACCCTACAGGGGTACCTATAGGATAGGCTATAGGGTTCTTCAACCTCTGCTGGTTGGTGTGGGACGTCCGTCACCACCACCCCCACCTCACCACCGGTCCCTCACCACCACCGCCCATGGCACTGCGGGTCGTGCAGATCTCTGGACAGGTGCGACTGGAGGTAGCTAGTGACCGGTTTTTTAGGACCCGTCACCATGCAGGGGTACCTATAGGATGGTCTAGTTCGGGTCATTCAACCTCTGTTGGAGCCCAGTCACGGGCGCGGCACTTCACGTGTGAGGCTCGAGCCTCGCACGTTTTCCGGGCGCGGGGACGCCCCAGTGCCAGGAGGATCCAATAGGTCCATTTTCAGTCGGTACGACTGGAGCCCAAGTTCGGGTCGGGGTTTGAGGTCGATGATCACCATGCCCAGTTCGGGTCCAGTTATACCTCCATCCTTCGGTTTGTCGAACGGTGAGCTCGTACGAAACCAGGTCGAATGGTCGTTGCCGGGGGGTCAAAGGACATCCAATGGCCGGATGCTCCTGGACCCTTAGGGATGGGTTTGACATGGTCTGACAAGACGATTCCGTCGTGCTTTTTTGGTCCGAAACAATCCAAGTACCAAGAGTCACATTGACATGTCTGGGGTGGTGTGAAACGTCCCCTTACGTGAGTGGAGTAGCTGGGCATCCCTAACCTCCATGAATAGCACTCCTTTGTGACTGCGGACATTTTGTTTGCCTCAGCTCCAGTCCCACTCAGTTTCGATAGTCCCACTTCAAAACAACAACGGAGATGTAGATAGAGACTGATACCAGCAGTCACAAAGGGGTGGTGTTTAGTCCTCAAGTGAGTGGAGTAGCTGGGCACCCCTAACCTCCATTAAGCACCCCTTTGTGACTGCAGGTAGAGATGTTTGATGTTTGATCACGGATGCTGGGCGATTCGAAGCACCGATCTATGTTTGTTTTACGGAACACATGGGCACAGTTTCATGGTTTTCCTACTCGATTTGGGATCAACCAGGCAACCGGGTCACTGTCGCACCATCATGAATCATGGATCCCATCTTTCGACCTCCTTGACTCGCTAAAAGGAAGTGAATGCTGCTTTTCACCCCTCACAAAGAATACGATCCTGGACGAATCTGGACGATGGATTGTAAGATGGCTCCATCGATGGATCCCTGACACATCGGTTGAGTAGAGGATGTTTCTGCTCGAAGCCCGTCGTGAATTCTCAGGGATCCGGATCGTTTGGCTTCAATTGTCTGCCAGCGATCTGAGGAGCAGATTTGGGCCACATGAAAAGCCCCCGATCCCCTCCCAACAGAGGTTAAGATGGTTAAGTGACCAACAATGGGGTAGTCAGGTAGTCTAGTTCGGGTTCTTCAACCTCTGCTGGTCTGCTCTGCAGATCTCGATCTGCTCAGGTGGTTCTGACCTTGGAGCCGCCTTCCTCGCCCGAGCCTCCTGCCTCGGACTCGATCAGAGAGCTGCTGCGACGTGTGGAGGAAGCGATCGGCGTGTCCAGGCGAGTCTGGGAATCGGATTTTGGGATTGGTCGATGGTCACCCAGGCGGACAGGCAGGCTTCTGGGCCCCGTTTCGACCCGTGGAAGGGGGGCTGGCATGGATGTAGATCGTACCCGGGAACAAACATGGGACATGACATGACCTAAACAGACGGCATGTTCGAAGAGACTTCCATAGGGTCCACCATTTTGTTCAGATGGTCTTGCAGGTGAAAGTACGTCGCCCAACGCAGAACATCCGAGACGGCCGGATGGTCTTCAACCCTTAAAGAATGCTTGGAACAGAACTGTAGGTCTGTAGTGCGCAGCTTGGCCCAATCTTCACGGTATCGCTGCGGTGCCACCCTCTGGCAGGTACCGCATGAGGTTGCTGCGCCCTGGGATCACCGAGTACCGCGAGGACGTCGTGTTGTGTGCCGTGGCGCTAGTGATGTCGGCGGGAGCTGGGTCGGGTGTCGAAGAGCTCAACACCCAGACACGACAGATGGGACTGCCAGGACGGACTACCGATCAATTGACCCCCGTTCAACCACCCCTGGCCTGATCGGCAGTCCTATGGCAGTCCCATGGAGTGTTTGGGATGGATTGTTCCAAAAAAGACCAGCAGGTTTGACTGGGTCAGACGGGACCCAGTCTGGGCATGGGTTCTGCAGAATCTGTAAACGGCCTAAATTCTGAATCGAATCGTTTGCATCTCCATGGGGGGGTATAATGAATCTGAGCGTGTTTGAACCTGACCTTCAAGCCACAGCAAAAACCAGGGCAGCTGCGGCTTTTCTTGAGCCATCATTCAGGTCGGTTGTTGGCATCTTTCATGCCTCAAGTCATGGCAACTTCATGCCTCACATCTATGCGAAAAACGCAAACCACACTCCCCCTGCTTCATCATTGTTGTTTCACGCTAGGATGTCGTATACATGTCTCACTTTACTACCATTTTGGCTCAAGGAAAACCAGGTGCGACTTGTTGGTAGTTATCGGTCGTTTACCTGTATCTACAGGTTATCAGCCGTATCGCCATAAGTGCGGTACGTGCTTTCTACTAGCTGTGGTCTCACCCCACCCTAGGTAGTGCACTATCTAGAGGCCATGGCTGATGATGATGGTTCCCGTGGTGACCGCTCACGATCAGGCTATGTTCCTACTTCGCCTGCGATGTCCAGTTCACCTGCTGTTGATCTCCCTGTTGTTCCGCTGGAGTTGCGTGTACCAGTTGCGCCACCAATGTTCAGTGCACAGGGGGACCTGTTGCCTAGTGGTCAAGCACCATCGCCGTTTCAACCTGAGTTTTCTCCTATGATGAATGTCCAGAACGTTGATGCGAGACAGATCCATCAACAAGCAGTCTTCGTCAATGAGGACAAGTCAGCACAGGTAGCTCAGATCGCGGAGTTGCGGCATCAGGCCATTTTGGCCGAGCACGGGCAACAAGTAGCTGAGGAAGCTAGGCATTTTAGAGACGTAGTGGAGAACCAAGCTAAAGTGGCTGTCCAGGAGTCTAGGGAACAGATTGAGGCTTTAGCCAATCAACGATTGAGTGACATGAACCAAGCCCACCAGAATCAAAATCTTCAAGAACAACGGGCTTACCTAGATCGCCTTTCGCTCGAACGACACACCGTCGTTGAGAACGAACGCGCCTTTGCCAAGCAAAGAGAGGATGCACTTCGGTCAGAGTTAGCAGAACAGAGTCGAATCATCAAGGAATTGAGAGAGAGGTTTGACAACGCCTCGGGGAACCGAGTGCCTGCACCATCAGTGCAGCCACCTGGCTCTCACGTGTCCCCAGCTTTGCCTCCAGCGAGCCTTCGCACTCGGTTGGAGAAGCCCGGGATCGAAGGCGGTGATGAGCCTCATCCATCCGATGCTGATGAAGAGGGTGGTGACAAATCAAAGAAAGACAAGAAGAAGAAAGGTAAGGATAAGAAGAAAGAGAAGAGCCCTAAGAGGGGCCGCTCGAGGGAGCGCAGAAAGAAACGCTCTCCTTCCCCATCACCATCGTCACCAAGTTCATCAGGAGGGAGTGATGACTCAAATGACTCAAGCTCTGAATCATCGCGTCTTGCACGCATCATTCGCAAAGAGTTGAAGAAGCAGCAAAGGAAGTCGAAAGACAAGGATCATGAGAGTAAAGCCAAAGAAGCTGACAAAATTCTCATTCCCAAGTTCCCCACGCCTGAGAAGTACAGAGACTGGAAGATCAAGGTGAGGGACAATATTGCTGCAGCTTCAGCGAAGCCGGATGAAGCAAGATCTTGGGTTGGGAAAGTATACAAAGATTCCCAAACCATTGACGCCTTGGATGATTCAGAGGGATTTGCAACCCTCGACGCAAAGCTTCTTGCAAGCTTAACAAATTGCGCTGAGGGGGACCTCGGTCGGCAGATTGCTACATTCAAGGAGCTGCGTGCTCGTGAAGACAAGAACGTGAAGGGTAGACACTTGCTCCTTCGGTTCCACGAGTATTTTGCCACAAGCATAAAGCATGGAGCAATCTACGGGCTCGAAGACCTCATGTCCGTCAAAATGGTCAACGATGACCTCAAGGGCTTTATAAATAAATGGGATAGCGTTCTTGCCGGAATGAAAAAGGAACCGGAAAACAATGTTCTGGAAGCCTATTTTCACCTGGCAGTGAAGCGTTTCAAGCCGCTTGAGCATGACTTGGCCTTGTACGACCGTGCAGCCGATGGAAGCAAAGAAAGAACGTATGACTTCCTGATCACCGCTGCCCGGGCCTACCTCGAACGGAAGAGGTTGGAAAAGATGCGCGACGCTACGAAGCGTTCGCTCGGGTCCAAAGACACAACCATGCCAGCTCCGGAGGAGAAGAAAGGCATCTGCTACGAGTTCCAAAAGACCGGAAAATGCAAGCGCGGATCATCATGTCCTTACAAGCACGAAAAAGGCCGCGAGAAAAGCAAAGGAAAGGGAAAGGGCAAGGATCGCAGCCAATCTCGGTCAAGATCGCTGACACCAGGATCTCGCAAGGAGACTTGCAAGTTCTGGAAGGCAGGACATTGTCACCGAGGAAAAGACTGCGCATTCCAACACCCCGAAAAGACTGTCCCTGCGAAGAAAGAGGACAAAAAGAAGAAGAAGAAGAAAGACAAGAAACCTCGCAAGCGAAGCAGCTCACGAGGATCATCAGGCTCCGAAAACTCAACTGGCTCTGAGAGTCAGAGGAGAAAAGGTGGGAAGTCTTCTTCTTCCAATGCACCGGCAGCGGTATGCCTCCTTCGAGCAGTGGTCATGGCCGCAGTGGTCTCTCAGGGATCCTCCGTCCTCATCACTCGCCCGCTGGGAAGCGTGGCCATGCCAGTCCTTTCCGCATCAAACACTATGTGCACCGATTTTGACAATACGGAAAACATTGACAGTTTTGTTACGCAAAGAGTTCGTTTTGACGATCAACCAAACGTTTTCAATCATGCTGTTGAGTCTTCTTCCAGTTGGAGATCCGTTCAACCCCGGAGTAAGAAGAAACGAAGACCCTTTATACCAGGTCGACCGGAGCATGCTGAGGCAGTTCGTGTCGCCACTGAGGACGCATCCATTGCAGCATCACACCTTCAGAATGCTGTCAGGAACGAGCTGTTGTCCTTGCCGGCAGAATGTTCGTACCTGTGCAACTCTGATATAGGTTGCATCAAGTGTTTTGAGAGGAGGTCATGTCCAACAGTGCCAGCCACTGAGATTGCATGGATTGCAGATACTGGCAGCGCACACGATCTTGTATCCAGACACATGCTACATTCGGATGAAGTGTCACAATCGTCCAAACCGGTCAGTCTTCTTACTGCCAACGGAGTCTTTCAAGCCACTGATCAAGCCAGAGTCAATGTTCCCGTGCTGGGAACTGATATCAATCCTTATGTCTTGGAAGATAGCCCAGCCGTCGTATCGGTAGGTCAACGCTGCATCGACGCAGGATGGAGCTTTCACTGGCCCGCTTATAGTAGGCCGTACTTCAAGAAACCAGACGGAACCAAAGTCAAGCTTGAAGTAGAGGATTATGTTCCATACTTGCCATCAACCACCGGTGTTGCAATGTCCGCCATAGGTCAACCTTACGGTACGAACGATCGGTCAAAGGGGCTGCGACCAATGATCCCTCTGCCCGCGTCACCGGCTGAAGAGGCAATTGAAGTCCAGGACGATGAGGACAACCCCATTGGCGAGGATCCTGTTGAAGATGATCCCGAGCCGGTGGATGAAAGGTTGATGGAGAAACCGTTGGACCCGAAGAGGGATAGGGGAGAGAGAGCTCTCAAAGAAGAAGCACAATCCATTCAACATCTGTTGACTCATACCCCAAAGAACCCCTTTTGTCAAGCCTGCTCAAGAGCAAAGATGACCAAACGTCCATCGTATAGCAAGGGTGGTTCAACCCAGGTAGAGGCGGATCACTTCGGGCAACATTTAACTGCTGACCATCTTGTTATTCGTGACGATGAGGAAATGGACATCGATGGGGCTCGCGTCGCATTGGTCGTGAAAGACGTGGCAACGGATTTCAGGTATGTCTATCCGGCCGCACGTCGATCAACACGTGAATGCATAGCAGCCTTCAAGCATTTTGTCCGTTCGACTGATGATGTAGGAGTGTTTTATTCCGACAATTCACCGGAACTCATCGCGACTGCCGAGAGGCTAGGATGGAGGCATCAAACAAGCTTTGCATACGTCTCTAAGACCAATGCTATGGCCGAGAGATCCATTCGGTCCGTCATCGATGGAACAAGGGTAAACCTAGAGCAAGCTGGCCTACACCATCAGTATTGGGCTCACGCTGCCAGGCATGCATGCATGGCAAACAATATCGTCGACACCCGGGAGGGTAGTTCGCCTTGGTCGCTTCGGTTCGGTGAGAAGTTCAAAGGCCCTTTGGTTCCCTTTGGGTTGAGGATTGATTACTGGATCGGCCCCAAGAACAAAGCCAAGTCCTCTCTCAGGTTCGAGCCGACGTCAAACCCAGGGATATTCTTGGGATATGCCGTTCAGTCCAATTTTGTGAGGAGAAAGGAGTTCATGGTTCTACCATTGAAGGATGTCATGGAATCAGACTTCAGTGCGGAGATCCAACCATTAAGAGTCCATCAGATTGCCGTTCCCGACATCGGATTACACTTTCCATGCAAAGGCAGGTACAACATGATAAGAGAAGGTTTGTACCCAGGCATTTCCATTTCGAGCAATCCGCCATCAATTGATGATGTCAAGGCTGCAAACATTGAAGAGCTTGTTGATCAGGAGGTTTTGAAACATGCTGTCGACCAAGAGTATGAACCTGATGAACCACCAGAACTCCCTGACGTGCTAATTGACGATGCACCAATCGCCGCTCGCGGGTCGGGAGACCTTGCCGACGATCCGGGGGGTGAAGAGGTTGAGATGATTGAGGTCCTTGATCCTGTTACGGGTGAAACAACTTTGATCCCCAAAACCGATTCATCCTACTACGATGCCGGAGGTTACCAGGCAAGAAAGTACAAGGGTTCGTCAAAACCACCCAGCATTCCTCCATTTCTTTGGAAAGCCGCTTCCAAAGCAGAAAGGAAGAAGGCGATTGCAGAGTACGAGCTTGAAGAGGCTCGGAAGCGCCTTCTTGCTGAGAAGAGCAAGCATAAAGCAGCAGTGGCAGAGATTGACGGCAAACTGCGAAATTTCAAGAGCGGAGACATCCCCTCTGAAGCGAAAATGGACGCCACCTGGGAAGGTGTGCCTTTGATGCCGGTTGAACATGAGGAGAAACAGCACTCACATAGAGAAAAAGGAGTTTTGTATGAGCCATGGCTAAACGCACTAGTGGCGAGGCCTGTAGGCCAGAAGGAAATCCGCAACACCCCAGATGCTCAACGCTCCCTCGACGTTGAGTGGGTGAAGCTGGAGTCCAAGCCCGCTTGGCTTTATGATAAGGTCCGTGAATGGGACGAAGTCTCAAACGAAGCAGTCCGTTCAAAAGCCAAGGTCCATGTAGGTAATGTTTTCGAACTCTGTGTTGAGAAAGGCAGTGAGCTTCCGAAAGGAAACCCCCTTAGGAAGTACAAAGGTCGGACGGTGTTCCAGGGGAACAAGGTCAAAGACGAGTCCGACATGGTTGCCCTCTTCTCAGAGCTAGGATCTGCACCTGCGAACATGGAGGCGGGCAAAGCCCTTGACTGCTACGGCAGTGCGCCCGGGAATAAAATCACCCAGGGCGACGGCAAACAAGCCTACACCCAAACCACTTTGAAGGGGAAACCCACCTGGATCAGGATCCCGAAATACCGGTGGCCGAAAGCATGGCACGGTAAGTACAAAGATCCTGTCATTCCGCTCGTACTTGCTCTCTATGGTCACCCAGACTCAGGCGGGTTCTGGGAGAGGCACTGCGAGGATTGTCTTGCAAAGGTCGGCTTCAAGGCCGTGCACCCTGAGTGCTGGCCATCGATCTTTTGGCATGACAAATTGTTCCTCTTGTTAGCGGTCTACGTTGATGACTTCAAAATGGCCGGACCTGCGTCCAATCATGCAGAAGGATGGAAGCTCATTGGCACCCACATCGACATGGATACCCCAGAAGATGTGGGGAGATACTTGGGCTGTGATCATGTTGTCACACATGGCCTCAAGCTGTCCATTGACCATCACCCATTCGCGCATGTTTTCGACCACAAGCTCGAAGATCCTGCTAGTAAGCCAGCGGCTCCCGCACGCCGAACACAGGATTATTGGACTCATTTCCCTGAGCATGGTACCTTTGTGCATCACCACGTTCAGCCTCGAAGACGCTTTGAAATCAGGCCTGCTGGCGTTGAAGGGTTGTTCGATCCAGGAGATCTGAGGTACACGGAATATGTCCCATGCACGGAGGGATCCGCTGCCAAGGACACGGGGGGCGCCGCGTGTGTTTGGCACGACATCAAGGTTGACCGGCAACAGGGATTGCCCTTTTGGTGGACAGGGGAGACCTTCTTCATCGACAGGTGCATTTCCGATCCCAAGATGGCTGTTGCAGCCGTCAAAAAGATGAGGGACAAGAGTCAGGCCAAGAAGGCCGCACGTGCCCAAGGATTCACATTTTTGGATCAACTTGAGGAAGATCAGAGTTGCGTGAACAAGCCTGTGACACGGGTCGAATACGACATGCGTGGCTTTCTGAGGCAGTGCCTCGAGAAGTATGAGAGCCTCGTCGATCAGCCCGTGAAGTTCAAGACAGTCAACACCCCGTTTCACGACGATAAGATTGCACGTCCCATAGGTGATGAGGCAGAACGCCGGGGGGAACTCCAGGCCATCGCGAGTAGAGTCCTCATGAAAGTGTTGTTTGCAGCACGCATGGCACGTTTCGATTTGCTCAGAGCGACTCAAGGTCTTGCCAGCCGTGTCACCAAGTGGTCAAAAGAGTGTGATGTTGCACTGCATAGGCTAATGTGCTATATCCATTCCACAATCGACGTCGTGCAATCAGGTTTCATCGGAGATGATCCCCAACATTGCAAACTGTGGTTATTTGCCGACAGTGACCATGCCGGAGAGCATGATAGTCGATCAACTTCAGGTTGCATTCTGGCAATGGTAGGTCCAAACACCTACTTTCCCCTTGCTGCATTTTCGAAAAAGCAAACGGCCACCGCCATGAGTTCGACGGAAGCGGAAGTAATTGCCGCTAACCTGTCGATTCGCACAGTTGGTTTACCTTCCTCCTGTCTTTGGCAAGTCATCCGGCAGGCGGGGGGAGTCAAAAACGCCAATGTGCAAAGCTCGGCCGTGGGGACACGTGCCCGGAACGCAAAAGTCGATGTTTGGGAGTTTGATCCATTGAAAGATCAGGTGATTAGGAGACATGTTGAACCCAGACACACCCTATTTGACCCAAGAGACTGTGACGACTGCCCAGTCGATCATAAGTTCCTGTCAGCCCAAAGGATCACGATTGCACAATTCAAGGATGGCACCTTTGATGCAGACGTGAGCTGGGATTGGTCCAGCAGGGAAGGACAGAGAATCATGAAGGGGGAATGGACGGGTATGACTATTTTCCGAGTGCCTGGACCGAATGAAATCGATTATGGTGTTGAATCACGAGAAATTAGGAACGCACTCACTGACTCATGTTACGTTGGTCAAGGTCGGGAAGGTTCCATGGACATTTACCTCATAGGTAAGGGAGCTTTCGAAATCGTGTTTCTGGAAGACAATCAGGCGACCATTAGAATCCTTGAATCAGGCAGGTCACCCGCCTTCCGGCACGCAGACAAGACGCAACGACTGAACCTTGCATGGTTAGCTGAACAGTTCCAACGGAAACATTTCACGCTTGTTTATGTTCCATCACTTCTTCAAGCAGCGGACATTTTCACCAAGCCATTCACCAGTACCGAGAAGTGGAATCAACTACTTAAGTTGCTGGGATTGCATGCCGCTTCGTCCATGCCGGCAGGTGCGCCCAAGACCGATGCACCTCACCCGGGGGGACCCGTGGCCGCTGCAACGCCTGGAGCTCACGATCGAGTACTGCTTGAAGTGTGTTGCAGTCCTGAATCTAAACTTGGTGATGTATCTCGCAAGTCCACGTCAGGCTGCATGGTGATTCGTGTCACCAAAGATGATGATGTCCTTGACCCACAAACGCGAAAACGTATCGTCAGACAAGTTTTGTCCAGTATCCGTGAGCTTCCTAAAGGACGACGCTTACTCGTGTGGGCAAGTTTGCCTTGCACAGGTGGTACTCCATGGATTCACGTGAACAAAACAATACCATCAGCAGCGATCAAGGTCGATGAGCATCAACGCGAGTTTAGGAAACTATGGAACGCATTAATTGACCTTGTCAATTCGCTTCGTGCAGCTGATCCGTTTATCGCCATTGAATGGCCTAAGAATTGCGTGTACTGGAAACTCGAACATGTGCTGTCGTTCTGTCAGCGTCATTCGATGAGTCAGGTCACGTTTGACGGATGCATGATTGGTGTTGTTGATGTACACGGTGTCCCAATCAGGAAGCCTTGGAAGATATGTACCAATTTAGAGCCTATTCTCAAATCGTTTGAAAGCAAGCAATGCAGTGAAGATCATGAGCACGCTGAGGGTCGTGGTGAGTCATTGAAACGCACGGAAACTTACACTTTCCAGATGACGGATATGATTCACCGAGCCTTTGGCGTTACCGTGACCAATTAACTCAAGCTCGCGCCCGGGGACGGACTGCCTACTTCGATTGTGCCTTCCTTTCCTGATTCGCATCATGACTATGCCTTTCTTTGGATGTGAGACGGATGCCGTGGACTTCTTCCTCAATCATCCTGGGATGTACGTGGCTCCTTCTTCGCAGCCTACTGAAGCCGGAAATGACGGGAACTGGAAAGATTTGTTGAAGCGCACGGCCGTCCTCGCCCACCTTGTTGAGTCGATGCATGATGGACGCGCTCACTTGGATGCTACCTGTGGGGCTGATCCTTTTGACGCTTGTGCCAAGTCACTTGGCCGCATCGACAAAGCGCATCGCGAGTTCTTGGAGTGCAATCCGGCTCGTTTGATGACGCAGCTACCTTGCCCGGGGGGACCCGTGGTCGACTTCATTTTTGCCGGCGACTCGTCAATGGCACTTGTGGATGAGACGGTGGACTCTGAAGGCAAGACCACGCGCGTCAAGCGCAACGTGGGCGAATACTTGAAGGAGGCAGGACCGTCACTCCTGACGGATCGCGCAGGCAGCGTCCAATACAGCCTGCATTGGGGCCGTGGCCTGGAAGCGATCATTGACGGAATCGAGGCTTGTCTTGACAACGGAAGGCGTCGCACACCGGGAGGTGCTGCCCCAGCCGTCATCGTGGTATCATATGCCGGAAATGATGTGTACGGCAACCACGGATTTGTGGGCAACCCTTGGGTGGACACCAACGTGCTCCACCGGAACCCTGCCAAGCAGAGGGCGGCCTATGAGTGGCAGGCAGAGCTGGCACAGAAACATGCCCAGCAGATGAGGCGTTTGGCGGACTTGAGACAGAGGAAAGACGTGGCAGCCCTGATCGTCATCTGCTACTGCGATTCGCAGAGTTATGGACTGCCGGAAGAATACGCCCGTCAAATGTGCCAATCAGCGGATGTCTTCACTCGCCTTGGCGTCACGAATGTGACAGGCACAACCCTGGTTCGATCGTGTCAGCGATACGATAACTTCCACTGCCACAACACGGAAGAGAACCGGGCGATGTTCGTGAAGTACTACGCAAATGTTGCTCTGTTCGCCTACCACTACTGGGTGCTCGCTGGCGTTGACGCGTTGCGCAAAGATGCCAACCTCTTCGCGAAACCTCGTGGGGAAAAGACCCACCGCCAGCATATGCTTGAGCACATCTGGAAGCGACGCATTGCTTCCGGGTACCTCTTTTTGGGTGACTTCGACGAGCACGATGAGCTTCTCCCGGGTCAAAAGCGGCAGACTGCCATCGACCAAAAGAATGGCTGGCTCCTGACGGTCTCTGAGACTACTGAGGTCGCTCACATGGATGATTTTGGGGACCCAGTCTACGCGACCAAGGAGCAGATTGAAGCTGCCAAGCTCTTGCCATTCAATCAGCGACTTTACAACATGCCACGGGGAACCGTTGGTCCGGATTTCTATGACGAGGGTCAGGATGTGCAAGTCCCGGCTGAATCGTCGAAGGCTGATCAGACAATGCCGGATGCAAGTGTGCCGGAAGTCATTGAGATTGACGACACCTTTGCGCCCAGCGCTGATTCGCCTCCGGGGACGGAAGGCCGAGATGCAAACAACCAGGCTCCCGTGAACACTCCGGGCATGGAGTTCGTGTCTGTCACCGCTGAAATGCCAAAGCACGGTGACACCGAGGTGGACCCTGTGACCATCACGGAAGAAGAGGAGCTCCATGTATCCAATGAACCCATTGCGGATGAAAACTACGTCAATGAACTTCTCAAGGATCACCTTGATTCCGCCATCAAACAGGGCTTTGAAAACAAAGATCAGCCAGATGATGACTCAGATGAAGAAATTGTTTTCAAGGAACCGATCCTCACATCTATGCATGCCGACTCATGTCAGGTCGCGGGTGTCACCTACCAGTTGAGAAAGAAGGTGGATGAAAGCGATGTCATTCGTATCTACATGGCAGAAGAAGACATCCCGCAGCTCACTGGTGAGGCACTCAGAAAGTTCCGCGAGGTTACCACTTTGGGGAACGAGCCTGACCTGGCCAACAAGGCACCACAACCGAGGATCCCGAAGGCGAAAGCATCAGGTGAGCCGGGGGCGCCAAAAGCGCCACATGAGACTGCAAAGTCAAAGACTAAACCGGCATCACCGAAAGCAAAAGCACGCCCGGCGGGAGCTGAGGCCGATGTTGAAATGAAGCCAACAGAGGAAACTCAGCCCAAAGTACCAAAACGCCCGGCGGGAGCTGTGGCCTCGGATTCGACCCCGACAGCAAAACCAGCTGTCAAAGCCAAGGCCATGCCTAAGGCACCACCGGTGCCTTCCGTTTCGTCGCCTCTTGGGGAAAACGAAGTTGTGGCATTGCAGTCAAGATCGGTTCCGGGCGCTGCCAATTTGGCGAATCTGAACTCGAAACAAGTCTGGATTTCCCGACGTGTCTCGGGCTTGCTCCGAGGCTTGCTCCGAGGATGGGAGCATAGCAGACAATCCTGGCACAAGGTGCAGCCTCCGAGCTTCGACGCTGGGCTGTGGATGGATTATGGCAAGGTGTACTCGTTCATCAAGCGGAAGTACGATGTCAACCTTACCAATGATGAACTGCTGACGGTCATCACATCCAATCACAGATTCATGCTCGAGGTGAGGATTGCGCCAAAGGGGACTTTGGTCGGTGGAAAATACCAATATACACCTCTTCGGGTCAAAGCGATTCAGAACCATAATGAATGGTCAAACAACAACGTGAAGGATGCACTTCCTGAGCATGAATGCTTTGTCACTCTCGATGAGGAGTATACTTCGGTGGAATACCTGGCCGGCGAATTCCCTCGAGTTCCAAAAGGTGCGCTGGGAAAGGTGAGGGAGGTGGCCCCTACCATCCTCTATCACTACACGCACCGGGCAGCACTGGTCGAGATCATCAACATGGGATTGATTCCCGGCGGCAATCGGACTGGAGCCAGGTTCACATTCTTGACGAAGGAAGATCCGTGGACAATTTCAGGCACTGACTATGCAGCGATGGCGGCGACACGCCCCATCTGTGTTGCCTTGGATCTCCAGATGATGATTTTGAACGGGCACCGGCTCATTGAAACAACTGCTGGTACAATCCTATGCCCTGACTGGCTGGCAAACCGGAACGTGATTTACGTGTATGACATGGAGTCCCGATGCTACGCCTTCGCGAACCATGTGTACGCACACTATCGCGGCATCATTACCGGTGAAACAAAGGCCTTCAATTCAGCACGCACTGGGGGACCAGTTGCCGATGACGATGAAATGGTGAAAAGCCCACTGGAGAAGTACACCTACCAGGTCCTTGGTGACTATGAAAGGTGGTGTGGCAAGGTGGACACTTTTTCCCCATTCGTGTACGGTGAACTGTTTGAACGCCCAGGCGTGAAGGACCAAATGGTATCAGGAAAGCAGAATCCTGATTTGGAAACATACGAGGTCACGTATGTCGTTCGCAGGCCCAATTTCAACGCCTACAGGAACCAAGTGTCGCCCAAAGAGATGCTGCCCAACTACAACCGACCTCGGTTTGATTGGCGCAAGATCCACCCCGAGACTGAGGGTTTTGGCAACACTCGATGGATGGTCGTTGAGGGCATTCAGATGCCAGAAGCTCAGTGCCCAACGTGCACAAATACCTACACCCATGGCATGATGTCCTGCATTACATGCGGCACCTTCCTCAACAATGCCTCGGATCTGTGTAAAGCTGCTCAGCTCATTCGGATCGAGGAAATTGCAGCAGATCTCGGTATCGAAGTCACGATGGATATGGTACCTGAAGACAGGCTGCAAGGAACAGGTGTGAGGAGGACGCCGGCGGGGACGCCTGGCCATGAAGTTCAACGTGCTTCTCGTTCGGGCATCAACATCTTGAAAGCGAACGCCAAAAGCCATGTCCAGAAGGCGGACAAGATGTCCATGACGGTATCGCAGCGACAGCTGGTTGACGCTTTCTACGCGTTCAACTGCGCAGCCCAGGACCTCTCTCCAATTTGCATTCAATTCCTGGAACGACTGTCAGATGCCATCATCCCTGACCCTCCGAGGACAAGGGAAATGATTGCTCGTGGCATCGGTCATCGTTACGCTGGCAAGGTCATCTTCATGAACGAACCAGCAAAAGGGAATGATGCTGACCTGAGCGAGGACTTCTTCATTTATTGGAAGAACAGGCTGCACCGTCCTGAGACTTTCGCTGCGGACTATTGCCAAGGTGCAAAACGACCCGCAATCCTGGGATTTGGAGGAGAGTGGCGAAGTGAGAAGACGGACCCTGATGATGTGTTGGATGAACTCCTGGAATTCGTGATGGGCGATGCTCAATTTGTACCTGGCTTGGATATCAACCTTGTGAAAGAAACAAGGGCACTTGTGATTCCCAAGGCTAAGGCCGCACCAGGTCCAGGTGAAAGTCTGGCCAGAGCAACACGTACTCAGGCCGAGACATCAAAGCAACGCTGGCGAGGAGCTGCCGGAAGTGATCAATACCATGATTGGCAGCAGTCATCCTCATCGTCTTCCTGGTGGTCCTCATCCAACCGCAACTGGTGGCAAGATGATCGCGGTCGTGGCAGTGACTGGCGAGGACACGACTGGTGGAGTCAGCGCAGGTGGTGAACACGACGCACAGCGGGAGCTGTTGCCTGTGGAGAAGAGAATAAAATCTACGGGTGACTCGGCTGTCTTTGTGCACTGTGTTTTTCCCTCAACGCACCGCGAGAGCGGTTGCCTGGATGACCGTTTCTGTGATGCACCGGGGGACCGGTTGCCTGAAACCAGCAGCTAATTCGTTTGAGTTCAGGTCGATGAACTTGGCTCTCAATCCTTGCAACAAAGAGCGCACATCTTTTGTTGTGCTTTGTCGCCACGCGGGAGCGTGTGCCTTGATGGCTTTGTTCCTGCTTTCTAAAAGGTTGGCATTGCACTCCCTGTTCCGCTGCGCAAAAGAGATTATCTTTGTGAGCTTGCTTTGAACTTTCATGCATGAATCAGTTGAGACATGTTCAACCCTAGCATCAAAACATGACAGTGCAATATGTGATCCGTCCTTGAGGTCAACCATCCTCTCCATCTCAAGGCACGTTCCGGTCCGATGCTTCGCACGTACCGGGGGACCGGATACCTTCGTAGGTCCTTAATTAATGCACTGTACATAACTTCACTCCTCCCATTTTCGTTCAGCGGGGGGTGTTGTTTCACGCTAGGATGTCGTATACATGTCTCACTTTACTACCATTTTGGCTCAAGGAAAACCAGGTGCGACTTGTTGGTAGTTATCGGTCGTTTACCTGTATCTACAATCATGAAGCACTGAGTGCAAGGTCATCCAAAGGAAAAAGATGCCTTGGGTCCAGTCGACATTCTATGGATTGACCATTTCAAATCCGCTGTCGACTTCTAAAGTCCAAGGATCATCCGGCGGGTCATGGTTCGATTGGTAGGGCATCTGGCCTTCAGAAGACGTTATAGGTGGAGCCGCCTTCGGAACTGCAGTCCCCAGCGCATAGGTGCCAGCTGCATCGGCGCGCTCCCCCCAAGATGCCCATGGATCGGCGTCTTCAGTCGCCGCAGCTGCCATGCCTGACTTCCGCTTTTCATCTTGCACCCTCTCTGCGACGGTCAGCGCAGGTTGGATGCTTCCAGCGTCCCGTCCCCTCTGTCCTGGTCCTCCACGGGCATATCCAGCACGCGGGGCCGGAGACGACGGGCGATCGGAGACACCTTGTCCAGTTGGACACCTATTCACTGCCGAGGAGCTGGAAGTCGCCGTCGATGAAGTCGGTGCGGCTGCTGGACCATCATGGCAGCGAAAAAACGTCCAGCCCTTCCACGTTCCTGTGCGAGGGAGAATTTGACGAGGCCCCAACGACCAAACATCATCGATCGGCAGCCTCTCACTCCCGGGTTCCGGGTGGTCAGGATAGGCCAGAGTCACCCTCCGGCCAGTCAACGTTGTGACATCCACCGGAGTTCCACGATGAACCGGCTGGAACGATTGGACACGGCCGCCACCATGAGCGCGAATCAGCCACTTGTCGGTGGCTGAATTGAAAGGAAGCCAACGGTCTTTTCCTCTCGGAGGCGCCTCAAAGATGGGGTTAGTCCAAGGAGTGGATGAGGTGTAGTAGTACCCATGTACTTCAAATTCTCGCATCAGCTTCGCCTCTCTCTCTGCAGCCCGCCGGAACTCCTCTGGAGTGGCAGGATGCCTGAATGTTGCCAGCCGCGGCAGCCCATCATTCCATGGCTTCCGCACGGTCGGGTGGGACGACCCAAGGTCGCCCAGAGAGTCAACCCCTTCTACAAGTCGAAGCGGCTCGAACGACGGATCGGATGATGGGTCTTCTTGACCTCTTTTTGCCCTTCCAGGGTCTTGATTCTTTTCTTTTGAAGTGGTTCCTGACCAACTTGTCAATTTCTTGATTTCGGCATTTTGCCAATCTTTTGATTCTTGAGATTTTTCTTTTTCACACATCCTAGCTACTGCTACCGACAGGGCTGCAATCGCAACCGTGGAGGCAACCTTCGCTGCAGTTGAAAGAGTTGGAACAGCTAACGCAATCCCTAAAGCACCTACCGCTGCAAGAGCTGACATCCGGAGCTTGGTGAGACCTACGGACCTACCCAACTCACCACTCTCACTTCGCTGCAGCCCGGTCACCCGGAAGAAGTCGTTCCATGGCCTTCCCAGGACAATCGACTTCGTGAGGAGATCTGCGCACAGCTCACTTCCGGGAACATGCTCAATACTCCATAGCTTGTTGGCGATCCGCTCACGGAGAACATGACTCCTCAGCCGAAGGTGTCGAGTGCGCCAGGGGCCACTGGGGGCCTGCAGCAGTTGAAGCCCGGAAAGGTTGTCACCCTTCAGGATATAGGAACCATCGCGCTCCAAGGCATTGAGCTCCAGGACATTCACAATCGCCCCAACACTTTCTCCCATGCTCAAGGCGTCCACATATCCAAGAAGCTCGCTCTCAGTAGTTGAGAGTGTGGCAAACGGCTGCGCCTTCGACTCCCACGAGACCAGCCCTCCAGCCCAAAAAGCCAAGAGACCTTGATGGCCTCTTCCACCACCAGGGGCAAAGGATGCGTCCGACGCCACCTCAAGACGAGAAAGTGAATCTCGTCTCCCAAAGTCATCGACCTTCTCCTTGGGGGGGCTGTAGACCAACGCCAAATCCGTGGTGGCATGGAGATAGCCAACAGTGTGTTCGGCAAGCTTCAAAACCCTCCTAGGGCACTTCGTGACTCGAGACCCAAGGTACGCAACAGCAAAACTGAGGTCCGGTCTCGTCCTGGTAGACAGCCACAACAGCTCCCCAATCACTACCTGACAAGCCCGAACATCTTCTGGAGAGATATCATCTTCGACCAAATCGTCGTCCAGCTTGGGCAGGGGAGAGGGCTTCGGCTGTGCTTCAGGGTGACGACTGACAACTTCCTTGGCATAGTCAGGTTGCCCAAGAAGCAATCCTTGGTCGCTCCAGCGCAGCTGCATCCCACAAAACTTCAGCCAAGACTCACGGTCAACCCAGGCCGGTTTCGAGCATCGCCACATAGTCGACAGGCGATCCAAAAAGGATGATGCGGCCAACTTTTCTCCCATGACTATGAAGTCGTCCACATACGAAAGGGCATAGCCAACCGGAGCTCCAGCCTCAAGAGCATCAACTTGCTCATGCTCAGAGCCCTCAACCCCCATGACACGCCAGACGTTCGGCTCAGGGGTCGCCACAATCCAGAAATGCCAGCCAGAGGTCCACCAGCGCATAGATGACAAGGCATTATCTCGGTAGCTCTGCCAGTCAGCAGGGGAGGTGTCAAGGCCATAGACAGCAGCCTCCACAATCCACCGATCATCCTTGTCAACCAATCCAGCATCAAGAAGGACAGAAGGCGGCTTGGTCACCATAAGTCTTGAGGACTTCCTCGGAGCCAACAAAAAGGCAGTGGAGACGTCAGTCACACCAATCTCCCAATTTTCAAAAGCAGCCTTTCTGAGCGCACATCGCAAGGAGGCTCCATCGATCCCACTGGCATAGAGCTCGAAGGACTTGGCAGAGGACTTGTCCGCCTGAGGATCTTGAGGATCAGGTGAAGTTCTCTTCGACGTGTCCTCCAAAAGGTTCCCACACAAAACAATCCTCGACTTCTTTCTGCCGTCAGGCGCTTTCACGGTGGGGACGAGCTTCGAGGGGACCACGAGCATTTCGTCATACCCTGGCTCCTTTTCCAAATCAGAGACCTTGACTGAGCGCACCGCCTTGGTGGTGACAAGAAGAGAATCCATCTCCTTCTTCAGCGACGGGATCCATGCATCAAGATCTTTTCTGACCTGAGCAAGGGGAACGGTATAGGTTTGCAGAACTGCATGCACACCTTCAGGCGCTGCTTCCGTCATAGTTGAGACCTCACCCGGCATGGATTTCAGGCACATCGAAGCCACCTGATAGCGCTCTTCATAGTCATGCAGCTGTAGGAGGTCTTCCTCATATGCCGCCACCACCGCCTCCAAGTAGTCCATGGCGCAGCCCTGAAGCCTTCCCTCCTCCTCCCCAGATACCAGATGGCGAGACGAACGCGACCAGTGTTGCTTCCAGCCCCAAAGTTCATCCCCCAAGAGCTTCTTCAACTTGATGCCATCAGCCAACGTGCACTCCACGCGTCCATTCATGACGAGGTTGCGCACAGAGCCGACTGGTTCTTCACAAACACGGCATTGGATCTCCGGGCAGACGATCTTTTCATCTTCCCACCTCGTCGGAAGTGGATTTTGACATACCTGCAGTCCACATCCTCGGCAATTGGCTCCTTCATCAGGATTTCCACCTCGATCTTCTCCAGAGCCATTCATTCCACAACCAAAAGACTCCCCCCCAGCCCGGTGCTCAGGTAGGGCTGGAACTTTGGGATAAACATGTGGGGGTTCTCCCCCGGAACCAGGAGCAGCATTGTGTTCTCCCCCGGCTCTGCATTCAACCTTTTGAATAGTCGGATCAGGGTGCTGCAAAGGCAATGGGATTGGCACGACGTCAGGATCAGCAGGCTGCTTTCCAGTCAATCGTCTCGATGGTCGACCAGGGTTTTCTACTTCTTGTAGTTCAAGTACTGCACGATCAGCCAACGGATCTGTCCTTACTGCAAGTCGGGCATGCTGTACCTGGGAGCCGTCACGAAGAACATATCCAGTTGACATAAAGGGACTTGGTCCAAGGATCTGCATTGTTCGAAAAGGTGGAATCAGCGGGCCGAACCCAGCACGATGCCACCGCTTGGTCTTGACGGTGACCTTGGAGCCAATCGGTAGCAGTGGAGTCTGCGGAACACCCAGCTTACGACACTGCTGCCTCAGCCTTTCCTCCCCGACATAGCGAGCCACACCCGGCCATAGAGACGGATCCAAGCCGGATTCACGAAGAAGTAGGCGGAGTCGGCGCTTCACCTGCTGCACCTCAGCTTCTATGCGCCCATTGGATGGCCCCTCATCTCCTCCAGTCATGGTCTGGTAGAGCCCGAAGTGCCGCCACACCTGTTGAAATGTTCTTGACAAGAATGCACTTTCTCGATCAGTGTGAACTCTGATCATTCTGATTCCGAGAGCCCGGAATCTTGAGTACAGCTTCACGGCGACCTTGGCAACATCATGCTGACCACGGGACTCGAGAGGTTCAACCACGGTGACATTCTGGACGCCGACTGGGGAGCTGAGATCCTTGGCATACTCCTCCCATCGTTGGTTCAGGGCAGCAACTCGATCATCCGGTGGTTCTTCCGGCTCTGCATCATCAAGCGCTGGGAGAGGTTGATCCCGTTGGACATCTTCAGAGGAGGGTCCTTCAGGTTCTGTAGGACAATAATCATCCATGCCTGGGACTTCTCTGGAGACCCTTGGAAGTGGAACTGTGCCAACCATGATATACTTAGCCTTCACACCAAGGCCGACATCATCTCCTTCAGGAAGGGGGCCCAAAATGTCCAAGGAAAGACAGTACGCTGATCGATCCCCATTTGAGCGTCTGTGAGGAGCATCCACCCCCATGAGTTCAAGGCATTTTCTGCAGTCTCTTCGGTAAGGCTGATGTTGGTTGAGGACATGCTGTTTCCAGTCCTCCGCATTGAGCTTCTTCACCTCAGCCGGCACCTCACATGAGTGGATCTTTGGAAGGTTCTCCAGGTAGATCTTCAGTGACACCTTGATCGCACGAACCAAGCCATCAGCCCATGCAGACCACTCGCGAGACTGTGAAATGCGGGCACTCAATGACGTAGGTGACACTTCTCCCAAGCCCTCTCCGGCAATCCCGTGGAGGTCCATCATCCCTGGCATATTGGCGATCATCAAACAGGTCGGCTTCCGCCGTACGTGCCCCAAAGGTCCTTGATCCAGGATGACATAGTCGGCGTTCATGACTTCTGCCGCCCTCTGGACCTCCTCAAAGTTCCAAAACGATGGCATGTCATGCCGTTCAGCTTCTTCTTGACAATAGTCCCAGGGATCACGAGGTGACTCCATGAGAAAGGCAGGCGGAGTGGAACAGGTGTTGGCTTCACTGGCCATCATCCAAAGACCAATCTGCTTCAACATCAGTGCCGTGTCACCCTCAACAAGGTCGACCTCATAGGACAGCAAATTGGGCAGTCCAAACCTTCTTTCGTTCCGGCCTCTCACAGGGCGGGGACCTGGATCTCGATGACGTAGGCGAGAAACAGATCGGCATGGCGGACCACCAATTACTCCAACCACCTTTCCCTGTCGAGCAAGATGGCACAGGTAGCCCCAAACTCCAGCAGCGTGCAGATCGTATTGAGCCCCCTGGGAGACGTCGACCGTGATCACCTCAAAGTCACCCCACGACTCCTTGGTCCACTTCTTGGCGTCCTTTCCAGAGAAAAGGTGAATGATGACACCTCGCGCCAGTTGGTGCCTTCGCCTCTGTCGCCGGTTCCATGGGCAGGACGATGCATCCCAGGTTGATTGGCCCTTCATGTACTTGATCACTGACTCCGGAACGTTGGGAAAGCGCTCCTTCCACCATTGAAGAAAGCCACCATCTCCATCTCCAATCCCGGCGTCATCGACCTCCATACGATCCAACAGCTTCAGAGCTTCAGCCTCAGTCATAACGGGGCACCCATTTCGCAAGGCACATGTGATTCGGCCGTCAACTGGATGGAAGATCTTGACCCCCGCAGATGTCCAGGTGAGGCTGTACCCCAAAGAGACCAATCGATGAAGAGGGACGATAGCTTCCACCGGCTCCATGCTCAACAGAGTCGAGTGTTCTGGCACTCGATACAGTGTCGCACTTCCAGCTGCCAATTCCACTTGAACTGGTTGTAGTCGATCAAGTTCAGACGGCTTCGCCCGCCTGAGACCATGGGTCGCTCCGCCATCAATGAGGGCCACAGGTTTCTCCTTGAGGTCAGCGTACACGGTGAGCTCCTTGATCCTGATGGCTTTCATAGCACGGAGAGACTTGAGGAGAGTCGTAGCCTCATTCAAGAGATCAGCAGTTGCATTCCTCCCAGTAGGCGCCGATGGAGCGCCCTCAGCTGACGAAGATGCAGTGGTCTTAGACTGAAGGGCTTCCTGGGAATCTTCCTTCTCCGGACTGGATCTCTCTGACTTAGGCCCATCCGTCTTCGTGGATTCCTTCCCTCCCTTCACCTTCGAAATCTTCTTTCCATCATTCTTGGTGTCGGACTTGGGCTTGTGCGGGCACTCCTTCTTGATGTGCTGCGTACTTCCGCAACCAAAGCACCTGCCCTTCATGTCATTGGTGTCGTGGCCAAACGTGCACGAGGAGCCACGGCGACATCCATCCTCTGACTTCCAAAACTTGCAAGGAAGTTTCCCATCTCCCTTTCCTTCTCCGTCGCCTGAACTGCCGGACTGCTGGAAGGCCTTGAGAGCGGCTTGAACAGGCTGAGAATTGGCTCCAGATGCCTGTGCCGAAGACGACGAGGTAGTTGCTGCTGCCGCCTTTGGCCCACTAGTGAGAGCCATTTCCTCGAGCTCAGCCTGCACATACTCTGCCAGCTCCTGCACAGATTCCATCGTGGCCAGGTAGTCAACCTTCAGCTCCTGCCTGACATTGGCGATTCGGAAAGCCACTTGTGCCCCACCCAACTTCGCCACTCCATCGATCATGCGTTGAACGGTGACCATCAGCACGATCGGGTCAGGGAGCGACACACGAAGTTCCTCAGCTCTGCTCAACCACCTGCGCCAGAGACGTACCTGGGTCAGAAGATCATGCAGCCCTGCAGGAAACTTGGTCTCCACCAGATTCTTCAGCAGCTGAGTCTTTTCTGCACCTCCACCTGGTTGGTAAGTCACATGCAACTTGTACAAAATCTGCACGACCGACAGGTTCCGGGCCGAAACAAGGTCTCTCCGCAGCTGATCTGGAAGAGCAGCAAGAAGCATAGCCACACCCCGTTGCTCGATCCTCTGAAAAGCTGTCGCCACCACAATCTCCGGCTTGGCTCGAAGACGTTCGAGAGGTGATAGAGTCAACCACCTTGCATAGCACTCCTGGGCTGCCATCAGTGATTCTTGCCACCATGACTTGGCCGAACAGGATATGTCTGCCATCAAAGGAAACACCATGGTGAGCCAGTCGCCAAAAACAATGGATGCTCCATCCGTATGTGGCAAGGGCAACGCTGGCAATTCAAGGTTCCTGAGCGCCTCTGTGAGCGACGCCTGTGTGGCACTGTCCCCAATCCTCATGACTTTATGGGGGGTACTCAACACACGATCATCAGGAGGTTCACGAGAAGGTTCTGGAGGTTGACCCAAACCAGGAGGACATTCGGGTGCACCACGTGGACCAGGTTCAGGGTTCCCACTGGACGCTGTCTTGAATGACACACTATCACCAGAATCTCTTCCACCCGTGAGTCGTCGAACTTCTTTCTCGAACTGCTCCTGGGCATCCTTCAAAATTCTCAACCTCAATACTTCTATCTCATCTTGGGGCGTTGGAGACTGAGCGACATCACGCGGTCGAGGATCACTGCTTGGGGTCTGTCTCACCTCCACCTGACGAGAGCTCGGCGGATCTTGATCACGACGTTGACCCTCATGACCATGACCTCCCCCATCACCCACAGCCGAGGCACGTGATGCAGCATCTCGAACTGCCGGACTCCAAAACGGGTTGACTGGTGGATCATCTCTTCGTGAAGGGGTTTGAGCAGCTGCACTGCCATACTCCAATGTCCTTGGAGCCATACCTCCACCTTGACCTCCAGTCTCAGGGATCGCACCCGAAAGAAAACCTCCTTGGAGTGCAGGAGCATTGCTAGGATCAAGAGGACCTAATAGACCTTGACCTCCATGGCCTCGTCCTAGTGCGTCATGAAGAGCTTGATAACTTCGTTGAAACGCTTCTTGAAGTGCTCCCAGGTTGATCACGTTGTTCCCAACTCCAGCCTGAGAAGCATACGGAGTCACGCCATCACCTCCATGACCTCCTTGCCGTTGAACAGGGGCGGAACCAGCAGCCGCAGTCGAAGAAATCTCCCGCTGAGTCTCACGAACCTGGGGAAGCGCTGGAGCAAAGGACACAGGTGGACCTCGAGCACCATTTCCAGTCGACACCGAGGCGATCCTCATTCCTGAATCCACCGACCGAGCCCGGCGCTGCACCTCCTCTTCGATGAGCGCGTCCAAGCGTCGATCAGCCTCTCCCACTTCCAACTGCCCCGAGCTCGGTCCAGCATCAGCGGATCTTCTATCAGCAGCCGCACCAGCACCACCAGTCGTCGCCGCCCCAGAAGCCACCCGTCGCCGGCGCTGACTGGTCGACATGGCGGCCAACGACCCAGCTCTCCTTCAACAATGGAGATCACTGAGGTGGACTTGGGCTCATAACCTGAGCGTGTTTGAACCTGACCTTCAAGCCACAGCAAAAACCAGGGCAGCTGCGGCTTTTCTTGAGCCATCATTCAGGTCGGTTGTTGGCATCTTTCATGCCTCAAGTCATGGCAACTTCATGCCTCACATCTATGCGAAAAACGCAAACCACAGAATCAACCTCTACATAATAGACGGTTCAATCCATATTCAAAACACTCATTTCTGCCAAGAGCCTCTAGGGGCTCGAGCGGGTGGCTTTTCTTTACCAGCACACTTAGGGGGTGTTGCCTTTGGGCGTTTTCGGGTGGATTTACCTTGCCCTGGGCCTCCAAGGAAGGTGGGACGGGACGGACGGGGGGGGGCCAGGACGGTCCAGTCATACCGAACCGTTGAGGTACGACTGGAGATGTAGGGTTTGTGGTTTTGAACCATGCTTCAATGGGGATACACAAGTACCCGTGGTAGTTGGAAGCCTTGGGCCTTGGGCTGCTGACATCCCTCCACAAGGCAATGAAGAGCCATGGACTCTGGCGCCCGCGGATCTTCAGCTACCCGGCCAAGGTCATCGTTTGTTATGGTGACCTGGTGTTTGCTTTTTTGGGGGGGTGATATCAGTGAGATGAGCGCATGGATGAGCGCATGGATGTTTTCCCAAACTTGAATCGCCTGGGCGGGAGAAACCTTTTGCTCCAGTTCCACAGTCAGGACGGATTGGACCGCCACTCAAGGGACCTGACTGACCTGACCGGTTCAGCGCTTGAAGCGCGAAGCTGTCGGAGGTCGGAGGTTCTGGGAGCTGTTGGGTCGACTGAAGGAAGATTGGATTGACTGAAGGACCTGTAATTGGATTGAAGATGTCAATATATCCTTTTTTCATCTTAAAATATTCGCCAGGCTGATTGTCTTGCCCTACGCGCGACCCACGGACGAGCAGCAGCTGCAGCTGCGGCGGGCCGTGGAGGAGGGCCTCGACATGGAGCTGGAGGAACTTCTGGAGGTGCGGCAAATGGATCGGTACAACAGCAAGCTGTGGTTGGTCGCCGTATGTCGCCGTTCTCTTTAGAAATCTTTAGAATGATATCCCTTAGTCGCCTTAGTCCCATCCTTGATCCAGGACCATCCGGCGAAGTCCTGCGTTTGGCCCCAGTGTCCATCTTCGGGACCGACCCCACTGGCGACAGGACTCCAAACGGCTAGCCTCGGGATCGACACAGGTCACGAGTGGGGGAAGCTGGTGGGTCCGACCTAGGGATCCACATACTGTCTCAGAAGGTACGACTGAGCCCTCCAAGCCTACATAAATAGTCTCCAATCACCTGAGAAGGTACGACTGGATCCCTATATATGGTAATTAATCCAACCAGGCAGGAGATCACGGAACCGGAAGATCCAGATGGATCGTTTGAGAGGTCAGTCACGACCATCGACCATCGACCAGCGATGCGTTCCGTCAGCCACCGGATTTTTTCTGGTCAGTCGACGTCAGTCACAAAAGTGCACAACCTGGTTTCGTGCTTGGGGATGGAACAGCATGTTTGCATGTTGTGTTAGTTTTAGTATCTATTCCCTACACAAAAAAGACAACACGTTTAATATCATTGTCTCAGAGAGCCTACAAAAAGAAACCTGGGCCCTGGTTTCCATCTCGTAGGTACCCATTCACCCAGACTACGAGATGGAAGACAAGTACAAGCCCTTGTGGATCTCTTGTGCTGAAGGCCACTACGACTGCCGCTGGGCCGGAAAAGGTGTACTTCAAGGCGTCAACTGAGGCGTCTTCGGGGCACCTAACTCCGCTCAAGTGCAGGCAATCTGTAAGCTCTTGGAACTTGCATTCATCATCTCTGGCATATATAATATACGTACTGCCTGCAGATGAAGTTGCAATCGAAAGGAGAACGTGATACCACCAGTCGTCCCCAACCAAAACCGATGCGACCTGGCGAACCCAACCCGCCACTCCACATCCGCGACGCTCGCCCAGCCCCGAACGCCGGCAGAGGTGCCCAAGTGCTCCTGGAGGCCAAAGCGAACATCAACAAGGCCTGTGACCTCGGGCATTCACCTCTGTGGGTTTCTTGGCTCCGAATACCCCTGGCGGTTGAAACCACCACTCCTATTCGGTCGTTGGACGGAGGACGGTGGTTTCACGGCGTTGTTTGAAACGCGGCGTTCACGTGCTTGGCGTTTCGTGGTGCTTCGGAGTCTTGGCATTTCAACACCCCAGGCCTCTTCAGAGGTGGCCGGCCATGTCTGGGGGGGTTTTGTTATACATTGCGATGATCACCGTGGCACGGCACGGTCATGTTTAATGTCTTATATGTTTATTTATGTTATGGATAGGCCCCTTCCCCCGTGCCTGAAGCGGTTTCACGGGTTTTGAACGCCCACCTGTTTGGTAGACTGTTTGGTATTCGGTCACAGGGTCATCCTTGTGGGGAAAAAGCATCCACGTCCATGATTCTACACGGAAATGTAACCTTTTGGAGTCCTCCAAGTAAGTCTGGGACCTTGGAAGTTGCTTTCCACACCTCAGATTGACAAGGGAAACGGGAAACGGGAGAAGTACCTATAGCGGTTCCTGTTTGGATGTCCAGAGACCCTATACTGTATACAGCTAGTCCAGCCAGGATAGCCTGAGTTCGGAAGCAGCTGGTCTAGCTTTTTGATCTGCTTTGGTTTGCAGATCTTTGGAACACGGGGAAGACCCGAGGGGTTGCACCGGCTTCTGTGAACAGCGCAGACTACCTGAGAAGTCAAGCTACCAGGCTCAACTCGCGGGCGACCCGCCAAATCCTCACATCCTTCCACCTCCTTTCGCGCTGGCGCTCACTTCGTTCCCTCGCCGAGGTGGCCTGTGAACGGGGTCACATGGACGTGGCACGCTTGCTGCTGGACCACGGGGCCGACAAAGATCAGAGGTGCCTCGGCGGAAACCGCCGAGCGTCGGCGGTTTCGTGCTGCGCTGCTTGCCCGTGGCGTGGAGACGACACATTCCGACCCATCGTCGGAGCCCGTGCCGGGTCACCGGTACGGTGGTTTCGCCCCAGGGCAATCTCCAGACAGGCACCCTGACATGAAGGTCCAGGTATAGAGAATACTAAATAATGGACTGGTTGAGGAGAATTGGATTGGAAGGTCTTTGAGGTGAAAGCAAGACTGCTTCTATCTTTGACCCACTGACAAGCAATTTCCGTAAGTGAGTTGAAACCATTTGATAGTCTAATTCATCTTATAATCTATGGTGTATTTAACATATTAGACTTGAAAAACATATTGGTTTTGTAGCTGTGAGCCCAAACTGGATTTCATAGAAACCTATGCACTCCATACATGTTGTTATATAGTTTGTTGTTGGTTTAGGTTGGTTGGTTGGGTTGATGCTTGATGAGCTGAGTCAATTAGATTCGGATTCACACTTTGTGGGATTTTAAAGCAGAAAGTCGATCGCTTTGTTTTGATGGTTGGTTGAAAATCCTTCTAGCAACCCTCTGTGTACAATGGGCAACAAGATTTTCTTGGCTTCCATGGCTTAGTTTCACACTGCTAAATTGAACAATGTGAGGGAGCAAATGATCTAGCATAGTGATTTGTCAAGAACTGATCTGAAGTGGGGTTCAAAAAATATTGCAAAGGATGTGAGCAACCAAAAAGGTCGTTGATGAAAGTATCACATCGGAGGTCCTAGGGCCATGAAACCTGCATGGGCGATATACAACACTGTCATATGCTTGTGGACTTTATCGGAAACACTGGAAAATGTTGCGGGGAAGAACCAAAGGCGATAAACATTTTGTGATAGAATAAATATGGCCGTTCGCTCATGCGCAGTTAAGATATTTAGTGTTGTAGTGATTTGAGAACATCTCAAGCTCTTAAAATGATCGCTAGCGTTAGTGACACTTGTAACAAGCTTTTGAACTCTCTGGAGCAGCCTAAAAGATTTGCTGTATATAAGAAAAACTTTTGCGGAACATAACTTTTTGAGTGATCCTGAGGAATCCTAAGTTTACTACACAATTCGCTAGCGTTAGTGAATGGTTCAAGAGGTTGAGGAAATCTCAAGCCCTTACAGCACTAAATATCTTGAAAGCGGCTTGTCATTAATATTTTTTTAACAGGTTCTGAGACTCACGACTGCAGCCTCCTTTCATTTTTAGATGGTGACAGGGTTCCACAACTCATTCCCCACCCCAACCAACCTAAACCACAACAAACCAACAACATGTATGGAGTGCGGAAGTTTCTATGAAATCCAGTTTGGGTCCACAGCTACAAAACCAATATGTTGTTCAAATCAAATATTCAAATATGTTAAATACACCACAGTAACTCAACCAGTATTCATTATCATGTACAGTATCTTCTGCAATCCTTGTCACGTTGATTCCGCGCTCTCAGGAATATCTATGGCAAGTCACCCTTGTGGCATGCCTGCGTCAGTGGAAACTGCAGGGTTGCTGAACTTCTTTTGCAGGCGGGATGGGCCTACTGCATGTGCAGTCGTACTACCCATGCAGTCAGTGGAGAATGGATGATATAAGGATGGATTAGGGAAACCTCACCAAAAGCGGACCGAGAGCCCATGCGGCCGCATGCGGCCGGGATACGATTCCAGACCGCATGGTGGACGGGAGACCAGTCCTTCTTTCGACTTTGTGAGCTTCGATGAGGTGGATATACCGGGATTGGCACATAGACCAAGAACATATGCCCGGACTAATTGGTCATGTCCGGACTCATTTGCTATGTTCATTAGTGGCTGACTGTCAGGTTCCCGCATGGTAGAGATGGACAGCGGCAGGACGAGTCGATCGGCCCGTCGCGGTCGCTGTCGCATGCTGTCGCACCGTCGCCCGGGCGAGGTGATCCGTGCGGTCGAGGTGCACCCAGGGCCGGTTTTGTTAGGTCAAAGAAACCAAAGAAACCGCACCTCAGACACTGTTTCCCAAGCAGTCCCATGGACGGACTGCCGAGTAGGAAACGGCCAGGGGTGGTGCCAGAGGGGTCTGGCTGTTTCTCGGCAGTCCGTCCTGGCAGTCCCGTGGAGTGTTTGGGATGAGGATGTTTTTTGCCTACTTCGAGTGCTTCGACATACCTGGACCTTCAAAGGGACTATTCCAATTCACAGGTAGGGTAGGGATGTGTAGGGTAGTCGATTGAAGACCTCTTACGGCAATTGCTGGTCAACGTCATGAATCGATTATAAACCAGGACCTTCCTTCCCAGTGACCTTTTTTGGAGTCCCAGCCAGTGACCGTCTGACACTAGCTTGTGACCTCAAGCCCCAGAGACCTTCAGTTCGGTCACTGGGAACTGATTGTTGATGCAGCAAGTGATCAGTCCCAGCAGTCACAAAGGGGTGCGATCCATGGAGGTAGTCGGGGTGCCCAGCTACTCCACTCACGTAAGAGGACGTTTCACACCACCCCAACATGTGAGTCCTGGTCAAAAAAGTCTTTCAGGAACGGATTGGGACGCTCGGTCTTTTTCAGTCCGCCAGGCTGCTGCTGATCTGGAGCAACGTGATCAAGGCCGTTCGCATTTGAGAGCTGCCTGTGACTTTGGGCACGTTCAGGTGGGACGGGGGCCCGTCTCGCCCGGTGGGAGCTTTTTTCTTTTCACGAGGTTCCCAGTTCCGGTTCCTGGGTGAATTCCTGTAGGCTGGCGACCAACAGGTTTTTATGTTTGTTGCTTTTGATGGGTGTCCAAGGAACAGGACATTCAAAGAACTTTTGTTTGAATTAGCCAGTTCTTCTTGTTTGCAAATCCATAGTTCCTGCATGTTCCTACCCAGATGCTCACGGATCCGAACGTAGGACCGAACCCAGTTGGGTGTCAAAGGCAAGACCGGAAGGCGTTTGACTTTGAGAACACCGGTGGCTGCACGTAACCCGCAGGTGGCCAGGTTGCTCTTGGAGGCCGGTGCTCGGGTGGAAGAGGAGTTGAGGTCTCAACAGCGCCCGCTGCTCCCACGGTACCACCACGGTTCCATGACGTGCTTTTCACGCACCAAGGGAGTTGAAGAGAAAAAGGGGCAGCGGCTCGTGAGCGGCAGTTGCGGCAGCGTGGGGTGACCTTGCTTGGTGTATAGACCAGAGAAGGACTGATTATGGTGTTGCTTTAGGGTCGTTGTGTTTTTCCCGCTTATCCAAGAGCATATCCAAGAGGAAAAAAAGGAGTAAGATTGGTTGCTGAGTGATTCTGTGGATTTCAACAATTTCAAGTAATTACAATATAATAAACTATGGGGGAAGCGAAGATTGGACCTTCAAAGTGACCAAAGATGTCCTGCGCCGGGATCACCTTCGAAATCCTTGTCGCCGATCGATCATGGTTATGTCCTTCGTCACAATCTCTGATTGGAAGCTTTAAATGCGAACGGGCTCAAAACCAGGGCTCAGGTGGTTAGAGACCACCCCTAACCAATTGTTTTGCCATCCAACACTCGACAATCATGGAAGTGGATGACCATTTTCTAAACACCAAACAGATCCAAACAGGAGGTGACCTCCACTTCCGTATTTGTTGGAGGGAGGGTAAGCATCCTTTGCAGTTGGTTGCTTGGCGGAGCTTGCGACTGCAGGAGCCCAAGAAGTCCCGTAAGGAGCGCAAAGACGTCGCGAAGGAAGAGGAGGAGCGAAAAGGGTTGCTGATCGACGTATCAACCCCTAGGGATCCGGTCGTACCGAACCTCAGAAGGTACGACTGGACCCTCAAAACCCACATAAGAGTATCTCCAATCACCTTCTGAGATGGCCCTAGGGAACGAGCTCCAAAAACTCAAATTTCGCAGGAGTACACGACATGTTGACCAGTTGTAAGACCCAGTGCCATGCCCAAACACGACTTGGGAATGGCAGATGACTCTCGATGAGTCATGGGGCCGGCTTTCAGAGTGGTCTGTTTGACAGGCATCTATTCCGCGAAGTTTTTGGGTCACTTGATGAACCTGGAGTTGCATTCTTTTCATGAAGCACCTTGGAGGTGGAGTTCACCACCTGCTGGGTCTTCATCCGAACTCGGGGGCTTCCGGGGCCACACGTGCACATATTACGCTGCAGGGCAAGCTTGAGCCTATAAAGGACCACGTCGGGGCACCCGAAGCAAAAAGCAAAAGAGGCATACCATTTGGCCAAGAGTTCCATGGGACTGCCGTAGGACTGCCGATCAGGCCAGGGGTGGTGCCAGAGGGGTATTGATCGGCATCTATAATACGGTATAGTTCCATGGAGTGTTTGGGAATTTGCCAGGAGTTCCATGTCAGGGTGTCGGCAGTTCGCAGTTCTGAAAAAAAAAAACATGTAAAAACTAGCTCAACAAGCGGCTGCCTCGGCACAAAGGACCCTCCACTCACCTGTTTTTGCACCTTCTCCTCAGGTTCGCTACGAAAACGAATCCCGACTGGCTGGCACCTACCAGGACCTTCCCAGTAATTAACTGACCTCATTCCGGGATCTGAAAAGGTCACTGGGAAGGCCCTGGTACATGTCTCAGTGTCACCCTGAGAAACCGTACCTGAGGTTCGGAACGAAAACGGATCCTGGATGGGAGGGTGGTGTTATGATTTGGATGTTCAACCTGATCATCTCTAGTACAGATGATTCCTGGATCTTATGGGGTGTGCCGTGTGGGTGCGTTGAGCCGGGTGGTGCCCAGGAACCCAAGAGAGAAAAGGAAGCAGAGGAGGCGGCCCCCGGCGGTACGGCGGAGGCGGCCGCCCACTTGGGTCGCTCATGGTGGTGAAGATCCGTCCTCATGCAGCTGCGAAGCGGAGCTCGGGGAGACCAAACGCTCAGAGCTTCTCCACCGATACGGGCTTTCTAGGCCGGTTCCCAAACCATCTAGTTTGTTGGTGAAGGAGCCCGGATTCTGAGGGAGAATCACCAAACAATCATCAAAACAATCGCCTTCACATGTGGACTGACGTCTGGGGCCTGTAGTCCACACAACACGGACGTCGGTGTTTGGGACGGCTCCAGCTTGGCAGTCCGACTTCGCGGTCCGACTCGTCCATGTCGCACAAAATCGTTGCGGAAGGCCTGTCGGGGTGCCCAAGTCATGAGGAGTTTGGTGTTCGCGTTTTTTTTTGGTTTAATGAGGTACAAGATGACTAAACTGCACGGTGCGGTACATGAAAGTGAATTCGGTACAAGATGTTTTCCAGCCAGTGGCCCCCCAGTGGCACGGTCGAACATGTTTACTTGGATGCGGGTGTGTATTTCTTCACCGGGAGACCCCGTGGGCCCGAGAACAGGGTAGACGACTGGTAGACAACGTCAGTCCAAGACTCCCTGCTTTTCAGGGGGTCGAACTGGCCATAATACCAACAGAGGTTTTTCATGACCCGAGTTCGTTCGACTATTTAAGTCACTGGCTACCTCTCTTGGTATGCGTTGGTATGTTCCACTGTTGCGGTTTCAGAAGCTGATGACCCTTTACTTTCTTCCAATACGGGTCGACTCTGAGTCGAGCCGGCGTATTTGTTCAACCCAAGCCAGTCCAACGGTTTCCATGCCGTAGAAGCCTCATGAAAACGTGTAATGGTATTTCAATTGGGGAGATCACCAAGCAAGAGGATTTGGGTCTATATTCCAGAGCGTTTGTGGGAGGTTTCCATATATTGTAATGTTTAAAATATTATATTATAATTCTGTTTTGATAGACACCTATTTGAGATAACAGCTTGGCTTCCTGTGTTTGGAAGAGTTCTTGCTCACGCAGAAGGGCTACGGTGGTCGATCGTGGACGAAACCATCAGTCTCGTGGTCGTCGTTCAGAGCAGACTCCTTTTTGGCAAAGGCAAAGACAAGTCCGTCCCATCTATGGGACTGGAAACGTTACCCCACCATGGGTCATGTTCATGGATGTGTGCACTCTTGGGTTATCAAAACCCACTGCAAAGAGGTTTCATCATCCAAATAGGGGATATCAATCAACAACAGTCTACATTAATTTAAATATGGTGTAACGTTTCCAGTCCCGTGGATGGTCTGCGAGGTGTCAGCAGAGCCTTGCGTGGCGTGGTTTTACGCCCTGGCCCCCAGGAAGACCCCTCGTTGTTGACCACCTCTGGCCTGATATATTCCAGCTACAGACAGGTCGTAGGTCGTGTAACTCACGTCATTTGCGAAACCGTCGCGGTGTCTGTAGCAGAACCTGGAGCCCGAGACTAGTAGGGTTGACCATCCCCAGTAACGAAGATCAAAGCGCGGGGCTGGCGCAAGATTCGGACCCTGAATGGATGCGTTGGGAGTCCATCGGACCCGGAGGAACCAAAGAAGAAAAAGAAAGAGCGGAAAGACAAGGAGGAAGAAGAAGAAAGAGAGGTGCATGTCGGGGCATTTGAGGTAGCAAGGGACTTGAAGCGTATTCATCCAATCATGGAGAACTAGAGGCTTGAGGTCTTGAGGTGTAGTCTTTGTTTGTTTCGGGTTTGATCCACTCGCCATCCAATACTAATTAATGAAGCAATCTGCATGATGAAGCCCTGGTTTAGGCCACTGGCAGAGCAATCACCACGAGCCAGCCATGGCTCCAACACGTGCCCTGCCGTGCAACCGATGCCGACAGTGCAGCGTTGCAGTCAACATCCCCAAAAACTGCAGAGTTTGTGTTCCAGGCAATCCATTGGCGTTTTGTGACACTTATTCCAGCAAATCCATTGGATTTTTCCAGAACTATAATCAATATGTTAATCTTTTGAACATCCATTGGCTGTTTTGTGACAAATCAAACAAATCCATCGGCTACTGGCTACTAGTTATGGAACAAATGCCGAACAGATTTGTTTTCTGTGTTGCCCATATGGGGAAATTGCATTTGGCAACAAGTCAGGTCTGGCTGCAGAAAACCAACCGGTTGAATGCGTTGAATACGCTTGCCACTCTTCAATCCAAACCACAGGAGATGTGTAGAAACACATTGGGTGAGGTGAACCCTTTGAGACCAAGAAACCTACGCAACCGACGCAAACCAAGCCTGTTGGATCCTGTTGGTCAATTCGGTACGGTACAGTTCAGCATTCCGTTCGATGCTGCCTGCCGATCCGTTCGTTTTTGCAGGTGAAGAAACCCAAAGAAAAGGAAAGAGAGCGATTGGGGAACCCAGTGAAAAGTCGTGCGCGTTTGTTTCAACGCCTGGTTCATGGCACAAAGAGAGCTTTATGCAGATTGGGGGATGTACAATCACAAGCGGCAATGAGAAATAGAGTGAGTTGCATAGAAACATCAAGAGTGTATGCTATAGGCTAGTGTTTGTTCCTGGGTTCTTAGTCACGCCACAACTGTTCAGTGGCCGCATGTCAACTAGATACACTGTGAGAAGTAGCAGGTTCCCCACTTAATCCAATGTGGGGAGCGGTGAACGTTGATCCTGTGGGCGGACATGAGCCGCCGGGAGCGCCCGCCAAGCCGTCCAAAACATGGTGTTGTTGTAGCAAAATCGTGGTTTTTGTGTGTGAATCGAACCAGTATGTTGCATGGTTCCTTTTGGGCCGCTGGTATGTACTTGAACCGGAGGACCCCTCCAACCATTGGGTTTCAGTTGATGGTTCCTTTTCCGGCCGATTGGACCACTTGGAATTCTTTCATGTGAAGAGAGATCTTCAATGCCTGTTTGGTTCAGTCTTGTGGGCACTGAAGAAATTGAGTTCCTGTATACTCTTTGTCACAGCTTTTCACTACCAAGCAGCTGAGGAAGCAAGAGCAGCCGAAGAAGCTGCAGCAGGAGCCAACCTTATTGAACGAATGTTCCCGTGCCACAGAATAAGACACTATATTCTTGCTTTGCCTGGCTTTTGTATACATTTTTGTATGACAGTGAAATCCCACATTTGTTCCAGACAACCTTTCGGTCTCAAGACTGCCAAGTATACTTGGCAGAAACCAAGACACATCAACAGTGGAGCCCAGCCTCATCAGTCCGCCGAAGCCTTTGCCACCCTTCCGCTCTCCGCTGCCAGGAGTAAACGAAAGGCGCGCAGCTCTCGGCGCACCCGTCGCCGCACCGCAGCGAGCAACGTCTCGGCGTCAGTCGGCGTCAGTCGGTGGTTCAGCGGATTCTCACAGTGCCATTCCTTCAGACTTGGAAAACACTTGGGTTTTGCGTGATGTTTCATATCCCTTCTGCATGGAGAATATGGGTTTCCAGGTTCCTAAAGAGCAACTCCAAGAACAGGTCACGTCATGACCTTGGGACGTGAAAGGGACGTTTCCCGGTCTCCCAGTCTCCCGGTGCTCGGCTCGTCTCCCAACCGGGCTTTGTGGGTCGACCGAGACATCGGTCGAGCGAGAAGCGAGGACGTCATGGTCGTTTTTTCGGCTGGACTGACCTCAAACTGGACAGGAGGCAGTGGGAGGCACGGACTGAGGCACTGGTTGTAAACAGACGGAGGCATGGACTGACTGGCGATGGTTTCAATTGATTGGAGGTGAACCACCGAGATGTGCTTCAATTTTTATGCTCGCCATCCATATATAGAACCGCTTGCCACGAACAATGACCGACCATGCAATATACTTCGGATCACTTTGGTTGGGTGCGACCAGTCAAACAGTGGTTTCTACAAGCTCAGTGGTTTCAACCTTCGGTGGTTTCTACATCTTCCATATGTCTATACCGTCGCTTTTTCACTGCCTGTTTCAAGGCGACGGACAGGGACCCGCCCGTCGCGCCCAAAAGGTCGAAGGCTGTGGTGTTTGTGCGTCCGGACGACCGTTGGATCCAACCCGTCCCAGGAGAAGAGTGATCACCGCAAGAAGGACGACCTTATCAATCGCGGTGGGTCGGATGACGCCGACCCGCGGTGGGTCCGCAGCCGCTTCGGGCACGTGGAAGCTGTAGAGATCGCGGCTGTTGGTGGGTTGGTGGGTTCCCAAGCGGTTTCAGTGCGGACATACCAGGACCCACAAGGGATAATGGACACCCCTTAACATCTATAAGGGGCTATCAGCCTCTTAGGTTGTCCAGCCTGGTATCGTTTTTGTATGACATGACATCGATGTCAGATCAGACTGAGTGCGAACGAATTCAGCCCGTCCAGACCAAGATGCAGGGTGACACGTTGACGGTTGACGGAGATGGGCCCAGGAGCGGAGAGAAAAGTCTCGAAGTCGAGACAGAAGAGATAAAGAGAAAGACAAGGTTCACGTCGACGATTTGGGCCCGGCGAGCTTGTTGCGGATCAGGTGAGTCTGTAGTTTTCACGGAAAAAAAGGATGATCCAATAGCCTGGACAGCACATTGTGATGTCATGATGTCACTGGTGTTTTGGGCAAAAGAAAGGGGGTGCGGCCTCGTTTTTTCTTTTTGCACGGATTGAACATCCGGATAGATTCTTGAACGGATCGCCTGGTTTTCCGAGTTTCACTTGGGATCCAAAGAATACATGGAAAAAACCTGGATGTGTATTCTCAGCAATTTAAGCTTCTTCAATGTGACCTTTTGAAGGTTCCTAAGCGACATTAAGTGACCCTTAGGAGGCTTAAGTGACCTCAAACCAGGTTATCAAAAGGTCACTTTGAAGAGCTAGGATATTTGGCAAAACACTTCGAAACTCGTCGGGGGTGACTGATAGTGCCACTGCGCTGCTTGAATGCCTTTGAGCTGGACGTAGCTCTTCATGATCTTCCAGCAGAGATTCCCCTTCCTGCACTCCATGGCAGTCCTGGTTGGTTCGGTCACGAAAAGCCTGTCACAGGTCATCCGGAAGGTGCTGTTTTCTCATTCTCGTGCCCGGGTGTTTTGCTTATATAACAAGGTAACATGATGGTTGTTTTCCCTTATTCGTGGGGTCGATCCCCTTTGGAAGACTCTGCACCATGGACCTTCAAACCCACGAATGGCTAGAATCGGAATGTGGAATGTCTAGTCAGTCTAGTCAGTCTCCATGGGTCAAGCACCTCAGCTTCCATGGGATCGTTGGCGACGAAGTTCTTGAAGTTCAAAGCCCATCTCCCAACTACTGTACACCTTGTCAGGTCTGATGTGTTCCACACGTGCCATCTAGGTGCCAGCAACCCTCGGGTCGTACCGGGTCGGTTCGGTTCGGTTCGGTACCGAAAACGGATCCCCTAAGGCCGGGCAACAGCGACGAGCTCGGGCGGCCGCCGACCGGTCGTCCCGAGCGCCGCCTCGACCGGTCGACGCAGGTGAAGCGCTCCGGGCGAAGCCGCAAGCGGAGCCGGAGCAGGCCGCCGCGGCTGGCTTGGGGGGCACCTGGAGGGCGGAGAAGAGGGCACTTAGTCACGGGGTGTGGTGTTGATGTGTTCTGTTCCCCCAAAGCAGTTGACTGTGTTTTAGGGGTCCTCAATTCTTCCTTAAGATGTGTCCGCCCTTTCTGTCACTGCTGGTGTCCGCCCTTTTCCGCCGGCCATGCAGCATTTCTATTCATTTGTCTCCCAGATGATTTTTCCCCCAAGGTTAGGGGTTCTCAATGCTTTCTAAGAGTGTCCGCCTTGCTGCGGGACAGCGTGTCCGCCTTCCGTCCAGCTTGTCTCCCTTTGTCTCCCTTCTTGTTGGTCACTGTGTCCGCCTTGTCTTCCTTCTTGTTGGTCATTATGTCGGTCCTGTCTTCCTTCTTGTCGCGCATGTCTCGACAAAGTGGACTTGGGAATGCTTCTTTGTTGTCCCACCGGGGTCTACGGTGGTGTATTTGTTTGTTCAGGTGGTCTCTTTTCCATGCGGTGTTCGAGGGGGGTCAGTGAAGGGGGGATTGCCTTGCATAATATGTGTTCATAGATGTTCCTTCAGCCAGAACCACCCAAAGGGTGGTTTATAGACCCCCCTGAAGATGTATTTTCCATCTAATAACCACCCCTTGGGTGGTGCTGGAGAAGGACTTTACTTCATTTTCGCTCTGTCAACTAGTCGCTAGCTACCAGGACCTTCCACTCGTGACCTCTTCAGGAGAGGTAGCTTCGTGACCAGAAATCAAGGCCTGACTTCGTGACCGAACCCGCCACGGTGGGGACTGCCGTGGCACGGCAAGAGTTCCTAGGGATCTAAGTACCTTCTCAGAAGGTGATTGGAAACACTGTTATGTAGGTTTGGAGGGTCCAGTCGTACCTTCTGAGGTTCGGTACGACCGGATCCCTAGGGAGTTGGGTCACGAACCTGCTTGCTCTTCACCACCCGACGTGGACCGACGGTGCCGGCCACGAATCGGCCAGGACCCAGTTCGGAGGGTCCAAAGGCTCCCATGGGAGGATCAGTTTCTTCTGAACTGGGGTTGGTCAACCAGTTGATCCTGGCCATTCACGTCAAAACCACATGGATCGAGCCCCGGCAGGAAAGAGAAGGATCGCCGGCGGAAGGAGAGCCGCCCGCGGACGGCGCGCCGCAGCCGCAGCAGGACAGAGCGGTCGACCGACTGGGGGAGCAGCGACTGCGCAGCGGGGCGCAGCGAAGAGGCTGCACGCAACAAAAGCTTTGGGGCACTTGAGACCTTTGAGGTGGTCTCGAATTGCAACACCGCCATCCGGCCATCTCGGAAGTCCGGCCATCTTGGGAGTTGCGGCCTTCGGACCCAGTCACCCAATGGTTTCGCTATGAAGTCACCTGCAAGACGACCATCCGTTTCGCACGGAGGTACCTGGTAGAACGGAGCTCGTCGGGGTGCCCGTGTCGAGCCACAGCAGCGAGATGTGACTCCTGGTGGGCATTCAATGTGACACCTCTTAGCCCGTTCGGCTTCCTGGCCCACCATTAATAGGCGGGTCATCCCGAATCAACGGACTTTACACTACAAAAACCAGGTCATCGTTCCCTTTTTTTTAATGGTCTCGGAAGTCTAGGGTTAGGGTAATCCCAAATCAAGCGTTGCTTTTGCTTCGGCGTTTGGAGAGAATAAGTGGTCGAATGCTGAGAGGGTGAGGTTGGTGGATTTCTGGTGCCATGAGCGGGGGTCTGCAGGGGCGGAGGATGTGGCGTTGAAACAGCATGAAGCAGCCAGGAGGCTAGGAGGTAGTCAACTTTCTTCTAAGAATGGGATGGTTTAGGTGCCAACCTGTACGTTTGAGAACGTTTTTTTTCGATTAGGACATCAAATGATGGCACCAGTGTGGTCGCTCTTGGAATTCAATGTTAGTGTATACGTAGAGACCAACAAGCCTTTGAGTTTGTCATCTCCTTAACTGCTCTGAGCCGTCGCCGTCAGCAGCCACGCGCATGCGCTTGCTTCACTATTTTGGAGCAACCCCTGCAACCAGGCCCCATCATCATCCACGCGAAGCCCTCGTAGACTCGGATAGACCCGACACCGGGATGCGTCAAAGCTTCTTGGCTCCGTCGACACTTCCACATACGTAGGACACAGGGTATGTCAAGCCGAACGGCTTTGACACAGCGCAAATGAAGCGCACGAACCGAACGAGGAAATTGCTTGGCACTTGCCGCACGTGCTATAATCTCAGAGACAAACTTCTTAGTTTCTAGACCGGGGCAGAATCGATAGACCCGTACTGCTTCACCAATAGGGTCCAGGTACCTCCTAATTGGATCGTCGAACGCAGGTGAGTTCGTACGAAACCAGAGAATGCACTTGAGGGGGCCTTGCAGGGCATCTGATTCGGATGGTCCTGGACCCTTATGCACATGGTTGCAATTATGTGTAAACCGCCGGTTGGTGCTCCTTTCATTCAAGCATGTGCAGACAAAGACAAACACTTCGGCAACTTCACGCATAGCAACATGCCGGCCACAATCTAATTATGTGGGCTGGAATATGGTGCCCTATACATTCAGGAGTGCTATGAAGACCACTTTCAAAAGAACATCAGCTCCAACTAAGTTCCTGGGCACGACCGGGCACTCTCCTGCCCCCCCGGGGTCCGGCTTCCAACCCGTCCGCACTCGTCCTGCTCCCTCCGGGGAGACCGGCGGAGAAGGACGAGTCGATCGCGCAGGAGTGCCATCAGGGCCCTGAAGCGGAAAGTCTCGCGCAGCGTCAGTGACTTGGGCCGATGATGGGAGGCGATGTTGGCAGGGTGAACGAGGACGTGAACGTTCCGGGAAAGTAAAGCTAGAAGGGCATCCAGTAGGGTGCCCCCAGAAAGTCATCCACCACTACCCCATAGCTATAGCTAGCGTTTCCCCAACTTGGGCTCCAGTCATACCTCAGAAGATCTCAGGAGGTATGACCACCCCAGTCCCGCCTGCTCAGGGTAGAATGAATCACAATGAATCAAATCTGTAGACTCAGGGCACCTTCCCGTCCACAAAGGAAACACGCGGATCAAGGGCTGCAGCGGATCAAGGGCTTTGGTGGTTTTGAATCCATTTGGTGGTGAATGTAGGCCATACTATTGGTGCCACCATGGAGGTTGGTTAGAGATGTGGAGACGAAGCGCAGCCTACGAAACGCAAGGGTCCTATCCAGTTGACCTGGTAGAACAGGTGTGGTGTAGGTTCGCGTCACCGAACTCCCTACAGTCGTCCAGTCAGTTACCAGGTCCAAACCTGCTCCTGAACACCTCCTGCAGTCCTGTTTTGGTGCCTTTTAGCCTTGGTGAACCGTTCCCTAGACTTCCAAGACCATCAAAACAATGGGAACAACCTGGTTCTTCAAAGTGACCTTTTGATAACCTGGTTTGAGGTCACTTAAGCCTCCTACGGGTCACTTAGGAACCTTCAAAAGGTCACTTTGAAGAAGCTGGGACCTGGTTTGTGTAGTGTAAAATCCTTAGTTGATTCGGGATGTCAGCCTATTAGGCCAGGAAGCCGAACGGGCTAAACATCATTTCGAAGATTGCCTACAACAACCCAGAGTTCGCTGCCTACAACAACCCCTTCGGACATGCAAACGGCCAGTCTTGCGGATCATACCACTGAATTGATTTTTAGAAACAACACCTGCACCATCCAGTTCTCTGTGGAGCTCACTGGTGTGCTTTTGAGGTCACAAGGAGTGGCCATGAAGTGCATGCTGCCTTTGTGGGTTGGCCAAGACCGATGATTGAGCCAGCGCGCAATGCAGTTGCTCGTTCAACGGTTGCTCCTGCTTTGATTCACACGAGTGTGGTCCCGCTGGAAGATCAAGACCACTTCTGTGGATGGAGACTTGTGCACCGATGGATTTTAGCAGCTGGCCTTCTTGGGGTCGTCCCCCCTGATCCAGACAACTACGATCAGCTCGCTATCGCTTCCAGGCAGCTCGTTGATGATGTCATCACTGACTCAGTCGATGAATGGGTGTCCAACAATATCCATCATGAGGATTGGTTCCCTGCAATGCGACACGGCGCCGATGCTTTCCGGTGCTTTCTGTTCTGAAAAGCGCCTACCAATGTCCTGGCTCCGCAACACCCAACCGATATGTCGTCGCCACTTCCATCAGCATGCCCCACCGGCCCGGCCATCCTTCCGATCCATCCGGATGTCCCTGAGATCGATGCGCCTTGTTGGTTGCGCCATGCAGCACGCCGGCTTGGCCTTTGGGAAACAAGGGCGGCTTGGTTCAGACGAGGCTGACGTTCTCCCCATTGCGTCTCGATGCGTCTCGTGTTGCGTGCCCATGGTTCCAACCACGTAAGCTTCTGAGCCGCCCTCCTTCCAAGTGACGAGCGAAAGACCTTGGAATTCTTGAAGCCGATTTCGAGACTTCAGGATTTATCGCCCTGTCACTTGGTTGGGGCTTTTTCGTGACTCTCGGTTCCAGATTGAGGCATCTACTTACACTCCGGGGCATTGGGCTTTCTTCTCCTTGCCTCCTGGACTTGGAGGAATTGCTGCGTTACTGCCCACCTCATGGGGCAATTAGGCTCCGACATTTCAGCACAGACTGTCATCCCATGTCGTCCGGATCCAATGCCCGGCTGGACTTTGCTGCACTCTTTGCTTTCTGCCAGACCGACCAGTGAGTCAGCACTGCCTGACTACCAGGCGAGACAGACAGAACAGGTTTTCCAGTTCGGTTCACCGAACTCCACAGTCGTCCAGTCACCAGGTCCAAACGTCCTGAACACCTGCAGGTCCAGTCAGACGTCCTGGGTGTTCTTTGAGCCTTGGTGAAATCCCGTTCTTTCGAAACTCAGGGAGTCAGGTCAGAAATCAACCCCAGACATCAGTTCACCGATCGGATCGGCACGGGATCGGCACTCGGTGATGGCGAGAGGTGATGAATGGCCCCCGTTGTGTTGGAAAGTCCAGCTAGTCGGAGGTACCTAAGGACGTTGAGGTATATCAAGCCATCGAGTCATCGATGAACATATGAGTCATACACCAGCACCCTCCTGGCCAGGCTGTTAGTTAAGGGTTGTTGGACCCTAACAGGTCTCAATTGGTGACCTGTTGGAGGGTGCTGGTAGTCATAGCTTCTGAAGATTTGTGTCCAGAAATAAAAAATAGCTTCAAGGCACTTCAAGGCCTCGACAAAGAGGCTCACGCCAGCTCCTCACATACCAAGATCTTCCAACAACGCAACATGTTCTTGCCGAACTTGGCTTGCTGTCTCGATGAACAAGGCAGATCATAGATCAAGTCGACAGGGCTGAACATGTCGACAGGGCTTTCTCCACAGAAGACCGATCTCAGGCGAGCGGCCCCGCAGCCGCAGTGGGCGAATAGGCGCAGTGCCACGGGTCTCCGGAGTCGAAGCGGAGTCGGGGACACAGCCCAAGGGAGTCGAAGCGGACGGTGGAAAACCACATGAAAACACCATGAACCTTCATGAACCTTCCAAGCCCGGTGGTTTTGGGACACCCCTGAAAATCTCCGAAGAGTCTATTGATACACCCCTTGAAGGGTCCTGGTAGACATATCGGCCATGTTTTCATTGAGAGTCTCCTAAATCTTGTCATACACATACCTGGAGCCTCCGGAGCTTGCAAAATTTTAGTTGTTTCAAAAATTATTGTCTTTTGAGATCGGCGGCGACATTTATTGTCTTCGAGCGATGTTCATGTTTTCGTGTTTTGTAAGCTTTCGAAAGGTCTTCTAATCCACAAGGTCCCAGTCCTCTCGTGTATTCACCCTAGTGCTGCCTCTGGTTCTGAGCGCCTCCAAGACTTATCATTGGTCGTCATGCCTATCCACTTCCATCTACTACTGATACAATCTATCCCATCAACACCATTATCCTTGAACAACCCAATCCTGGCAGTGACCTGGTGTTTCTTTTTCACAGCGGGCGCTCGTTACTCCGATGATGAGCGCATCATGCGCGATCTTGTCAACCTCGGTGCAACAGGCATGTTTATGCAGCAAGAGACGGATCAATGTGTTGTGAGTCTACCTTGGAGCTTCTGATGGGAATCTCATAGCCATTTGGGTTTCAGGCGCATTCCGCATTCCCTTTGTTTTCCCCCAGTTGTCGATCATGATCCCTGCGATTGTGGGGGAATCTTTGGCAAGCACATGGGAGGCAGAACCACATATCCGGCAGCGCCTTCGAGAGACAGGAACCGTGTGCCAGTGGAAAAATGCCCAGTTGATTGGTTTGGCCAGTGTGGAGGCTATGACCTTCAACTTGGCTTCCCTGGAAATTCTGGCTTCTTGGTGGACGAGGAAGGTTGACACCCCCCAGGCAGTGCCCATCAACTTAGTCCGGGATGAGGCGGGGGTGAAGAAACAAACAACTTGGTCCAACTTAACTTGGTGGGGGGATGTGGGGAGTCTCTTTCCTTTGACCTGCAACTCGAAGTTACTATAAGTTCAATCCCTTTGATGGGAGGTGACAAAACTTTACAAGTTGACGGTCGTGGAGATGTCAGCTGCCAACATCGCAGTGGATTCTTGGGGTCTGAAAAGATTGTTCTCCCATGGCTTGCGACGGTGGCTCAGTGGAGCTGCCAAGCCACGGGATGCATGGCACAAGTTACATGATTTGTTGTTTTAGAGTGTAATGTCTTTTTCGAATTCGGTCGATGGAATAAAACAAGAACAAACACCTTTGTTGTAGGATCAACAATCCCTTTGGAGCAAGCTAAGGATGAGAGACTTGCCAACTTCTGGTTTATCCTTGACTTCCATTGGGGTGCTGCACCAGCGCCGCAACCTCAAGGGGCACTGCACGCCATCGTTGACCCAGAAGACCCAGACTCCCAAGAACCACTTGATGCGAAGCCAACAGCTACAGCTATCAGTGACACACCAGTGGATGTCACTGACTCCCAGCCACCTGTTACCACCGAGTCCCAACCAACACCCGTTGAGGGGGAGAAGACTGGTGAGTGCATTGATGATGGTTATGATTGTGCACTGACGGCTTCGCTCGGATCGATTTGGGCCCGCTCTGATGAAGAGGTTGAGGATGTTAAGTGGGGCCTGGACGTGGCCCAGTCCCTGGACACTGCCCAGGCAAGTTCATTTGGAGCCCCGGCACCATCCACGGCTGCAGCCCCAGCCATGGAGCCGATGCCTGGCTTGGAGGAGGTCACTAAGTCGGTGGTGCAAGATGCGCTGTCCAAAGTGCGGGCTATCCGGTGGGGAGTTCCAACAACTGTTCCAACAATGGTTTGTTTGCTGTGAAGTACCATCCTGTTGGTCCAAAATGAAAAGAGGTTCCTGTTGTTTTCTGTTTAAACCAAGCTCGACAGGGGGATGATTGGGCAACAGCAAATGCAAAGGGCGAAATCAAGCTCTTTGGATGAATGTCCTAAAGCTTTGTCATTTTGTTTGTGTGTGATGTATCACTGAGAGGTGTTCATCAATCTAGTTTTAATTCTGTTTGTGAGGTGTTTGCCTGGATAACATGGACACTCTGCCGATGCACGGGTGCCAGCAAGAACTTGGCATGACTCTTGCAGCTGCACATGGAGATGTCATTGACCTTTCATCGCCACCTCGCCTCTGCCCTACTAAGAAGATGGCGGGACTGGTTGAGGAGTCGGAGCAGCCTCCGCCTTCAGTGCCAGTCAGCAAAGCAATGCCGGAGCAGCCTGTACCTTCAGAGCCTGTGGGCAATGTGCAGGAGGGAGCCTGTACCTTCAGAGCCTGTGGGCAATGTGCAGGAGCAGCCTGTA
>CAXAMN010019002.1:821677-859497 GCA_963970005.1 Durusdinium trenchii | reverse complement strand
GGAGCAGCCTGTACCTTCAGAGCCTGTGGGCAATGTGCCGGAGCAGCCACTGCCTTCAAAGCCCGTGGGCAATGTGCAGGATCCTCGCTCAGTTGATATCGATGTTGCCCAGCTGATGAATGCCAAGGCTCTTCCTTTCTTGAAAGAAATTGATTTTGTGATTTGTGATCTTTTGTCCCAATGGGGTATTGTTTTTGTGGCACCAGTCTCCCTGTAGGTTCCACTCTTGCTGCGTCGTGAGCAGTTGAACGCCGACTTCCGCAAGGCGGCTGGCGATGAGGAAGAGGAACCTGAGGAGGAGAAAGACCTGGGTGATCGGAATTCTGACGAAGAAGATCAGCCACATGAACAGAAAGCATCAAAGGCCAAAGTACCGAAGGCCAGGGCAGCCAAGGCCAAGGCCAAGGCCACAGCAAAATCAAAGGCCAAAGCCAAGGCTGAGGCCAAGTCGAAGTCCAAGCGAAAGGCTGCCAAGGAGGAAGAGCGGCCAAATAAGGCAGCCGACAAGAATGACCAACCTGCTGAAGAAGCGAATGCTTCCAAGCCCAAGCGGCAGCGGAATGAGCCTTCTGTGCAGGAGACCGGCGTTTCGGCAGTTCCTGCGCAGGAGATTGGTGGCAAGAAGCGCAGGGGCAAGCAGCTGGAAGTGGAGGAGTCAAAGAAGGTCAAGGGACCAACGCAGACCTTCGCTGGGCGATACTGTCCTGAGGCTTCATTCCCGGCAATGTGGTTCAATGCCATCAAGCATGTATTTGAGGAGAGGCTTGCTCCGCTCCTTCGACGGCAAAGTGCCTTTCAGGAGCAATTGCAATGTCCAAAGTTTAAAAGTGATTTAACTTTAGATCCATCAAATCCATCATCCATCAATGTTTGCAAATCTTGTGCAGGATGCATTCTTTAAGCAATGCGGTGCGGCTTTTGCTGAAGGTGAAGTGACTACCGATGAGGAGATGCGCCTGATTGCGGAGAAGCAGGTCAGCCTGTTCTTGCAGAAGGAGAATGTCAGTTTCTTGGCATTGCTGAATAGGTTTTGCCAAGTGTGCATGCCTTGGATTGTTTTCCCAAAAGGTTTGGGTTTGTCATGGCCTGGTTATGGCAACAAATGTGTTTCCTGACATCCTCCCACAGGTGCTGCACGGAAGTGATCAGTGGAGTTTGTCCACCGTCTGGCGCCTGATCTTGAGGGAACCTGTGTGCAGGGGCCATGCTTTTAAGCATGAAAGGGATTCTACACAGGGACTATCCCGGCATTTTGGTCTAGCAGCCTTAGCAATTGTGAGTTCCAGCGTCGATTCCCCGTAGAGGCTAGCACTCTATTCCAACAAGGTCATGACTGTCATGACCTGTCAAGGTTTCCAAAAGAGTTGTTTTGTGTTACATAAGGCTGGCCAGGGGCATCCGCATTTTGGATTAGATACTGTAGGTCATCAGTGATTGGAGCATTGGTGAAAGCAGCGAAGAAAGAAGCAGTGAGATCGATGTCCTGTGAAACGGAACCATCACTTGGACTCATGCAAATTGCCAGGTGGTCAGCATTGGCTCCAGGAGGACTGCCCCTTTCTCTCCTCCGGGTCTTTTCCTTCTATCCTCTCCTGGCAGGATTAATGCCACTTCTTCGCCGTGGCCAGTTGTGTTTGGCAAAGTTTGGAGTCCAAGTGGCTGGACAGCCTGGCTTGTTTGCACTCAATTTTTCCTGATTGAAGATCCATTGATTAGAGTGCTTCATCGAACGCCATCAACCCCTTGTCAGAAGAGGGTGGAACTATCAATGAGCTGTTGTGGCTCACAGCGCCCTGTTTGACAAGTGGTGACCTGGGGAGAGCGGCATGAAATTGAGCTACAAGGATGTGGATTTAGCATGTCGAAGGATGTGCACGTTGGGTGTGCCTGCTGAAGCTTGTTCGAATGTATTGTGCAGCCCTAGGTGAATATCACCAACCCGTCTTGTCCACCACTAAAACTGAGGACTTCATCTTTTTGGTTATCATGGCATCTTGGATGAGCCGTGTTGAGCTGCCTTGGGACCCGCAGCAGCCCGTTCAGGTGCTAGAATTTTTTGCAGGCAAAGGAAGGATTGTTCGTGCTGCTTCACTGGCTGGCTATGAAGCTCGTGGCCACGAGCTTTTGTACGATGTGCCACCCGATGGGGAGTCCGTGCACTCGGGGATGCCTAAACGTTCATCCTATGACTTCTGTGGTGAAGCTGGCTTTGTGTAACTTTGAGGAAGTCCAAAACCATTTGTCTCGGTACACCCTTCTGGTTTGGTGGTTTGGGGTAAAGCAAACAATGCCAGCTAAGGCTTGCGGTGCTGATGATATTGGAGGGGGAATTCCAAAACATCTTTGCATCCTTCGCACCCGTATGTTCCTCGTGGTCAATCGTTAACAGAGCCACCAGCCAAAGGACTATCTTGACACCATACGGAAATACAGCTTCCACAAACGTAATTCGTGGGAACCGCATGGCATCAAGGACTGCCTTTACAAAGTTGTGGTTTGTGGACTCTGAATGCAAAATGGTTGACCATGGAATTTACTGTAGTCAGTGGCATTCATCCCCCATCATCCCCCAAAAGGGTTTGCCTATTGTCAGGACCGGCCTGTTAGCCATCCTCCTGGCTTGCTTGAACTCAACATTCATCATTGAAAACCCTGGATCCTCTGCCATTTGCTGGCACCCGGGCCTGCTGTGGGCATTGAAATGCCTACACAAGGCTGGCAAGCGAGCGCCTTGGAGAGCTGGGCTATGGATTGTGTGTATACAAACAATGTGAAGGGATCCACCTTATCCTACGTTACTTGTAGCAAGCGTTTGGACCTGTGGATCCTTCCTTGGCAACACAAACAATCTTAGGTATACAAGGTCTTTTTCCACATGAAGACCTTTGGGGGTCTAAGCTCGAAGAGGACAATGCTGCTCACGAACAATCCTGCATTTTGCCGTTTGGAACGTGTGCAGGGTGGCCCGAGTAGACCTTTGGAATCGACGTGTGAGAGGTACGTGGACAAGAACGGTCGGGTTTCTTTCAAAGGAACCGACAAATTGAAGAAGAGTCAGCTCTTCAGTCTTGCTAATGGTCTTTTTTGGGGGTTGGCAATAGTCTTTAGTATTTCTTGCAAGCTAGTGTGAGGTGGCTAAATCTTCATTTTGGAGCTGAGGATTTACTCCAAAGGGTATGCAAAGGCTGTGGTCCGACTGCTTCCAGAATGCCACAAAAAGCAACCAAAGCTCAACGTCAAGGTTCCACACCTCTGTTGATTAAATGTGTGTTTTGGATTGTTTTGGATACATGGTTGAGCTATCAGTAATTCCTTCCTGCCACTGAACCGATCGATCGCTCTCTCCCAGGTGGATGAGACCAAGCCACTCCAGGAAGTGCTTCGGGACCTCGGATGGACCAGCTGGAATGATGCCGCGGTGGGATCTTGTTTGAGGTACCTATTGAAATCCCAATGGCGCATCGTTGTGCCCACTGATTGGGATAATTTTGTTGGGCTGGCACTGGAAAAGTTTCCGCTGGGTCAATTCAGGCCCCCGCAAGCTCCGCCGGACCCAAAAACCCCTTAGAGGGTTCATGTGGCAGGCCACCTCATGTTACATCAATTGTTGGAAACTTAACAATGTTGGCAAAAAAAACACAAATTTGAAACGGCGATTTTCCCCAATCAAACGGCGATCTTTCGCAATCAAACGGCGATTTTTTTTTAAAATGCTTTTGGATGTGTTTTGACTCAGCTTGATGGGGTTGGACTGCCACGAGATCCACAAGTTTGCTCTCAAACCTACAGAACGTGGGGAGTAAGGACGGAATCTGACGTGAAAAGGTGTGCTCTGAACTTTCTTGAGGTAAACGTGTTCGTAGCGAGGCTGGGTGCTTTATCACCACACATCAGAATTGTTGTTTGTACTTGTTCTAATTTAAGTGCCCCGCTTTGCTTTAGTGGCTCTGCTGCGCATCCTAGTGTCTAGATTGGAGACCATGGAAAGGCTACGCAGCAATATGTGGTCTGCTGAAACGCTTTGCAGGGGTATCTTTCATGTTGCAGAGCAGCCAACGCAGGGTATGGATGCAGCTGCAGTTGAAGAGGTCATGGTCACCTGAAGTGGTTTCAGAAAACACCTCAAAACCAAGGGGACCTTCTTTAGCTTTTTTTTAGTGGTTTGTTGAATCTAGCGAAGCTAGATCGGGGTTCATGCTAAGCTCTGTTTGACTGGAAGTCCACTTTTTGGCTCCCCACTTCAGGCTATGAAGCGGGAGCTGAATGACTTGGATCCGGACGTCTCTGATGAGATTCTCCGGAAGGCTGGCTTCCAGTGGCAGGCCTTCCCAGTGCAGCCGGAGGGGGAGCACATTGAACAAGAAGAGACTCAGCCTGGTGACATCCCTGGCCTTTCCATAGGATTGCCGCAGGTTCAACACCAAGAGGTTCAGCCGGGTGGTGCTGAGATGGAACAGCCAGGCACCCCTACCTCCTGCATGAGACTTTTGGGAAATGAAGGGAACGAGATTGAGATGTCCGACGGTGAAGAGGTTACAGCTACGTTGGTAGACCCTTACGGTGACAACGCATCGATGGACTACCTTGATCAGGATTCCCATTGTGATGATGATAGCTATTTTGCTGACTTAGCCTGTGCAATGTCATCAATACACATGGATTTGGACGAGAAGCCAGAACCTGAACACAAGGCCACTAGGTAAAATAGAACCTTGCACGTGTAATACCCTTATGTGGTTTGAAGTTCGAGGTGGGGGGAATGGTATCTCCCACCAGCCCAGGTTACTTCACTGAAAGTTGGTGACTCCTCTATGCTTTCTTCCATCGAGAACTTGTTCCAACCTGATGTGCAAGAAGCCGATAAACACACCGCAGCGGCCAAGCCTCCTGCGGCGGCCCCCGAGGCTGTGCAACCGGTGGCAATGCCTTGCAGAAGTGCCGGCCCCGAGCCCCCCTCGGATCCACATCACCCAAAGACCGCCACCCCCAGTGAGCCCACCTCGGCTCCACATGACCCAGAAATTCCGGAGATTGGGGATGCTAGCGCTGCTATCCCTGCAGCTGGTGAACTCAGACTCTCTCAATGCGCCATCAACCAGCGCATGAGTAGATGCTTCAAACCTAACAAAAAAACTGGTGAGTACAAGGTTTCCAAGGACATTCTGAATATGTGGAGTTCAAGAGGCGGCAAGAAGAAACTTCAACAAGTATTTCAATCTTGCGGATTTGATCCGGACCGACTTTTGGGGGAGGCTGCAAATACATGTTGTCGTTCCCCTCTGCCCTGTACCCGTGTTACCACAATCCACCAAGTCCCACGCAAACTTGTTTCCTGAAGGAGACCTTTGTTGAGGAAGTTGAACTGATCAAGGAAGAGCTCCAAAGCAAAGAGCTGATTGTGAAAGGTCAATACGTAAGCGAGGATACAATGTTGAATGAGTGGGGATGGCCAGAGAATCTAAGATTAAACATGGGTGTTGAATTGCGTGCCAATTGCTTTAAACAAGCACTAGACACTGCCAGCCCGAGGAAACGAGTGGCGGCGGTGAAGGCTGAAGCGTTGAAAGACCCAAAGCAATTGATGAGGACAGTACTGGACAGCAGTATGCTTTTGGTATCCAACACTTGATACTGTAAGTAAATAAACCAACACTCAACACCCACCAATGCAATGCTTTGATGCTTCCATGCGTGTTGTTAACCCTGCAAAAATCCATTGGCAGGCGTGACAGGTATGAACGTACGTTGCTGTATTGGGCAGAGACTGCTATTGAGGGAAGCTCCAAGTTCTTTGTCTGATAATGTTTCAATTTCTCTGACAACTGTTTTTCATTGTTTCGTACTATCTTCCTCTCGGGCTGGGTTCCGCTGCTGGGTTGACGTCTGAGGCGATCCAGCACGACTTCACTGAAGAGAAAGATCTCCTGGGATGAGAAAGTTGACTTTGACGGTTTCGAGAAACCGTCTCACTTTGCTGGTCCTCCAAAACAGAGGGGGCAGGAACACCTTGTTGAGGGTACTCAGTTAAAGCAGTTACAGAAGAACACAGATGGACAGAAGAACCCAAAGGCTCCTTCCAAACTGAAAACCGATGAAGGCCACTGGTTTACCAAAGCTTGAGTTTCAGCTTTAGTATGCTTTAGTATTAGTCGATCAATTCTCTTTCTGCTGTGTAAGAGCTTAAGTCTCACCAACGCCCTCAACCCAACTTTCAGGTGATTCTGATGAGGAGTCGTCTCAGGGGGAATTTGACGATCCTGAGCAAGTCAAGGCTGAGCTTGCCGAGTCACGAGCGGCAAAAATCAGGAAGCAAGCAGGAATACCGGAATTGGAACTAGATGCTCTACCATCATCAATCAGCCAAAAAATTATGACCCTCACCTGGAATACATGTCACACAATGCAATTTTTCATGACTTCTTAATGCGTATGTATCCAAGGACCTGTCTCAGTAAGAGATCTGCAAGATTGCAACTTGGGGCGGACAAGTTCAAAGCCTGTACAAAATTGTCCCACTTGCAAGAACAGTGCCTCCCTTAATTGTTGACATGCCTTTTCCGATACCGTTCGAATCTCCTCGCAGACTTTTTGTTCGCCAAGGATGTTCGACAAGGTGACGCAGTTCATTGAAAGCCTCACGCAGCTATCCGGAGAGTTGGATGTGGCCTACACCAAAGGTGTGGTTAACGGGTTCACTGAAGAGTCGGAGACCGAGCTTTTTTTGAGTGCCCACGCCTTCTATCCTTGTGGAATGTTGATGCAAAATAAGGTCCGAGGAGACAATGCTCACTCTGTACAAGCGAGCCAAAACAATGCTTGGACCTTATCTTGTTCCAAACCGTGTGCGCAACAAACCAATGAACTGGTGATTGCTATTGCATTTCCAAGGGCAGTCGATGGCCTCAACTTGGAGACTCGGATGAGGCCTCCCCTCTTATTTAAGACTCTTCTTTTGATGGCTGATTCCTCTAATTGTATGAACTTCGACCCATCTTTTGTCAGGCCAATTCTGCCCAAGCAAGGGTCCATCAAGCAGAAAGCCAACAAACGGCAAAGCGCTAGGGCCGCAGCAGCAAAGGCAAAGGCCAAAGCCTCTGCTGCAAAGGACAAGTAGTCGATAGTATGTTTTTGGCAAATAGGCCACCAGAGCTACCAGGGATGTGAAGGCCTTTGTACAAGAATAACATCTTGTGTTGCATAACGTGCACGACCTACGGAACTATAACAATTGTGTTGCTTGAGGGTTGTGCCTTCGCCTGTTTCCAAGCATCCTGCTTTGATTAAAGCAGTGTTCAAACAAATTAGATCTAGTAATTGAGGGGTAAGGTCACATGTGGCTGGCCTATGTGTGAACTACACATCAGGCTATGCACCGCAATGACTTGCAGTGAAAATGCCAGCTTTTCAGCCTGTAAGCACATGCTCAACAAGAGGAGATCATCGCTCAAAAAACAGAAGGTGTAATACAGTAGTACATGTTGAACGACTTCCCATCATGCCAGGTGAAAATGGACCTCAGAAGAGAAGGCCTCTAGCGGAAGCGTATGGTGAAGCCATTGCTGATGGAGTGGCATTCCCAGAGTGCCATTGCCACTCATCAATGATGATACATTTCCCCAAAGTTCGATCCGTTGTGCGCCCGCAAGCCGCACTTTGCTGAGGTCCCAGCCACAACATGTGAAGACATGCGGCAAGGTGCCCTTCAAGAGTTTGGACAAGCCTCCAAGCCGGTTTGGAGAGGAAATGTTGCTAGAACTGCTTACAGGTTCATGCGGAGGCTGGGGATAGCGTGGAAGGTTGAGATTGATGTGTTCACTGTTGAACTCGAAGATGGTTCGAAGACAGAGATCCACTACCTGCCTCCGCAAAAGATCCTGCAGTTCTTGGTTGAACATCACCCGCGTCTCGTCTGTGGAGAGGAAACTTGGGAAAAAGGCATGGAAAGCTTCAAGGCTTTCTGGGAAGGATATTCCTGCTATCATCCAACCCACGCTGTTTATGCTCACCACACAGACCTGGCCCGAGTGATTCCTGTAGCCCTTCACGGGGATGAGGGGAAGGGAAAAAGAAGATCCAACACAACCCTTCTATCGTTCGAGAGTGTGCTTGGCTTTGTAAAGAAGTTTCAGCCGTGCTCTACGTGTTGCCCAACATTTTTGAAAGAGCCTGTCCACAAATGCCCAAGAGTGGCAAACCCCATGATCAAGTCTCTCTTCACAAACATGAAAGGACACAGCTATTTACAACACTGGCCCATTATAGTGATTCCTGGAACCTTTGCGGAGAACTACAGGGGGATTAAAGAGCAATTCATGCAGCACTTGGCCACACAGTTTGAGTCGCTATTTCACCATGGTTTTGTGGCACATGGCCATCAGTGGCATTGTGCCGTTGTTGGATTGAAAGCTGACTTGAAATTTCATTCATTTGCTGCCAGACTTACACGGGGATATGAGAACAAAGGCAGGGTGGTTGACAAAGAGTGCTGCCACTGCTGTCTTGCAGGGCAGGCAGGCTTGCCAGCCGAAGATGTTGGGCATGAACCAGTGTGGCTCTCTTCCCTCTACTGTCAAAGACCATGGAATGCAAATGCACTTCCTTACCTGCACGACATCCCTTTCGATTCCAGCCGGCCTGAGGCAATGTACAAGCATGACTGCTTCCACACCCTTCGCCTCGGACTATTTCGAGACATCATTGGCTCAGTCATCTTTTTGTGGATACACTTTGACTACTACGGAAATCGGGGGAAAATAGACATCAAGCTCAACAATGTGTTCTCGCAATTCAAGATGTTCCTGACGACACAAAAAATGAAGGCCTCATTGAGATCTTTCACCAAGAGTTTCTTTGCGTACAAAAACAAACGGAGCTTCCCATGGGCAAACTGCAAAGGAAGCGATGCTACAGTACTGCTCAAGTTCATTGCTGCAATGACTGTTGCCTATCTCAACACAGAAACTTGTCCGGAACGACGAGAAGTTCATTCCGTAATCTTGAGCATGTCGAGGGTGGGGCTGGAAGTTTTTAATCACATGTATCAGCACACCATGTTTATGGACTGGAACTGTGGTGCAGTGCTTTATGAGAAAGGGATGTCGCTCCTTTCAGGCTACGGGTGGCTTGCGAACTGGACTTTCCAACGAAGCCTATGCTTATTTGGAATAAAACCCAAAAGCCACTTTTGGCGCCATGTCCTCCAAGAGGTAAAAACCCAGCTGAACCAAAACTCAATGTATGTGCTAAATCCTGCATTGTTCGACTGCCAGCAAAATGAAGACATAATCGGCAGAATTTGTGGCCTTGCAGTAAAAACTGACAGCAGGGTGCAAAGCTATCGTGTGCTCGAGTTCTACCTCTTCAAAGCCGCAAGGCTGTGCGATCGGCACTTGGGCTCCAACTGATCTGCTCATCGGAAAAGTGCATTGCATTGTGCCGGGCGGAGTGCAAGGTGGATGTTTTGAGATGGTTCTAGGGTTGGGTTTCAGGGTGATGTCAACGAGTACACTGAGTACACCAATCTGCTGGCTTCCAAACTCAACCAACCAAATGCAGGTAGGGTGGAACGTGGGTGATCCATAATTGTCTAGCAGGCGTTGAAGCAATACTTATCAAGCAATCAAATGGCTGCCCGGACGCTCAGCCAACCAAGGAGACCCCTAGACGTCAATAATTTTTACAAACGGCGATTCTCCTGGGAAACAACAATAAAGATTGTTGTTCCAAGAGGCGGCGATCTTTTGACACAGGTGGATGTCGCAGGTATGTGGACATCAGTGGTGTTTCAGTGTTTCATTGTGTTTCCGATGTTGCCGCATTACATGCTGGCAGAACACTGCTTGCGCTGGTCCAGCCCAACCATGGGACTGGATAGTATAATATGCATGAATGTACGCCCCATGTTCAACCTGTTCAACCATACTCAACCATGTACCCCCCATTTGATTTCGAGAAAAACATATAACCGCAGGTTCGCATGGGTCGTTTTTGGGATATACTGTAAGAACGCATGCATATGCCGCCGGCTGCCGAGTGGATTTGGGACCGCGTTCTGCGGCCACGCACCCGCCCATCCTCTCTCCAGGCCGTGCGGAGAAGAACCGCGCGATCTCTCCCGAGCAGCTCCGGCGGAAGACCATGGGCGAGATGCGAAGGGCGGTGGTTTCCGGTTCCAAGTCTTGGTGCAGTTCCAACGGAGAGCAACCGATCATCATGGATCTTATAACAGATTCTGATATAGACTATAAACCATAGCTCCAAACAGTTCCAATATGATATAACCTTAAAGCCGGTTCGCTCATGATGGCTCCCTCATGATGGCAGTGTGCCAGGGCCGGCAATGCCATGACCATCCAACTCTCGGGACCGTTTTTCGGACCATTTTCGCAACGAGAAGCTAGGCTCGAAATCGCATCGAGACGTGTGTTCGGCGTTGACTGCGTTGACGGTCGACGCTCCAAGGGAGGCGGTTGCAAGGTTGGCCATGTGTCGTCCGTTCCGCCTGAGGAACGCATGTCGTCCAGTTTTTTCGACCAACAGGCCATGATGTGCACCTCTGCTTTCTTTTTGAAGACACTTGGGTTTACGCTGTCAAGGGAGCAGACCCGTGTTCCTTTGCCCGGTCCGGTCGTCACACGAGTCGTTGGAGACACCAGACGTGCATAACGGCATAAGAAGCAGGTGATGGTGGCAGGAACCGGCATAACCATGAGAGGTAGCCAGTGACCGTAAATAGGACCCATAACCTGGGGTACCCAACTGGGATAGTCTATAGGGTCATGAAAAACCTCTGTTGGAACCCAGAAGTTCTGTTGAAGTGTTAAAGACTTAAGTATCACCCAGACGCGACACGTCTGGGACGGACGGACTGCCCCTTTCAGACCCCCCCCCCCTCGGCAGTCCGGACTGGCAGTCCCATGGGTCGCGTTTGGGTAATGGAAGACTTGCCAAGATCTATCGTTCCAGAGAGCTTTGTTCCAATACCAGGGCATTGAATTACTGCACTGATCTCCTCGTGTCAGACTGGGCCAGAGAGATGTTCTATTCCGTGGTCCTAAAGTTGACTGGATTCGGGGTGTATTCGATTAGGGAGACACCCGATCGCCCGGTAGACTGAGCAGACTGGGTCTATGTTCATGCTACTTGTCCTTCTTGCAGGGGTCCCAATTCACCTTCTTCAACACATCTACCCCACTCACCGCCCTCCCCCAGGTCCATGCCCCACCGGGGCGACGACGACGGCGACCGCGGACAGCGCGCCCGCTCCGAGCGCCGCGGCGGCTCCGAGCGGCGCGACGGCGCCGGAGACGCCGCGGCGCCGGCCGCGCCGGCGGTGGATCCGATGGTGGCGGTGGAGGCAGGAGGGACGGGGGGGGTGGAGGGGGTGTGGAGCGAAGCATATGGATCTACGGCTGAGAGGTGTTTTTTTCTGAGACTCCGAGACTCAGTCCAGTGATGGTTACACAGATGTTCAATGCATGTTTCAACCTGGTTGTTTCAAAGTGTACCTTTTGATGTCATGAACAAGCCTCCTGTTTGGGTCACGAAAAGGAACCTTCAAAAGGTCACAATTTGAAGCTGGAATATGTGTTGTTGCTTATCCTTGGGGGCCACAAAGGGTTTTGGATGGTCGTTGCTGGAGGTGAGTGAGTTCCTACGAGTTCGGGTCGCCAAGTTCCCGGTCGGAACGCCGAACGATGGTCCTGGCCGGATGGCTGGTCCTGGTCCTGGACCCTAAGCCCTAAGGATCCGAAGAATACAAAAAAGAGTGATTGAAATGTAGAAAAAGGCCGCTCTTCAGATCTAAACCGATCTGGTCCAAGTTGGTGCTCATGATGGGACATGAGGGGACCCAATCTGGAGGAAAGGGTTCCAACCGAGGTTGAAGCATGACCCTTCGTTCGTTCGACTATCCCAGGCGGACCGGGATACCGGGTTTTCCGTGGTCCGACCTGGTCCCGGGAGACCTGGCTACCTTGGTTAGTCGAAGTTCTGAATGGTGGAATGCTGGCCAAGGAGGCAAAAGATTCGAAGGGATTGCAGCACCAGCGGGGGCGCCCCCGCAAAGCGCGGTTGTGTGTTGCATGCCACGATTGTTGAACAAGGCCTGCAGCCTAACCATCATCATCCACTGTTATAGCAATATAGGATAGACCCAAGGTAGCATAGTAGCATCTTCAACTGCTTGTTGCGTGCTGCGCGTGCTTCACAGCCCTGAAGAGCTCATTGCAGAGACCGGCGTGTTGTAAGCGACCCAACGGTCAGACCCGGTCAGACAGCGTCCCGTTGCGAACGCGAGTCCACTGCGAGTCCACGAACGTGTGCCGTGCTACAAGTGCTAAAGTGCTACATCCACCAGTATGGCTTCGATGCTTTCACCTAGGAAAGATCGATATACGTACTTTCACTCACCAGGTCTTTGACTTCTGTCATCGCCCGTTCTCCTCAACGGGACCACACAGCTCCGAGCGGCCGGTCGACCGGTCGACCTGGAGAAATACGAGCTGAGCCGTACCTGACCTCTTTGGACTAAGTCTACCTCTTCAGGGACTACTGTAAGTGACCTCAGCCGCCACTGGGATCGAAGTAGAGGTCACGTAACTACGGCTCAGGTCCTGGTACGGCTCAGGTCACTACAAAATATGTGGTGATATACTTGACTTGAAGGAGGGAAGTCTGACCAGGTTGACCCTGGGTCGGAGTGGACTGGGGTTTTTATATGTGCAGAGAAAAGCTTCCCGTTTTGTGCTTGACCATACCTCGTACCACGTCAGGTTGGGTATGACTGGAGGGCTAGAGACTTATTGCAGGTGTTTGGTTGATGTTGGTTGGTTGGCTGGCTGGCTGGCTGGGTGGTTGCCTGGCTGGCTGGCTGGCTGGCTGGCTGGGGCTGGCTGGCTGGCTGGCTGGCTGGCTGGTTGGTTGGTTGGTTGGTTGCTGGAGAGATGGAGAGATTTCCTCATGTTAGAGCAGTTGGAATCTGCTTTGCCTTAAAGTAATTACCTCCGGCACCTTCATGATAGCCGATTCAGCCAAGGGCTTCCTCAGTCTAGAATTAAGCATGGAGGGGTCGCTGAGCAGCTTCGCTAGATAGATGCGTCTACACACTGGCAATGTTATCATGCAGGTCAAACCGCAAGAAGGAAAGACATGAAAATCACAACATGTCTACGATTGTTCTGCGATTGAAACATACAATTCTCCTGCTACTCATTAAACTGAAGGTGGGTCCGAGCGGCGATTCACTGTCACGAATTGGGTGACGTTTCAACCTTCTCACCGTTCTCACCCACTTGACATGTGCTTTACATCTCTAGCAGCTGACCGTCTTCGCCGGAGGCTGCCGCTTCTTCCATCGCTGCCAACAACGAAGCGCAGCAGCAGGCGGAGGCCCAAGCACTGCTGCAGCAGCAAGCGGAGATGGCGCAGCAAGGATCCGGGGAGCGACCTCGGAAGAAGTCCAAGTGGGACCAGGCACGGCTCGGGGTACTGGGCATGGTTCCCCGCAGTTGCGTCGCACGTCGCGTCGTACGTCGCGTGTGACGTCGTGACGTGGCGTTGCGTCGTGTGGCGGGGAATTTGATACATGACGTGTGGCACGGTGGTGCTGGCACAGTTTTGTTTTGACGTGTTAGCGCGGTCTTGGGCATGTGAAACCTTTCACACAAGAGAGGTGTGACTGGGAAGCTGGAACAACCAACAAAGAATCACGGTTGAAGGACACTCCAGGGAGTCCTTTCCAGAGAGTTTGGGAATTTATGTTCCCAGTCCCTCTTTCCGAGGTGCTTTATTGTTACTAAAGAGTTTCAAAGACATACTAGAAGGCTTCATTGTTACTAGTAGTAATGGCCTCCACCTAGTAGTTTCTATAGTTACTAGAAAGCCTCAAAGACATACTAAAAATATCTAAAAGGCTTTCTTGTAACTACAGGTGAAACGATTCCCAGTGAAACGATTCCCATGTTTTTGAATTGTTCCCATTCCCTCTTTCCGAGGTGTGTTTCTATCCAACAAAGTTTGTTATAGCACAGCAGGTCAGTCCAGTTTGTAGAAAATGGATCCGACCTGTCCCAGCGGGGGTAAATATGGTTTGCTTAGGCATGGGATGAAGCGTGTAATCCCTAAACAATGGACCAAACCGGGCCAGGCACACCATCTTTTGCTTGCTGCCTGCCGTGCATTGCAGGTCAACATGATATCTAAAGGGGTGACATGTGTGCTCCTGAAAATCCGTGTCTCTTCCGTGTTCCCCTACCCTAAAGCCCCAGTCGTACCTCCTCAGGTTCGGTGAGACTGGACCCTCCTCGCACCCGAACCCGAACCCCTGACCGTCCCACCTCCTTCTCAGGTCCGAAAACGGAGCCCCAAACGGTGTGACCGTGTGTCCCTCCCTCCCTTCCACTCCCGCGCCTCGCTCCACTCCCGCTTCCATGCCACCTCCGCTCAGACGGGCCCTGGCGGTCTGCCCGAGTGGTTGGCGGACTTGGCCCCCAAGGAACCACGGGTGCCCCGACCCCCCCCGCCGTCACACGCGACCGACCCGTCACACGCGTGGCGGGACACGTGGGACGCACGGCCGAGTGAGTGGTGCTGATCTTGGTTTGGGGGAGAGTGGGGTTCGACTCGAGGTTTGGAGGTGAGTGGAACTGAAGGTCCTTGTTTCGACATCTGGGGTGGATTCTTAGAATTGAGAGTTTCTCTTCTGACCTTTGGAAGGAAGTCCCTGATCATGAATATATACTATAACTATCACTTCTCTCAGAACACTTCTCTCTGGGGGGTTGGTGGATGCCGGGATGGGAGGTCGGGAACACACGTGTTTCATGGCCCGGAACACACAGCGCTCCGAACCTTGGAGTCTTTGTTTCATGTGACCGAACTTACCAGAGACCGAGTCAATCTTTGGGTCGGCATCTTTCAGCGACCGGTCACGTTGTCGTTCAGAACCAGGACTACTTTTTTTTTCCTGGTGGATTTCTTGGAGGCATACATGGCCCCTCAAACATGGCCCCTCATCCATGGTAGTCCCTTACCAAGAGTCTCACTAGAGCTCAGTATTCGCGAAAGGAAAAAGGATTTTCTGGAGGTGGTGTTTCTTTTGATCCGCCCAGCAAATGAATGGAGGCGGTGTTCTGGATGCATCGTTTGGGGGTTTTGCGATCGGACTCTTTGAGGTTCAACTATAGAGGCGTGGCCTCCCACCTAGAAGCAGACTGTATTCCACCATGTTTTCTTTCTTTATTAGAGTCACTTGTATTCCCCTGTGCAAGATGGATTCAACTCAAGAGTGAGTGGAGGTTTGCAAGCTGTTTGTCACACCTCAAAGGCTTTGTATATCTTGGTTCAGTTTGCTTTCATGTTGTTCACTGAAGTAAAGGAATTCTTTGTCGGGTGCCTATAAAGACTTACTTGCATTAACAATACTCCCCCGCAAACTACCATAGAACCTCAGAATTGACTCCGTGCTTTCGACCATGTTCCGAAGACCAACCCGACCGTGGGCCATTGGGAAGTCCATGTGGTCCGAATAGCAGGGGAGTAACTGGTTTTCGACCGGACTTCCCACTGTCTATACAGTGCCTTTCTGAGATTTTTCCGGACTCCCGGACGGGTCTTTCACGAGATGTCCATGTGTGCTGAGCATGCTGAGAGGTCCGTGTAGTTTCTGCATCACCTGGAGGTTACGGTTGACATCACCTGACCAGAAATCAGCGGTCTCCTGGTATCTTCTTCGCGCGTGACCCGGGCGCCCAACAAACTCCTACCCCAACAATGGGACATGTTTTGACCGATCTTCCAACTATGCCAAATATGTCCGCCGAACTTGGCTGTTTTTTTGTTAAAGGATGTTACATGTACTGTATAGGCATAAACTGGTCACAGTTGGAACATCCAGGTGTTTACCTACATCATTCTCCTTCAAACACATTTCAACATGATGGATTGTCGCTTTGATCCATTGATCCGACTGACGACACTCGTGAAATCCGACAGATTCGGTGTCAACGGCTGAAGGTGCGGGGGTCACTTGGTATGCTTTTCCTAAGGGTCCAGGACCATCCTGAGAATGTCCTTTGACCCCCCAAGACCATTCTCAGGAAGTACTTTCACCTCCAAGACCACCCTCAGGAGGTACCTGGACCCTATGGGTTTGGACTGGTGAACATATAAACGGAAGGGGGGCTTGCACTGCTTGCACCTCTCCTCAGTCGTACCTCCAGTCGTACCTCAGAAGGTCGGACCCTGGAAGGTCGTACCGGATCTCGCCGAAACGAAACGAAGGTATGACTGGAGCCCATGACGGGACGGGAAAGGGCCAGGGGGTCAGTTTGGATGCTGCTTTTGGCTGCTATTGGGCTCAGCTGAACCCATGACTCCATGACTCTACCAGCGCTTCGACTCCCTCATTCCATGTGCCTCGGCAGCACTCCCAAACGTTGGTTTGTCGATCATTCCGAAGCCAGCTGGATGGGCATATAGAACCATGGGAGCAAAGAGCTGTGTCTCTGGTGCGGTTGTGGTTGATTGGGTCCTTTCTGGACGCTGTAGTGTTTTTTTTTCCTCCCGGATAGCAAATCCAAGTGGACTGGAACTCTCCAAGGCCAAGAAACTGGAGAAAAAAAAGATGGAGCCCACGAACCCGAATGTAAACACGTATGGGTCGCGAACAAGGCTCTACCCCCAGACCCCCAGAGTTAAACGAGAACCCTTCGCTACGCATTCGGGAATAAACGAAGCAAATCCTCCACGTTTTTTTCCTTGACTTAAAGACCAGTTAAACCAACGTTAACTGTTGGTTGTGGTACGTACGATATATGATTGATTTGCGCCAAACATAATAACTCAATGTTGGGTGTAGCTCAAAAAGCAGCTATAACAGTCGGCAGGTGCAACCACGCCCCATTTTTGAGATGGATGGTAGCCCGCAGCATCCGGCCCCATCATCATCATCATCATCACCATCATCATCATAATCATCCAGTCTGTTGATACCCAAGGTTAAGGCGGTTAAGATCGATTTGTCCTTTTGACCGGAACCGTCAACGGAGCTGGGGATTTCTTACTGTCGGACCCTCTGGAGGCTCCGGCGCTTGCTCTACCTGGCGCTGCCTGCGCTCATCGCAGGCATCGTTGTTGGAAGCGTTTGTAGAGAGCAGAATCCAAAGGCCATGAACAACAGAACAATCAACAACTTTGTTTTTGGGATATCATGATCCGTGTTTGAGTGTAGTTTCAGGTCATGAAAGAAAGATTCATTTCGAAATCAACCTTTTGGAATATTTAAATGATGTGGTCGATCTCTTTTGGATCTTGTATCATGTTGGACTTCTTTATGGGAAACACTCACATGTTGGTTCCAGCTGATGAATCATCACACGTTGGAATTACATGTTTCATTGTCATCATTGCGATGGCGCCCTCCCTGACCGGGCCCTGAACTGCTTGGGGTTCTTTGCGGCCCACACCACCTGAGGAAATTCGATCACCTCCATGATGAAACCTGAACGAACTGTGAACTCACATGCCAAGCGACACAGGTCGCCAAAGGTTTGGGCCTCGTCCTGTAGTCGCGGTTTAGATGGATGTTTTCAAAAGATGAGAAGTCAGCACGCATCTATTGATAGAGCTTGCAAGACTATTTAGTTCTTTTGACTGAATTACTGCTTTCATCCTGTGTTCATGTGTGTTCATTCACTTGTTTTTTTGTGCAATGAGGAGATCCACCCGATGAGCGTCCATATCCAGTTGCTGTCCTAATGTGTAGTTCTCTTCAACATCTTTACATCCATTATTCCACTACCTGAACCGACTCTCCAACGTTTCCTGTGTTTCCAAGTCCGGTGCCCAGGTTCACCACCTGTGGTCGGCTTCTAAAACCACCAAACTTGGATTGAAGGTCCTGGTATGCTTTGTGGATCTTTGTGGCGCCCACCGATTCATTGGACCTCACTCCAGGCAGTGCTGGCACAGAGGATGCTTGCACCGACGACGCATGTGAGGACGGTAGTGTGCGGCTCATCCAGCGGCAGGCGAGCGGCTGAGGCTTCGGCTTCAAAAAAACAACGGAATTTGAACCAAAATCGCTGTCATCCGGACCCTTTTGATGCGTTTGGACAGGAATGGGACGCTTCGAACGAAGGAACGCACGCTGCAACGCGGGGTCGAAGGATCGGTTCCACCCAAAAAATACCGATTGAGTCGACCGGTGGTCAAGTACCGAAAGGAGGTGAGTACAAGTGTACAAGTAATGATTTAGTATATATATAGGAACGTCTATGTATAAGTGGGTGTCTTCCAAATAGGAACTGGGTGTCAGAATAGCAAGGTACCAGAAAGATACAAACACAATCAACTCATATCCTTCCCTGCAATAAGCTGCAAGCACAACCCTGGCTCTAGTCAGTGCGCCCTTCCATCACCTGGCATCAAAGGTTGTAGGATCGGAGAATGAGTGAAGTGAAGTAAAGGTGAAACGAGTCTGACTCGAAATGAACGCTATAAAACACCTCAAGAGGATGCAAGAGGCAAGAGGTGTAGTTTGGTGTGCTAATTATATATAGGGGAAAAAACGCTGCAGTAGTTTCTAAGACTCCCGGGGAGCGATATCTTTGTCAAAGTGGCTGCCAGCAAAACTGCCAAACAAGACTACCAAACAATGATTACACACAACTGCCAAACGAAACGCCACAAACTCACCAAGATCCATTGCGGCTTTCAAATCGCAGCCTACCAGTTTGAGGCTTCACAATCCATTCAGGAACTTGCAATACCCAATACTTGTCCACAGAGAATCTCGGCTTCTGTCGGAGGCCCTCTTGATGGGTATCAAGTCAGTCGGTTTTGTTGGGCAAATATTGGGACAGGTTTTGTTGACAAACATTTTTGTCAACCAAAATTGTGATTGTTGACAATTTTTTTTGTCAACAAAAATCGCGACGGGTTTTTGTTGACAAATATTTTCGTCAACCAGAATCGCGACGGGTTTTTGTTGACAATTGTTTTTGTCAACCAAATTCGCGACGGGATTTTTAAAATCCCATCACGATTTCTTCGACAAATATTTTTGCAAACCAAACTTCTTGGAAAAAAACATCACGATCACGTGGCCATCGTACCTACCAAAAAGCGATGGGACTTTCAATAATCCCATCATAATGTCCACCCCCTGGGCGAAATCAATCACAATTCTGTCTCGCCAGTGCACTTGAAATCCTGACGAATTTTGCCCGTACATTTAGGAAAGCGATGGGATTTTTAAAAATCCCATCACGTTTTCGACCCCGGCCTGAGTTTCGAAATGCGATGGGTTTTCGCCCCCCGTTTTGCCCCCACCACCACCCCCAACTTCCAAATAGTGAATTTCGACCGGCCAAGTTTCCCAGTGGAAAACATGTCCTCAAGCTTTGCCATGCACTCTGGCGACGCCAAGCTTTGCCATGAACTCTGGCTCGAAGGTGGTGTTGTGGGTTTTTGGATATGTCGCTGCAGGACCTCAAAGGTCTGTAAAGCATGAATGCCTGCAATGAAATTGTGTCGATGAGCTTGCAGCAAATGCTCAAGAGAGTCACCCCCAAAGAGAAGCAGGAGCCTGCCAGTTCCTGACTGGATTATTGAGTAGTGCAAGTTCCTGAATGGATTGTCAAGCCTCAAGCTGGCAGGCTGTTATTTGAAAGCCGCAACGGGTCTTGGTGATTTCCTGGCGCTTCGTTTGGCAGTTTTGTGTATATTACAAAACCATTGCATTATAGCAGCCACTTTAAACAGATATTGCTCCCCGAGAATTCTGGTAGCGCTTGGAAACTACAAAGTGGCAAGCGCCTGCAACGCTTTCTTTCTTCTTATAGCGCGCCAAGCTACACCTCTTGCGCTTCATTTCGAGTCAGACTCGTTTCACTTTACTTCACTTCACTCATATCATATTTGCCTTTCTCCGATCCTATAATCTTTGATGCCAGGTGATGGAAGGGCGCACTGACTAGAGCCAGGGTTGTGCTTGCGGCTTATTGCTGGGAAGGGTGTGAGTTGATTGTGTTTGTATTTTTCTGGTACCTTGCTATTCTGACACCCAGTTCCTATTTGGAAGACACCCACTTGTAAATAGAAGCCCCTATATATTATATACCCTGGTTTTATGGGGTCATGTCCCATTTTCTAGGGTACTTTGGAGGGTCCAGGTACGTACAAAAACAACACATTTGTTTCCACCTGCCACTCTAGCACCCACCGCCTGCCACCAAGCGTCCCGCTTCAAAAGCAAACGTGTGCGGGCTCCAGAGACTCAAATATAAGGCAATGAGGCAACCGCCCCTTTCTGTTTTGTCCCCCGCCGAAATCACATCTTCCAAGTGTTTGTTCTTAATCCAAGATCGAATCTATCATCTATCTCAATTTTGGGGCTGCACCATCAGAGACACATGTCTTTTTTTTCAGGCTGCCAAGCTTTCGGCTGAGATGAACATCTCGCGCGGCTCGCCGAAGATCTTGGGAAACGTGCTCCGGAATTGGGGCTACTCTGAGCAGAAGGGAACTGGAGAGCTGCAGAACAGAAAGACCCCCGTGACCAGGATTCAAGAGGTTTCGGATATGTTTTTTGGCCTTATAGTACTCAGTTGTTTTCCTATAGCTGCCTAGCTGTATCAACCTCCCCCTTCAAGTGAATTGATAAATTTTTAGTTTCCTGGTAAATGTCGTTGCCAGCCAGAACAAGCGTATGCCCAATAAGTTTCACTTCAAACGACGAACCATCCCAGTATAGCACAACTGCCATTGGTCCGAGAATTTACCTCAAGAACTACAAAGCTAGAGTTGCAGCTATTACTGGACGATCATAACGCCAAAGAAGAATAGGCTCAACTGGACGATCCTGGCATGGACGAAGCCACAAAGACGATCCACCTGGCTCCAATTGCCTATGAATCGCCCCTGCAGGGGCCCACGCTGTTTATGAAAGACCCTTGAGAACACTGGGCACATGATGGGTGTATGTTATTATTAGGGCCCCCTTGGGGGTTTGGCTTCTTCCATGGGGTCGGAACGCAGGTCTCCTTATTGCAAACCCAGACACGACACATGGGACTGGCATATTGACCTACATTGACCCCTTTTCGACCCCAACGTACGTTGGGCGACCCCAACGTCGCCAGGTCCGATGGATGGGGTCAGGGGGGATTTGTTCCATTTCGGGTAAAACCGCCCCCGGAGCCGATTTCCCCTAAGTCGTCGATTCGAGTTCATTTCAGTGGTTTTCCTCCGCCCGGAACAGCCCGGAACTCACCACGCTGCACGGTGCCCGGATCCATCGCCGGATCGCAGGTGCCGAGCTCGAAGGAGACCGGTCACGGCAGCGGTGGCAGGGTAACCGTGAGACAGGCGGAGAAGCGGCGAGTGGAGGGTGGCGTGGGGCGAGGTGAAAGAAGCGGCTACATATATAGGAGGCCATGGAAGCCGACGGAAACCCGGTCCAATGTGCAGTCACTCTTGAACTCACCCAGGTCTGGGGAGGTGTGCTCATCTGCCATGAGACGTCGGGAGACGTCTCCCGGCCGGGACGTTCTCGTCGTGGGGAGACGTGCAGTCTCCCGGACATCGGCTTTCGGAGGTGGGGTCCATTCGTTCTTCTCTCGCTGGACTGGCACTGGCTTGCAAAAAGGGCCTGCCCAACAGAGGTTGAGTGACCGTAAATAGGACCCGGAAAACCAGGGGTACCTATAGGATAGATTAGGATAGTCGAACGTTTGGGTTCTTCAACCTCTGCTGGACTGGCTTTCGTTCGACCCCCAAACAGTTTGCCGCGAAAGGAGGTGTTTTTGTTCAGCTCGAGTCACGAGTGGTGAGCGGAGGAGCTCCGGCCTCCACGAGCGGATGAGCTCCGGCTCATGAAAGGGGGGTCTCCAGAATGGGACGAGCTCATCCGCCAGGAGAGCACCAGAGGCCCTAGCTGTAGGTCCTTTTGAGGTGTTAGTTCAATCCCAAGGGCTCCAAGTACCTTCTGAGAAGGTGGGACTGGGGTGGGTGCCAAGAGGGTCCAGTCACACCTGAGGAGGTACTTGGAGTTGCAGGGAACAGGGTATCAGGATGCGAACCCTGGATGTTCAATGTCAACCTTCGCTTACAAATACTGTCCACAAGACGTTGGAGCAGCATGAATTATGGCGCTTTCCCCCACAGTGTGGCAGTGCTTTCCCCTTTCCGAGCAGTTTTCCTTGGCCGACTTCAACAGCACGGCACCAGCCCTTTGGGCGCCGCTCGGGCGGCGCGCGGCAGGTTCCACGTGTTTGATCTACCACTGCAAGAAGGACTTGGGGCCCACTGAGTGTCACCACTACAGGTGCATTTGCCAGCATGGCTATCAGCAGCTCGGTGGGAGGTGTTTTTTGTTTTGTTTTTTTATATCTCTCGGTGGGATAAAATCTACAAGGATCTGGAATCAGTTATAATCAGTAAGTTTTCATGTGTTTTGCGTTTTTGATCATCTGTGTGCTGTGCCAGCAGATCATGAAGCTTTCCTGGTCCCACCAACAGATGGATCTGAGTGCATTAGATCAGGTATGACTTGATCAGATCATCCCCAACACTCTACAAAAAGAATCTCAGAAGTCATCTTTCTATAACCAGGTGTTTTATCATGCTTTTTTGAAGTCAGTTCATAGCAAAAAATGGACATAACTCATCATAAGTCCGCAGGTGCTGCACATGTTCCAGTGGTCAACAACTGGCACTCCCTATATGTTCGGTGGGTTGAGGTACCAACCATTACCTCCAACGCACCTTTGCCAGGCCTACCTCTAGATGGTTCCACGCACCTAGGGGGACGATCCCAACTCCCAACCAACAGATTTTGTTTGTTTTTATTTTCCCAGATCTCTAACTCTGGGGGTCTCCCTATTCTAATACCACCCACCCAACCTGACGACTGCAGACTGCCGACCAACCGAGGTACAGCGAGCTCACCAAGCGGTGCGAGTCGGAGACCTCCTCCCCCGTGCAGCGCGATACTGGCGGCTCCTGCCGCGCGTTCTTCAGGGAGAGCGAGTTCCCGGGTTTCCCAGGGCCGTCCGCGGCTGCGGGGGGGTTGTTGGGACGGAGCAGAAAGAGCTAAAGGGACTGATGGTGGGAAGTCTTTTCTTCGGTTTTTTTCCCCAAACAGTGTGGACACACTAGGAGTTCTTACGGTAGGTGTTAAGCAGCTGATGCTTAGATCGCTGAAGCGCGCGGGCGTGACCGGCTAATTCGTTGCTATTTACAGCACATTCATGCCTCTCGAAATCCTCAAAGTGCATTTCGACTGCGCAGGCTCGCAAAATTTGCGTGGGCGCGGCGCTCTCGTTGTGGTGCCGTGCGCATTTTCGGTCATGGTGGTGGCAGGCGCAAGGGAAACCTCGTGTTTTGGTGGTCCCAAGTCGACTTTTCGTGACAGGCAGAAGGGATCGGAGTGGCTTTACTTCGAAGTGCAGATTTCGTGGCAGGCGCAGCACTTTGGACATGGCACAGATCGTCGAGGAGCTGAGATTTCGTGACAGGTGCAGCAGTGCAGCACTTTGTGCGTCACCGCCACCAACATCACCACCATCACCACCACCATCATCACCACCATCTCCACCCACCACCATCACGTTGCTCTGGAGCCCAATACGTCTAGATCTCTAGACCTTGGACCTGTAGATACACTACGAAGCACTGTTTCCGGTCTTGGGCCGGGATATGTTCTTGGGGGGCCAAGGTCTCTTGCAAGGGCAATTGAGTCACCACACCACGTGAGGTCGTACCTTGGTGCTGGACCTTCAAATGTGGCTTTGTTGAGGTGAAATGGTGCTTGGGATTGCCACTTTGGGGCTGTTAGATGTTGCTGGCACACTTCCAATGAATTCGATCATACACAACTCTTTACCTCACGTAACTTCCAATGCAGACAGGGCTACCCACGCATAACCTTTGAACTGGCTCTTTTGGGCGGATGCGTTTGACAGTATGGTAGACGAAAAACATCCAGCTCCCAGATTCCATGATTCACAACATCATCGAGTCCTGCGATAATTAGCAGATGGGCTCTTGTTGAACTTGCGTTTTGATTCCGTGGGCCCAAACAACCGATCCATTCGCTGAACACCGACCTGAGATGGTTGAACCCCTGCAATGACCATGACCAACTCCATCCGGGACGCAGGACATCCATGTTATTGTTTACAGGTGTGAAACAAGTTCAAAGGTTGTGCTGTTCAATCTAATCGAGTTATTCGTTGGTGTCTACAGTTGTTTACATGTTGTTTGGGAAAATGTCATTTCACAGTCTCGCACACAGATTTTTCTCTCCACTGAGGCTGGTTTTGGCCATGCAGTCGATGGCGAGGGCCCACTCAGTGTGGTTTGGCGGAGCAGCAGTGTCGCGCAGTTTTCACTTCCCAGATGGGCACACCCCAAAATCATGGGTTTACGCGCCAGTTTACAAACCTTATCCAAGTACCTTCTCAAAGGGTAATGTGCTCAACACTGTTATGTAGGTGTCATTGTCGTGTCCAGTCGTACCGAACCTGTTATGTAGGTACTCGTCCTTGTTTGATCTTTAATTTGGATTAATGAAAAAGGATTTGGAACTGCAGCTTGGCTCAATGGCCTAAACTCGTTTCGCGGGATCCTTCGATTAAAAGTGAAAAACACATAGACTCCATGCATGGAATATCTGGGAACCAGCTTCTTCAAAGTGACCTAACTTGAAGGTTCCTTTTCGTGACCCAAACAGGAGGCTTGAGACCGTGACCGAACCAACCAGGTGATCAAGTTCGGTCACGTACTGAAGAACCAGGCATGTGTTTTTTCTGCATGGTGAAAAAGATGAAAAAGGGGACTCCGATCCTGCCGGTTGAGAACGAGACGTCTCCGTCCGCGCACAGCGCGCGCTGATTTCTCGGAAACGGACGTCCTGGTCCAGGGGCCCTCAAAACCAGGAAAAACAAATTACATACAAAAACAATTGGGATGGTTTTTGGGGTTCAATGTAGGCATATATGGCAGTCCCGTGGAGTGTTTGGGAATGTTGTTTGCTAGGGAAAAACCAGGTTTTTGATGGTTGGTGGGGCCCCTGGCGTGAGGTCTCCACCACAAGTGCTGGTGCATGGCCACTCGGACGGCAGCGCCAAACCGGCGGTGGCGCGTGCGGGAAACGCGGCGGTGTGTCACTCTTCACGGTTCACAGTCACCACCCAAAGCGATTCTTTTCTGGGAGCAAAACATGTTGGAGTCCGAGCGATTTCGAGGAACATGCTATTTAATTGCGCCACTCAATTGAGTTGGCGCCCAGCACCTCTACACCATTCGTAGTTGTATCGAGGACTGCCCCCATCTGCTCGGAGTTCCTCGCACCAAGTCCCGTACGATCACCCTTCTTCTGCCAGGAAGGCTTTAAAGCGGTGCGGGGCTACTGCGAGAAGGACGACACTCCTCAGCCAGAGACCTCCACCACGCAGCCAGGTGCCGGCGGATTTGGGGGCAAGAACCAACGGAGACAGACATGCCAAGAGAGGTTGAGAGACCATATAGGACCCTGTAGTGGTACATATGGGATGGGCATGGATGGGCGAAAAAGGGCTGTTCAACCTTTTCTTGGTGGAGGGTTGGAGCGCGACAGACATCGATGATGGGTTGGAGGGCTTTCCGGACCTTCAACACCCGTCTGTCGGCAAAGTCGACCCTGCCTGACTCGCTGCAACGATGGTCATCATCATGTTTCCCATGTTTGCTGAATGGAACTATAGGATCACTTGGAGAGATGTTGTGAGCGGGGCAGACACGAGCTGGCTGTTTCAGAAAACCCGGATATGACCTTGGACTGGCATATCTACCTGCATGAGTTGTTTCGGAGGTGAATGTAGGTAATGTAGGCTATATTTTCCAAGACCTCCAGTCCAATTGTGTTTCTGTGTTGTATGATGTTGTATGTGTATTTGTATCCAGGTCCTCTAGATCTAAATCACTCTAATATGATCCAGTTGAAGGCTGTTGAATCTGTAGTATCCACACCTCTTGAACGCCTTCCAGAGTGCTTTTTTCACTTGGTAGTAGATGTTTCAGCAAATGTTTTTTGTCATCAACGATCAAACAAAAGCCGCATATAACTTGAGCCACACGCCATGGTGTGTAGCAGCAAACCACTTCGGTCGGATTTGCTCCTGTTTCCTCCGCAGCCATCCTGCTTGGGGACTACACTGGTACTTCCTGAAGGGTGGAAAACGGGGGGAGGATCGTTCGGCGAAGCAACGGGATGAAACCACCGACATGCACATCAGCTTCATATCAAAGATAGACATGGCCCAGACACTCCATGTATGCCATATTTGCCTACATTGGGGTGGTTTGGGGGGGGTCAATGTATGCATGTATAATTATTCCATACGTCTGGGTGGTGGCACCATGGTGGTAGGGTGTATTGCCACAAAGGTGTCTCTAAATCCATCCAAATAGCCCTGCCTGGCGCCGCGCGGCCCTCCCCGGGGCGGTGGGCCAGCAGGTGATGGCTTGGAAGTGGCTCCCCGGCGGCAGATTCGAGCTGGTTCCGGATCAGGTGATTGGTCGTTTTCCCGGTTCCTGTATGCCAGTTGGGTACCCCAGTGTGGTCCTATGGTCCCGGTCGGCTACCTCTCTTGGTTGGGAACATCCCTTCACCGGACGTGTGACCAGAAACAGAACCCGCGTTCCGGATCGGCGTGCCATCATCGGTCAGGTTTTGGAACTACCTCGGGCGTCAGGGACGATGTTTGTAGCACTTCGCCCAGGGAGTTCCTCTAGCTGGGTCATAAGCTATGTCCGTTAATTGCAAGCTACAAGTATGAACGTGGTGGTGTGCAAGTCAGTTCGGAGAACTACTACGAGTTAAGCAAGCAAGTTTGTGAGAATGCAGCTGACAGGTTGCTCAGGACTAAGTCGACTGCCTGTGCACACGTTGATAAGTTTGACAACGCATAGCTTGAAGTTTGGCACAAGTTAGTTTGTGGTGCATTGGCTAAACGGGTGTGAAACATATCTCTCCAGGTCTGTCTCCTATGGCCTATCCCCAGAACCGACTGGTCGTTCTTTTCACGAACCTTCCAGAGGGTTACCCCTGCCCGGGAGGTCTTCCGTTGGGTCCGTGGGGATGAAGCCAGAGCGACCGTGCCGGGCGGCAGTGACGCCCAAGTGCCTCAACCCCAGTTGAAGCTCCCAAAGACAGTTCAGGACTACCCGTGAAACTGGAAGGCCTGGAAGGCGTTCAACAACTGCAAAGCAAGGGGGAATTCCCCAGCTACACCGATCCATGGCATGTTCGGGTACGAGGTCCATGGCCATCCATTCTTTACATGAAGCTAAAAATACTGTAGCATTTTAGGTAGAAGAGCCATTGCAAAAAGACACTTCCCAGAACGAACATGCAAAGATCTTCTCATGCTACTTGGCATCCCCTTGACCGACCGGTGTGATCTGTGTCTTCGGACTCACCGGACTTGACCCAAATCGAGGCCTCTGGTGCCCCTCCGGCCATGCAAACCTCCTGCGCTTGGGGCGAAGAGCAGCAGCTTGGTCACGGCGAGGTCGTCACGAAGGACCTGAATGCGTCCGGAACTGGACGCTCTCTCTTGCCTCTGAATGTTGGAGACATACTCCAGGACATTTTTGTAGAAGTCCAAGCCCTGGGATACAAGATGATACAAGTACCTTGTCAGAAGGTGTTGGAAGACACTGCTTTGTAGGTGCTAGGAGGGTCCAGTCATACCTTCTGAGAAGGCACGAGTCGCTGGATCCCTAGGGAACCATCAATAGGAGGACCACTCTGCTCAGCCGTGTGAACTGTCAGAGCATAATAACCCCAGAACATGTGACATGACCCGACTTGAAGCAGCAGGATTCTTCCATTGAGTGTTAGTTTACGAATTTTCCGGAGTACTTTGAGATTCCAGGTGGTTAGAGGAGATAGTAAATCTGTCCAGATCTTTTCAATTACTGCTGTCATGAGATGTGTTGTCATTTATGTTCATTGATGCTCGTTCAGGGCGCCATGAGAGGATCCAGCCGATTTGGATCCATGCATCTGGAGTTGCTGACCTATCTCCAGCACATTCCATGCAACAGACATATACAGAACTCTAATATCTACTCTAATGAACTCTAGTTCTGACCCTTTAATGTATGTAACTTGATTCCATATATACGCATGTTCTGCCTATGTTGGCCGTGTTATCTCTCCTCTTCACCGTGGAAACCACGCAGACTGTCATGATTCAACGTCACGACACGTGGAGCGGCCGCGACGTCCGAGGTGCGGCGGGCCGGGCTGGTCCGGCGCCACCTGTTGCGAGGTCCGGGCGAAGCGCGACGAAAACCCCGCGGGGTTCGGATGGGATGGAGGACTGGGGACTGGGGGACTGCGACGCGACGGGGAAAGCCCAAAAAGAGCTGGTGCGTTTGGTGGGGACTGCGTGTGTTTGGGCGAACAGATGACGAACAGACTTCTCAGACGTGGAGAGTCCTATGACTCGTGGTGCTCCGGAGATCCATAAGTAGGGGCGTAGATGCGCTGTTTGAAGATGGCTGCAAACCCCCGGAACGAAGGTCATTGAGATAGAGGGGGCCCGAAGTGTTGAAGATGACCTCTTTGAAGTGCCTTTTTGCCAGGAGTCACAGTCGACGGGGTGGTGTGAAACGTCCCCGTATACGTGAGTGGATGTGACAGGGGCACCTAACCTCCTTCCTCCGTTCGTTCGGCACCCCGTCTTAGTGACTGCTGGAGTGACCTCTACTTCATCCTGAGATCTCAGATCTTTGATCACTGCGCAGGTCGAAAACGATCATGTATGTCGACATGATGTTCCATCACTGGGTGACTGCCACTTTCCATGTTCCAAGCAACGTGAACTCTCTCAGTGGAACCGATTCGTTGACCAGGCGACCCATCCACAGATCCAGCGACTCATGCTGAAGGGCCCGAAACCAAACCGCCTGCCCCCCAAACTAGCCCATAGCTTGAATGCTGAAGACCAACACCTATAGCCACTGACAGGCTTCAACTGAGAGGCTTCGCGCTTCCGATGTGTTTTTTGGGGGGATGAAGGCCAGGTGGTGGAGCAAGTCTAGCCTGGTTGCGTAGGGTGCCGGAGTCCAACGGCAACAGTTCCACCCTGCAGTGTCCTGCAGTGTCCGGCGTCGGGTTGGTTCGGCGGAGAGATGCTGAACGGTGCTGAAATCGCCACCCCTTTTGGTGGGTCAAGCCCATTTTGGGACTATCAAACCCTTTTTCCCGAATGCGTAGCGAAGGGTTCCCGTTTATAGTTGGGGGTGTGGGGGTTGGACATGTGTTTGCATGGCCTGCGTCGTGTCGTCGTTTGTCGTCGTCTCTCGTCGTCTCTCGTCGTCTGTCGTCGTCTGTCGTCGTCGTGTCGTCGTCGTCGCGTCTCAAATTTGCTGCCATTTGGGGAAGCTTTTGCAAGTGACTTTGCATGGACGTGTCACGTGTCAGTTTGCGCCGCAATTCCATTGTGATTGGCATGACACCGACATGTCGCGCAAGAAACGTGATGCATTTCGCTGCACAGGCGCAGCGTTTTGTGAGATCCGCAGTTTGCTGCGCAGTGCCATTGGGATTTAGCGTTTGGAGAGTCGTGCTTTTGGGGTGTTGGATGTGGCCGTGCCATTGGGATTTGCATTTCAGGGTGTGGCATCGAAGCTCTGTTTTCGTGACAAGTCTCAGCCGAAATGGCGATTTTGGTGGATGGGAGTGTGCTCAGAAGGGGTCGAAATCATTCTAAACGTGTGGTGTGGTGCAAATTTTGTTGAAGCTCATGTGAGATGATATTCTCACTTTTCGTGGCAGGCGCAGGACTTCGTGCGGGCTTTGAAGCGTGGAAGTGCGATTCTCGTGGCAGGCGCAGGGAATCGTGAGGTTGCGAGGTGTGAGGGAGGTGACATTTCGTGGCAGGCGCAGTACTTTGTGCGCGTTAGACGTGTGGATGGGGAAAGATTCGTGGCAGGCGCAGGGAATCGTGAGGTTGTGAGTTGTGGTAGAGGTGAATGTCGCTGTCCCATTGGGATTGGCGTGTGAGCGGATGTTGTTTGGAGGGGCTGGAATCGCGAAACTGCTTGGCAGGGCTGCGTGATGTGTGTGCTCCGATGGGTGTTTCCGCTTGACTTTTGGAGGAAGTCTCGTACGAAACGCTCGTTTGGAGACTTGACGCGCAACCCTGTGCGTGTCGAGTGTGCGAAATGCAGGCGAGAGTGCGATTTGTCCCATGCGCGCGCAACCCTCTGCGGAGATCGTGCGTGTCGAGTGCGCGAAATGCAGGCGAGCACTGGCGACTTTGTAGTACAACTTTAGTATGCGGGGTATCTGGGGAGCTGGAAGATGAGAACTGGTGACTTGGTAGTACAACTTTAGTACGCGGAGCAATCTGTGGAGCTGGAAGCTGAGAACTGGCGACTTTGTAGTACAACTTGAGTACGCGGAGCAATCTGTGGAGCTGGAAGGTGAGAACTGGCGACCTTGTAGTACAACTGTAGTACGTGGAGTATCTGGGGAGCTGGAAGCTGAGAACTGGCGACCTTGTAGTACAACTTTAGTACGCGGAGTATCTGGGGAGCTGGAAGAGAGTCCCACAAGAGTGTCCCGCAACAGTGTCCCACTGGAGTGTCTCACAAGAGTGTCCCTTAAGAGTGTCCTACAGGAGTATCCCACAAGAGTGTCCTATAAGAGTGTCCCACAAGAGTGTCCCACAAGAGTGTCGCGCAAGAGTTTCCTACAAGAGTGTCAAACAAGAGTGTCCCACAAGAGTGTCCCACAAGAGTGTCCTACAAGAGTGTGCTACAAGAGTGTCCTACAGAGTGTCCCGCAAGAGTGTCCTACAAGAGTGTCCTTTGGACATATTAGTTTTCCGATCGTGCTTGCGTTCGGGTTCGTGGGTTCCATCTTGCTTCAGATTGAAATGCCCTATAAACATCATCAATGGTCACACCAAACATGGTGAATAAACCATCTCCACCCCTTGTGGTGGGTCAGAGTCATTCAGACCCTCCTTCACATCCGCATCCAGACCCTGTCCACCAGCGCGCCACGGCGTGGCGCCGCCCGGGCTCTTCCAGGCCGGCTACTACTGCGACGGCTCCATTTGCGCCAAGGCGTCGACCGGATCTGATGGGCACGGTGCATTCCTTCGGCGGCCGCGCGTGGGTGGAACGGCGCGCCGCGTCGCGCGGGGGGGTGAAGACGGCTTTGAATTGAAACTGACGGGCTGTTAACGGCTTCGCATGACGCAGGTGTCAAACAGGTTCAATCCCTTCCTTAAAGGCTAACACTTAACAAAACATCTCCAGAAGCTGCAGTGTCTTCATCCTGATCTTAGTGCAGGGGAGGCTGTTTCGGACCCGATTACGTTGCGCCAGGGCGAGGTGGTCGTCGAACAACAGCTCTGCACAACAAGACCCAGTATACACTTCAATCAATGGGTTACCAATGACCAATGGAGAATTTACACTGCTTACAGGTCTCCATTGGCCCCCTGCCGAGAAGCGCCAAAGGGCTGTTAACATGTGCATGTGCGACGAGCAGAAGGTCTTTTGGCCGAGTAAATACGAACTCCCCCAGTGGTTGGGAGGCACGACCTTGAGCCAATGCATCAGATGTACTGTGCTTCCCATGTTTCAGGGTAAGCTGGCAGCTGGGAAACCCCGAAAAGGGGCGAAACATCGCTAAAGACTCAGAGACGATCTAAACATGATTGACTTGTTGGCGGTCTCCCTATTAGAAGAATGAAACTTCATCTCGTCCTGGTGCCCTGCGCACCGTCAGTTGTTGTTTTTGGTGGGTTGGGGGCATCCCCCCTCTCAATACCAACAGGTGAACAAAAATAGGTTATAGGCTAAGCATGGTTTAGGGAAACTGAAGGAGTCAGGTGCGAAAAGAAACAACGTTTTGATTGATGAACCGAGCAGTTATGCCAGCTTTGCCGTGCCACATGGGGTGTTAGAATCGACAATCGTGCAGGTCACTGAGAAGCTGGAGGTGAAGAAGTATGGCTTCAGCGATGCCACTTGGAGGGATCAGCTTTCTCAGCTGTGTAGCTCCCTCAGTTGAAGCTGCCACGCTCCAAGAGGAGTTGTTGATGTTGGTTTCGTAGGTTCTTTGTAGGTCTAGCGAGGTGGTGGGACTAGCTATATCCACCAAGCTCGGGCTAGCTGTTCCACTGTTGATGTCCGATGATGTTCTTTGAGGTTCTTGTTGCAAGTTCGTCTAAAAGAACAGTCCCAGACACTCCAATGGGACTGCCATATATGCCGATCAGTTGGGGTGGTTTGAGGGGTCAATGGGGCGGCATATATGGCAGTCCCATTAGTCGTGTTTGGGACTTGCTTGCTGTTCTCCGTTTCTGTTCCGGAATGGGTTTCATGTCAGGAGCCCCCGAAACGTCACACCGTTTCGGGGTGCTCGGTCCTTGGTGCGCTTGTTTTGCATCCTCGGGGTGCTGGGACTCCGACCAAAAGCGTGCCGCGCTTGCGCCGATGTTGCCGTTTTCGGCATCAAACACTCGTAGGAAACATGTCGGCGGAAGAAAACAGCATCCGGTCAACAAGAAGGTGTCGAAAGAAAGATATCCCAGACACTCCAAGTACGCCGGGGTGGGTGCCAGGGGGTCAATTGATCGGCGTATATGGCAGTCCCATTAGTCGTGTCTGGGGTTGACGATTGTTGACAAATGTGCTTATTGGTTGTTCGAGTGATGTGTGTTCTCCCGGTTCCTGGGAGAATTCCTGTTTTTGTTTGTCCTTGGGAAGCGTGTTGTCACGAAAGGTAGCCCTGAAGAGGGGATACCTTGAGTTTGTCTTGCGGAGCAAGTGTGGACTCCTCCGGGTCTAATAATTGATATATAGTTCAATTCAACCCCCACCCTTACGATTGATTTTTCAATTCAGACCCCCCCTTCTGACCGCTTCATCCCGAAGTGGATCACCTCGACACCTCGATGGTTGTTTGGTGTTGAGCACTCTAAGCTCGGGCAGTGTTTGAATCCATGAAGAGACATGATATGCTGTTTTTTTGTGCTTCTTGTCGTTGTATCGAACTTTGGTCTTTTCCCTCATTCTCAAGTTGACGCTTGATTCGACTCCACCAACAACACACTGCATAATTTACATGCTAATTTTCCTCCCGCTGTCCTACCTTTCGTGTATCCCTCTTCTCAAGTTTGTTTTCCACGGTTTGAAGAAGAGGTGGTTGAATTTTCACGCACCCTCAAGTGTGCTCTTCTGATGTTTGAAACCACGGCGGGCGCGGTGTTTAGGGTTGCCAAGGACATAGGGATGATGTATGATCAATTGTAAATTTCAGAGCTCATTATTTAGCACAACACAACTTTCCACTCTTTTATTTAGTCGCACTATGTCACTCAGGAGTAGATTCAGATGGAACATGAAGTAGAGTCAGTTTCACCAGCTAGCGCTTTCGGTAGCATTTGCTGGTGTCTTTGAGCCAAAAAGGGCGATCAGTGTGTTTCTATATATTCAATCCATTCTCCCCGACAACCTGGAGAACTCCCCAACACGGCAGTATCATTTGAATTATATATTTGCGTGTGTTTTCGTCTAGGTCTTAACTGAAGATGGTGAATCAAACACTCATCACCCGTCAGTCAATCGTGCTGACGAACCTCAACCTGTCAATCCCGGACTCACCAATCGCCGAGCCGAGCCTGAGGCCCTCCGGAAGAAGAGCGAAGGTGCCGAGTGCACTGCAGTGGGGGGATGTGGAAGCACTGCAGAAGCACCCTGCACTGTAGCTGTGAAGAGCACTGAATCCCTTTGACCAACTCCCAAACACTTCATGGAGCCGCGGGCCCAGACCTTTTGTCTTAGGAACGTTGGATCCGAAGTTTAATGGTCCATGGTGGTCCCAAATCGAGGTCAGCTCTAGGGAATAAGATTGATATTTAAGTTACTGACAATGCCAATGCCGACTGTTGATTTATACATACAGTACCCTTATCAGTCTGTTTTCAATCTCTCCATATAGGTGGCTTGGTGTTATTCATTTCCCATACACTCCATGGGACTGCCATATATGCCGCCCCATTGACCCACCCCTGGCCTGATCGGCAGTCCGTCCTGGCAGTCCCATGCTGGAGTGCCTGGAGCTGCTATACAGTCAACCGTAAGGAGCTGCATGTCGTTTCCGGTGTGTCCGAGAACTCGGTCAAGTTCTCCAGTCCGTCTTCGGGAGTGAACGAGTGGCTGGATGGCACACCGTTCACTTGAAACGGGTCGTTCCGGGCACACAGGTTTGAAGATGCCTATAGGGCTCCAGTCGTACCTTCTAAGAAGGTGGGACCGGGGTGGGTTTTCAAGGTCCAGTCATACCTTCTGGGGAAGTACTTGGAGCGCTAAGGATGTGATATTTTCATGTTATTTTAAGCGGAAATAGAGCTCTTGCGCGCGAAACTAGCTCAAAACTAGCCAAGTTTCATCACAATCGCCTACCAGTGGTTTGAGCCCCGGTTGATGTTTTAAAAACACCCGGGACCTAGGAGAAATGTAAGCAGTGGTCCCGTTTTAGCAAACCATGGCTGATTCATTGTAAAACGATGAGTTAAACAAACGATAACACTCATGTAATGCATGCAGTACAGTACATGAGAATAGAAGCATTGGAAATTCAATTGCCTTCAGTTCTTGAAGCAAATAGCTCTCAAATCCAGTTATTGATTTCAGGTGCATTCTTTTTAACAAGAGTGTTTCATGTCAAGGTTTTCGTGTAATACAAGCATTCAGGAGTGATTTCTTTTTTTGCAAAACAACTTGACAACTGTTGTTTTTGCAAAACAATTCGACCAAGCTATGTAGGTCGTGAATCCAACGAGTATAATCACTTTTCACAAAGTAGCTAAAACAAATCTGGTTTAAATCCATTTAAAACATATATATATATAATTATGTTCATTCTTGTCGAAACGCATTTTGATTTGTTCATGGGATACCTGATGAAAAGGACACCCGCAGCCCCAAGAAGTCCGCACTAAACAGAAACAACAAGTCGTGGATTGGGGGAGCTTCGTCCGTCCGGGTCGTGGACGCCGTGGACGCGCCGGCGACGGCTGTTCCACAGCAGGTCAGCTGTTCACCTTCTACGTCTATCGGGTGCCTCGCTGGCCGAACCGCTGGGAGAGTGGTGCGACGGGAGAGCAACTGAGTTGGGAGCAACTGAGTTGGGTAGTTCATTTTGTTCTGCCCACAAGGAAATGGAGCCGATAGACTCAGATTTGTTCTGCCCGGTTCCCCCCCAACCTATGAAACTTGGATCGTTCTTGAGTCCATTGACCTTGGGCGGAGGCCACCGCCGTTCTTGGTGTGAACTCTACGGTGGTCTTGGAAGCTTTTTTGCTGGTCTTGCGTAAAAAGACCCAATATGAAACTCTAGAAGATGGCCGAACGGGAGGGTTTTGCATAGATGTCGATGTTTGCATTGATGGTAATCGGAAACAAGCAAGATTGGCGACGCATTTTCTTTGCTTATGCTTTAGCAAAAGTATGTTAGGGGCGATGGAAGCCTCCAGCGCTTGCTTTCGATGATTGCATTTAATTTCCCCCTCCCTTCAACTCCGACCAGAAGGATCAGACCTGCACCGTTTCGCCTCTGGCCAGCTCGATAGCGGTTGGCGGCCTGTTGCTGCTTTTGTTTGAATCCTGAAAGCGGCTGCTGCTTTGCTGGTTGCTGTCTCTAGGGTGGTTGTGCATTGATTGTGTTGGTGCACTGTTGGTGTTTTCTTCCTCTGTGCAGGCGCAAATTAAAGTTGTATGAGCTTTGCTGCTGCTGCTGCTGCTGTTGTTGTTATATTTGTTATTGCTGCAGCTCGTCTGGCGCTACTGTTTTGCTTTTCTGCTGCTGCAGGCGGTTGGGTTGACCGGAAATAGCGCTCTTAGGTTCTGCTTACTCGTGCAGTGGCATTCTCTAGCATTTCGGCCATCAATACTCTTTACGGAGGATCCTTGTCAGGGGAATGATGAGTGCATACGCCCTCAGCCACGGGTCCCGAGATTTGCGAGCGCCAACTTTTGCAAGCAGCCACTGACCAGGGCTCCTCAGAGTCGGGGTCAAGCACACCGGGGCGCCGAGAGGGACCTTCCGAGTCTACTGATCGACCCACCAACCCACAAACCGGACTGCCTTGCCTATTTGTGCCTTGGAGCACCATCGCGCAAGAGCTGCGCATTCCTGTGGTCCATGAGACACTACATGCAAACCTGCTTGACATGATTTTGCAAGCTATGGGTATTTTCCATACCGAGGAGCAACGAAGTTTCCGCAGCCGCAACCGCGCACTCTTTGATCAACTCAGAGGTCAGAGCAAGCCACTTGAGAGCCTTGCTCCGAACATCCTGGAGGCCATCTATGATGGCAGGCCATGGAACGACAAGTGGGAAACACTACTCTGGCACATGGCGCAGCACTACAAGTTCTGGCTGGTGGTCCCACCTGCGCCAGGGTGGTTGGCGCAAGATGAAGACGGAACGTGGGTCTCCTTTTGTCTCGAGTGCGTGGAGGAGGCCCGTCTGGAGAACGAAGGTCTGAGGAAACGATTTTAAGACCTTCAGCTGCTTTCGAAATGTGAAGGAAGATGCGCCGACGAGACATTGTGTCAATGTCTAGAAAATCAGAACATGGGAAAGCCGGGCACCTCCCTGTAGGGCTCCAAGAACCATTAGCACCTTACCTGGACAGAAAGCAGGATGCAATATCAGTCATCCAGTCAGCAAACAGTTTCAACTCCTGCTGTTGCGATGCACAAGCACCTGCTGCCTTCAAACGACACGCCTGCCTGTCTTTCCTTCTTCTCATGTGATGGGTGGTGGGAGGCCCATAAAAATGATCCTGTCCTGAATGAGAGCCAACCAACCACTGTCAACTCCAATTCATGAGATTGACACTGGGGATATTTTTTGCGAACGTTGATCGGCCTCATGGTGTATCCAGTCAACACAACCTGTGACAAACCCACAAGGGCCACCTCTCCACATCTTTTTCGCAGTCTCTACTGTTGACATGTTTAGAACCCGTCAATATAACCTGTGACAACCCCACAAAGGTGGCTGCTAAGGGCCACCTCTCCACGTCTTCTTTTTCGCAGTATCTCATGTTGCAACCTGCTATACCTTATTTTGCTGCCATGCAATTGACCCTGAGCATCATCTATTGATTGGAATCAATATATTGATTTAGAGGCTCGCAAAATCAATATCTCAGATTGATTTTGCAAATCAATAAATCAATAAATGTCACTATGCTTTTTGATCATCAAAATCAATAAAAATATCAATAAAAAAATCAATAAGAAAATCAATAAAGAAATCAATAAGAAAATCAATAAGAAAACCCAGCAAAACCATTTTTCCAAGCTCATTTTTTCCATGGTGAAGCTGCCTTTCCAAGTCTTTCTACACTAAGCTTTTCCAAGCCTTTCTTTTGCTATAAGCTTTTCCAAGCCTTTCTTTTGCTATGTACACTACAAGCTGTCCCAAGCCTTTCTTAAGCTATGTACACTAAGCTTTTGCAAGCCTTTGGCTCAAGCTTTTCCAAGCCTTTCCCTTTGCTATGTGTGCTTTTCCAAGCCTTTCATGGACTTTTCCAAGTCACCCTCAAACCTTTTCCAAGGCGCTGGCCCATGAGCTTTCCCAAGCCTCGCCCCCAAGGTCAGATTTCAAGATCTGACAGGTTATCTTGCTTCACATCTCTGGTCAGGAGGAGATGGACCAAGACCCTGTACTTGGGGGATATTTTTGTGGTGAGTTTGGTAGATGACACTCCAAAACTCACTGAGTGG
>CAXAMN010019002.1:802298-819919 GCA_963970005.1 Durusdinium trenchii | reverse complement strand
AAATATCGTATTACGGGCTCCAAGTACCGCACCTGCTCGTGAAATGCATTCAGGATACTCCACCTCCACTTCGTCATATTGCCATACAGCGCAGCGCACCAAAATTCCTAGCTCCGTATTTTCGCTCATTCTGGCCTGACTTGGCCTGACCTTGAAAACTTGTCTGACTGTGTCTCCATCGTCTCAACCACGGCCTGACCAGTGTCCCTCTTCAGGCCAGGTTTAAGAAAACAGCCATCGCCAGAGTCGTTCCACGTCACCGTCTGAACCCCTCGCACCCCAACTTCAATGTTGTCGGGTCAGGTTCGGTATCAGCGGCCTTCAAAAAAAATAGCCATTCAGGTCGGTACATGTCAGGAGGCCAATCAGCAACATTAAGCTGGGGGGATACGAGGGATTCAAGAATTCATTTCATCCCTGACTTGATGGCTGTTTTTTGAAGAACCCGGCTGTGTGCAAGCGTAGGATAGCAACCCAGATAAGTGTTTCCGTGTTTCTGTGTTGACAGGTTGAGTCTTGCGTTGTTTCATTGCGATTTTCATTAGGATCCGACTGATCAGCTTCCAATTTTGTAGCCCATGAAAATTATCCTGTCCAGAATGAGAACCGACCAACCACTGTCAACTCCATTTCAGCAGATTTACAGTCAAGAAAGTGCAAACCTGTACGCAAATGACGCCAAACAGTTTAAAGGTCTACGGCCTGGAGGTGCAGAAGGTCTGGGAAGTAGGCCCATTGAACTGCAGAGAGAGGGGATGGTGATGATGGTGGTGGTGGTGATTGGTGTCATGGTGGCGGCGGTGATGGTAGTGGTGGTGGAGGCAGTGATGCTGGTGGCCGTGAAGGTGGTGATGGTGATGGCGATGAAGGTGGTGATGGTGGTGTGGTGATGGTGGTCGTGGTGGTGGCGGTGGTAGTGGTGTTGGTGGTGATGTTGGTGATGATGGTGGTGGTGGTGGTGGTGGTGGAGCTGTCTAGAGATCTAGGGATCTAGGGGTGGAGGTCTAGAGAGCGGATGAATGAACATGTAAAGACACAGGAAACCTTCACTTCAAGGCCTACAAAGTACTGCGCCTGCCACGAAATCCACAATTCAAGGTCCACAAAGTGCTACGGCTGCCACGAAACCTGCACCACAAAGACCGCCGCGAAGTGCGCAACTTCAAGGTACAAAAAAAAATCGCCTGTCACGAAACCCTGTATACTGGGGCCCGAGCGAAATCTGCGCTTCAAAACTTCAAGGCCTACAAAGTACTGCGCCTGCCACGAAATCTGTGCATCAAGGTCCACAAAGTGCTGCGCCTGCCACAAAATCGGCACTTCAAACTTCAAAGTCCACATATACTGTGCCTCTTGTGAAATCTGCGTTTCAAGGTCCAGAGAGTACTGCGCATACCACGAAATCTGCGCATCAAGATTCACATTGTGCAGCCACCATCAAGGTGCCAAAACGCAAGCTTCGCTCGAGACTCCCTCCGATGCCTGATACAGTTGATTGAGGGCAGATCTGGCATTGTTTTTTTTTATTGCCACCTAGTCTGAACAACTGTAGATTTGGATTTAGCCTTATTAGGGCTTGGGTTTGTTGTTCTCATAGCGATCAAATAGCCATCATCATCATCAACATCATCATCATCGTCATCGTCGTCGTCATCGTCATCGTCATCGTCCGTGAGAGATGCGATTGATGGATGACCGGAAGACGGCAGTATCCAGTTGATCTTTCGAGTGGTGATGGCAGTGCAGGATATTATTTTCCGTAAACACTGACTCACTACTACTTACTTTGTTGTTGATCCAGAGAACTTTTAGTGGGTCACGTATCATCGTGAATTAAGTTTTGCATTTTTGTACTTGATGCCTGCGATTCTTAGATCTATTTTTTTCAATCACATGCCTTTTTCATACTTGGGTCTTTGGTGAAATCCTGTACTCTCAGTGGTTGACACTCCATGTTTCCCGTAATTTGTTGCCTCTTTCAAGTCCATTTCCACCGCCCTCGGGACCGACCGTGAACCGGCGCTGGACCTCGAGCGCTTCCACCTCTCCGAGGCCCAAGGGAAGACCACCTACCCGCCCGAGAACGTGAACGTGGCCGACTTGGGCGGAGTGATGTGGTGACCGGTGGAGGGGGGGGTGGAGGAGGGGGGGTGGGGTGGTAAGCAAGGTGGTGGGGCACTGGTATCCACTGGTGAAGAGGGGACCGACCTAAGGATCTATACACAGCTTACCTTTCAGGTAGGACTTCGATTTCATCACCCCCCCCTCATTGGGATTGTAACAACCTCTTCAGTATGGGGAGGTTAGGAATCAAATTCCTAGATTATGTTCCTTGAAGTATTCCTGGACATCGAGCGAGCTCTCTTTATCAATACATCCAAACTCGGGGGCCAGACCATCCACGTTAGCCCCTGGTGGTTCCCTCTAGGGCCGTGCATGTTGAGTGAGAGACCTGTCAGACGCATGGGGCGACCGTGATTCGGATCGAACATAAAACCCTTGCCTTGGTGTTGGGCAAATGTCTTTCGAATGGTCCGACTGGACAAACAGACTGGTTTTGGCCTCAGAAAGGTACCCCTGAAGACCTACAAAGTCCAGCCGGACATGTGCTGCGACATGTTCTCTTTCGTTATTTGTTGAGTGTTTTTTGACATAATGTGTAATTTTTTGTACATATAGAGCTGGTTTTGCTTGACATGTCATGTGCAGCCTGTGCTGAGTATATCAATCATGGTGGGACAGAAAGGAGGTGTTTGACAGGTCAAACGACTTTGTAGTGGTCAAAAGACTAGGCATGGAAAGTCGTCGACCGTTTTGTGACCATTTGGGGGCATGGGCAGACGCGCTTCCCTCCACGGCGTGCCCACGCCTGTGGGCATGAAAGTGTTGGACAATCACATTCAATGATTTGTTCTATCTACATTGAGGTGATTACAGAGATGGACCTTCATCTACATTCATGTTTGGACACATACCTTTCAGAGCATTCAGCACTATAGCATGACTTGCATGACTGCAACCAGATTGCTGCCCATACGTGCGTTTTCATCACCGCAACCACACGCGTTCATGACCCGATGGGGTGGTGGCTGTTTCAGGTGGTTCGCACATGTACGCGTCACGAATTCGCAAGCGAAAAAGCGCCCGAAGAACCGCCGTGGGTTTTGAGCCACGAACGAAGACCAGGTACCTCCACAATGAGATCGTCGGCCGTTCCGACTGGGGCTACAAGCGCAAGCCGCTTGGAGAGGAGGATGGGCCCGGTGGCGCACGACGTGAGACCTGTGGGTATAGGGGCTCAGCCCCCACCCAAACATGACACATGCAACTGCCGCTGCCATATATGCCTATACGTGGTTTTGGGGGGTCAATGGGGCGGCATATGTGGCAATCCCATGGAGTGTTTGGGCTTTGTTAAAGAGCCAAAACATGTTTGGCTGCTGAAATGGCAGTTTGGCTGGGTGTGGTTAGACAAATAGACGACCCATGGATCTGATTCTGATGTGTGATTGATGCGGGGATAGCCTTAAACATGGTTTTGTTCGTTGTTTATTCCAGGATCCACAAACGGCTCCAAGTTGGCTCCTAGCCAGAGGATGAACCTTTTTGCGGGGGATTCGTTTTCCATCGGTAGAGAAAGGTCTGCCCTTTGATGTTCGCAGGGAAACGGCTCGGGAGTCAGACATGGCCCTGAACGGGGGGGCGCCACCAAGGAGAGAGAAGCAGAGAGGTCAGAGGTCTATCTGTTTCGGGACGGGTCTGTCTTGGTGCGTCTGTCTCGGTCTCCTCACTTGGTCATCACTTGTGTATCTCTAGGGTCTTTTGTCCCGTTTCCGTGCTTGGAGTGGGTGCCTGAGGGGTCAGTCCATACCTTCTGAGGGGTCAGTCCTTGACGGGAACCCTAGGGTATTGCAATACTGAAGAAGCTGGGCATTTGTTTCCAGGGACCAGGTCAGGGTCGGGCAGTCACAGCGAGGTTCGACATCACTCGGATCCTCCGTGGGGCGCCGCAGGAGGGTGGGACCACCGTTGGGGGTCGTTGGAGCCTTTTTGTGAGCACGATGTTTGGACGAACTACTTCTACGGTCAAACTACATCAACGTTCCAAAAAAAGGACCGTCTTATCCTGTTTGGATTCGACAGGATGTATGTAGATCGATGATATTTCTATAAGATCTATATAGTTTTCCAAGCCTGAAGGTTTATCAATCCGTGTCCAGGGGGGTTATTCATGGAGAGTTTACACCATTGACCGATCAGATGGCACAGGTGTCACAGGTGGCAGGTGCCTGAATTCCGGGGCATGAGAGGAGGGGCTCGCTGTTGTCAGGATGGTGTTTTTGGGCACGACAAGATGGCCAATATTGGCCAATCCACTTCCTGAGAGAACCACCAGAGACTTCTTTACCATCCGATTCTGGATGGAGTCAGGAAAACCATCCCCAGAGCGAGCCCAGAGTTTTGACCATGTTTGACCTGTCGGTGAGGTGTTGATCACCAAGTAAATCAGGGAGATTTGGGTTGGCGGCTGTCCAAGTGTTCAATGTGTGGCCGGAACGTTTGGATTCAAGGGTGAGTCGTTTGTCCTCCAAAACCGCAGGATATGGTTTGGAGGAGCATGTTGCATGTTGTTCTGTTGGTTCACTTCATTAAACCATATTAAACCAACACTAAGCCCCAAGAGACAGTGACCTGCGCAGACAATTAGCTCCTTCGTACTCCATCGCAGCACCAGCCTTTGGACCAGACGATCGAGCCACGTTTTCTTGCCACAAAAAATATTGATTTTAGAGCACCCAGACTATAGCACTACAGACCCTCCGTCCAGGCTATAGCACCCTCCACCTCTAGCACCTGCTCAGCCACCTCCCTCCTGCCAGAACCTCGCCGACGAGGCTACAAGGTGCAGACGCGCGCCACGCAGCCCTTGCTCGATCGGGGCATGAACTTCGGCGTGCGCTTCGCCTTTGACTCAGGCGCCAGTGACTCACCACTCGCTCGCTCCGGTCCGCCGCGCGCGGGGCAGTGGGACGGGGATGGACTGGCATCGTTATGAGGAGAGGGGTGGTTGCAACATGACCTAACCATAGTCGGATACAGCCGAAAAGCAATAACCTACCCTAATTGGTACTATATCCGACATAGATCGGTATAGGGGTGGTTGTTACCATTTGTTACCTATAACTCTGGGACCTGTTCATCCACTGGGCCCAGGTAATAGGATAGACCCAACACAGGGCTGGTTGAAACGTCATGGTCCGATATCCCAGAACACGTCTGGGACTGCCATAGTGGCCGCCCCAAAACGACCCTCGTGAAAAACCAACTGCCCCTGGCCATTTCTCGCCAGTTCTGTGGCAGTCCCAGACGTGTCGTGTTTGGGTATTGTAAGCAAATCTTCCAGTCTCCTGACTCGCATGGATGGTTTTGGGGGAGGCGTGACTACGCATGGCGGGTGGTGTTTGTGGCTGCAAGTCCTACAGTGCTGAATAGAATATTGAGTGCTTCAGTTCCATCAACTATCATCAGCCGAAGTAGGACTGCCCGGCATGTCAGCCGCCCAGCCATGTCGAGGACAATGCACAGGACCCTTCTCTTGCGACGAAGCCTGGCAGAACTATGGCCGCTTGGAAGGTTCTGAATGGGCCGGTGCCCGTGGCTGGTTGAAGGGAATGACATAGATTGAACGGCTAGGCAGCTACAAACCCCATGCAGTTTCGATGAAGTGGCTGGAAGCTTGTAATAATCAATAGTGCACATTCTTTGGAATGACCTGGCGTGAGTGCTGCTTTTGGCCTCTGTTCACTTTGCGAATTCCCAAATAGATACAGTTTCACAGAGTTTTCTTTGATTTTTTTCTCTTTTCTATCCATTTGGGGTTGCCATAGAAATATTGCAGGTGGATTTGACCCCTTGGAGCCTTTCCACAAATCTTCACGTTTGGCATTCCAGGGCGTCACATGATGGGCATGTGTTTTTGTTTGCCAAGCCTTTTACCAGCAAAACACGTGGGCTCATGTTTCCCCCAACATCTTATACCCTACAAGTCCAGACTAACCCAGGTCCAGGTTTTGTGGTCCTGGAAACCTCCTTAGACCAATGACCAGGTCGCCCGGGGGCACCTCCTGGCACGCCAGATGATGTGTTGCCGGCCGCGTCACGTGTGGCAGGCACCTCGAACTGCCAACCCCCCCCCTTCAAGACCTGCTGTGCGCGGGCTGCCTCGCCCCAAACAACCCTCCCGCGGCGAACCGACACGGCGACGCATTCACCGGGGCGAGGCTACTTCGTCGGCTGCAACAAGCTGCAGACCGGCTTCCCCTTCCCCGATTTCAAGGCGTGCGACCTTCGGATCGGCGACCGCAGACCTGGCCGGCACGAAATAGCTCGACTGGCCGGCACGCTGGAGCAAGGCTGGTTTGACCGGCATGACATCCGAACGGCTCATGTTTCATGCGCGACCAACAGATGTTGCAGGCCCCTATATTATAAACACGATCGTAATGACAGGTACCCCAGGTGTTCGGGTGCAACACGTTCCGACGGAGTCTCCGGAGAGCGACCCAAAGGAAAGGCACTGGTATGTTGACATACAGACAGGCTGGTATAGGATGTGGTAGGTATGTACCTGTATAGTATAACATTCCAGAAAAAATCAACAAGGAGCGAACATCGACGCTTTTTGGAGGTTTGTGCAGAACAGGCTCACACTCGTCCGGACAAGGTCCAAATCCGCAAGCTAAGACGTTGTGATCAGTCCACAAGGACAAACCAGGTGCAAACTCCAAAGCTGGTGAGACACCTCTAATCTTGACTCATCATGAAGGTTGAGATTGACTATGACACCCAATCTTCCGCTGAACGCTGAATCTTGCAGCCTGAACTTGCTGAACCTTATGAGGATTCCATCAGGGGTGCGCATCTTCTCTTCAGGTTCTCGGGAGAAAGAGAGGTGAAGGAAGTGGATGCCCCTGCAAGCAGAGGAGCATCCACTTCCTGGGAAGCCAAGTGCACCAGCTGGTGAGTTGAAAGTGGAGAACAACATGAAGAGATCCAGCGGGCCGACCATCCAGTGGGCCGGCACACGCACACCTTCTCCAGAAAAAAAATATCCGATCATGTGGGCTATACTACCAGTCATATTATAGACCCTTAATTGTATGTATACCTGGAGCCAGTCAGTTTGTTGCTTTGCAAATAGCATGTTGGAAGGGATTGGATTCCTAATTGCTAAACAACATCTATATAAATCTAATTACACACATCATGCAATATTGAAGAGATCAGTGCACAAGGAACTACCATCTATCTATGAAAGAAACCACGGAGGTTTACCTCTTCGGGGGTTGCTTGCTGCGCGCAGGTCGCCTATGATGGCGTTTGGCTGCTCGACCCAACTTGTCGTTCGCTGCAGCAGCGAGGATTGAGAGCTCTTTACAGAAGGCGGTGTCAAGGTTCTTCCCAACCAAGAGAGGTAGCCAGTGACCGTAAATAGGACCCATAACCTGGGGTACCTATGGGATAGTCTATAGGGTCTTTCAACCATTGTTGGTACCCAGAGAAAGTGGACAACCTTTGACCGTTCAAATAGGGATTGTGTGTTTCCCACTATGGATAAACAGATGGAAAACGACCAACCTTGAGAGGGAGTCAGAACTGCATAGACATCATGTCCAACGTGCCTGTTCATAGGATTCACTGTCTTTGACGTGATGGCTTGCGACCACCCTTTCATCTCGGTATCTATTTGAGGTCGGGTGCCCCAAAAAGACTCTTAGGGTGAAAGGACGTTATAGTACCAAGGGTTGCAAATCCAATCCCCAATCACTGGGTGCTTCAAAGAAAACTCTTTCCAAACTTTGGGATACACCTCCATCCACCAATCGACGCCCGCCACGCGCCACGGCTCGCCGCACGGGCGAACTTTTTGGTCTTCTTGTGTTCGGGGCCGCCTGGCTTGGCAGCGTGGCTTGGGCCGTGCGTGGCTACTTACTACTTACTATACCTACTATACCTACTACCTACTACTAACTACTACCTGCTGTATAGTTACTACCTACGGTATGCTACCTACTACCGAGGTATAGCTTGCCGGGGAAGTGCCCACAGATGAAGTTCTTCGCCCCTCGACGACGGGGGAGACGTGTCGTCGGTCCCGAAGCGTCCCTCGGTTCGGACGTGGGGCCCGGGGAGGTGGTTGGAGGGTGTCATATCGAAGCGGTTGGGAGGTCGGAGCCCAAGGTTCGGGAGATATATACCAGGACCCTCCGACCATGGTGTCCTGGCTGGACTACCCCACACTACCTAGGATGGCTTCCAGACAGGGCACCCCGATGGTCGGAGGGTCCTGGTACGACCCCCAAATAGCTTGAATAGATCTTCATTGCATTGGAAGCCGTGCCACTATCTATTTAGGGGACCACTTTTAATAAACCCAGACCATTGATGTATGACCTATTGACCAATCAGCCGATGTGGTCGAAGGGATTGGGACACTCATTATATTGACCCCAGGAATTCAACCATGCCAATGTAGATCTTCCAACTGTGTAGCAATTATATATATATATAGATGTTTTTCATCTCTAAAGCCCAGCTTTTCCACGAGTACGGACGCCGTGTGGGCATGGTGCCCAGGTCATCATTCATCTCTAAAGCCCAGCCAAGTTCGGCAGACTTTTTTGCATAGTTGGAAGCTTTACCCAGACGCTCCATGTATGGAATATATGCCTACATTGGGGTGGTTTGGGGGGAGGGTCGAATAGAACCACTCCCTTTGGCAGGTGGTGGGAGCTCTTCTCATCTTCGGGAGCTCCATCCCGGTGTTAGAGAAATCCGTTTGCCCGACCAAAAGAAGTGGATCTCTGTTCCTCTAGTGAACAGAGGTTTGATGTCACCTGGAATTGAGTCAGAATGTTTCCTGGATGGTTGACATCACCAACTTGAGATGAAATGAGATGAATGGATATGGACATCCATCCTGAAACATCGACATGCGAGCTTAAACACTGGCACGTTTCAGCCCGGAGAACCTGTTTGGTATACCCAATCCAATGATTCTGATACCACAGTCTATAGGGATTTGCCTGGCTGCAGGCAATGCTGGCGCCTACATCTCTTCGTAGGAATGCCGATTTGATCTCAACACCAGACACCAGTAGATGCATCCACAGAATATTCGACAGCCCCAATCATCCAAAATCTGTAAATCGGAAGAGTCGACATACCAGGACCCTCCTGTCGGGGTGTCCTGGCTGGACTTCCCCACACTACCTATAGGCTTCCATTGGGCACCCCTTGGAGGGTCCTGGTAGTATATATCAATTTCTTGTTTTGGTATAGTGTCTGAAGGAAACTACAGAGGACCCTGCTTTGGTCATTGTCCATCTACAGATGGGGGAGGCAAGTCTGATCCTCATGTGAGCTCAGTTGCCAAGTTGCGTGTCATTCACCTCCAGCAACAGTGCCATGCACTGCCCGCACAATCATCATAGTTTAGTTGGCCTCCATTGGTTCAGGAACCTCGGCCACTTCCAATCCTATGGTCGTCGCCAAGGAAGGCCTCCACGGCACCAGTTTTGCACACATGTCCAGCACTTTCGAGCACTCCCAGTGATGTCCCCAACCAGTTCTCTTCAGGACATTTATATGACATTTGCCAAGTACTGCCCTGAATGATTGGCCCTGCAGAATCTGAGGCCTGCAAATGTCCATAAATGTCCTACCTAGGCCCTGCAGGCCCACCCCACCCCACCATACCCCTCACCCTGCACCCAGCCTGGACCCCAGCTTCCTCATGTCTCCAGCTTCCTCTCTTCTTTCGAAAGGGACTCATCAGACCGATTGCACACCAGCCTGGACCCCTACACCCCACCATCTCCAGCTTCCTCTCTTCTTTCGAAAGGGACCTCATCAGACCGGTTTGGGACCAGGAAAAGACCAACAAGAGTAGCCTGAGTCGTGGACTGGATTGCATTGAAGATCAGCCTGGAGGTCAGGGTATCTGTCGTCTCGACAAGACGGGACGTGGACGGGACGGAGCGTTTGTGAGCGCACGTGTGCACACGGGTGTTGGCGAATACCGGTGATCGAACTGGGGAAACTGGGGGAACATGGATGAACCGGAAATGCCAATGTTTGGGTGATGTTGAGTGAACATAGTGCATATATAGTGCCATACAAGTTGCCCTACATATTATGTGGATGCTATTTGCTGGCTGACACTCCGAGGTCCTCACATTCAGACCCCCAGCGCCCCCGTTCCCTACGCGTTTGCTCCGAGAAGCGCCCTGGGTTGGACGCACCGTCGACGGAGGGTTCGTTGGACGGGACGTCAAGCCGGGCACCGTCAGACGGGAGGTTGAGCCGAAATATGTGCGGTGTGGGTCAAAACCTGCTCCTCAAAACATGTCAAAACCCGTCTGAAAACCATATATCCCTCTATAGTGGCCCTCAAAACCACGGAAAATAAAGGTGTTCACGTACCAAAAACCATGTTTTTTGCGAGGGTAAACCAGGTTTTTGATGGTTTGTGGTGCCCTATTCCATGTACTTTTGGTGGTCAACCGTCTCCCGGTGCCGTGGTTGGGGGTGCCGATGAGAATGGATGCACCCATCAGCCCGGTGAAACCTGGCGCCTCCCACAGCAGTTTTCGCGGCTCAACAGGTCCTTGAATCCTGAGAAAGGGAGACCTGGATCCCCACGACAACCCAAACAAACCAAGAGAGGTAGTGACCGGGACCGGACCCGAGCTACCTGGGGGTACCCTGGCCTGAGATCGTCGAAGGAACTCGGGTCATGCTTCAACCTCTGTTGGCAGTATAGACCCAAGTCTTCCAACTGACCTTAGGTCGGTTAACCAAGAGAGGTAGCCAGTGACCGTACATAGGACCCGTCACCTGGGGTATAGTCGAACGTTCGGGTCATCCTTCAACCTTTGTTGGAAGGTGGAGCCCTTTGGCTCGGCCCTTCGTTCGTTCGAAACGGTGCTTCGTTCGGGTGCGTGTGCTCGACGAACTTTGAAGCCGGGTGAAGCCCCCTTCGTTTCGACGTTTTTGGACGTTGAGAGCTTCAAGTTGGTGACCGGTCGAGGTGGAGGAATGGTGAAAGACTTATGTAGGTGACCCATCGACGTCGATGAGCGTGTTAAAGGACGATGCACTCCTTGGTCCTTGTTTTTTTAACGCCCAAACACATATAGATACCTGCTATAGAAAGTTAACCAATCTCAAAGTGCCTTGGAAACTGTGTAGACATTAAGTGTTCAGGAGACCGTCTTTTTGAGGTTAAAGTTTGATCAGTCAGACTTGGCGGACTCTTAGGGACTTGTGTGAAGATCATGCGCACTTAAGTTACACATGATACATAGACTTATACTTCAACACACCTGTTGATGCAGATTTACTCGTGACACCTCTAAACTGTAGACAGGAACCATGCCTTAGTATTCTCGGCTGCGGGGTCTCAAGCGGTCTCGAGCTCTTCCGTCTCGCCGTTCATCGCAGGTTTTTGCGATGAACCCTCTGGCACGGCTGATTGCACTTACAATTTTGACGCTTGGTGCAGCGACTTGTGGGGCACGACTCGAGTGATTTGGATGGGGATTCTTGAGATTCGAAACCAAAACGCTCCTGTGACGGTGACGTGGATGGTCGTTCAATGAGTTTTCCCTGGCGCTCTTGGGAAGTGACACATCTGCAGGCGCTTTGGTTCAAGCATGTGGTCACCAGTGATTTGGTTTAGGCGGAATATTTATATAGGTGATTGTAAATCGCTCCTTTACCAGGGCCATTAGGACGCGGTGGTTTTTTGACCACTCTGAATCACCTCTCTTGGGGCCATTAGACACCCCAAACTGCGGGCCCTGCTACCTGGCAAACATGTTTTTTCCTGCAACATGTTTGCCGAACTTGGCTGGATTTTAGAGATAGAAAGGCACATGTTGCACAGTTGGAAGACTTGGGTCTATACTGCCAACAGAGGTTGAAGCATGACCCGGTCACGTTCGACTATCCCAGTTGAGTACCCCAGGTCTTCCGGGTCCTATGGTCCCGGTCACTGGCTACCTCTCTTGGTGACTCTAAGTTTATGGTTGTGTTTTTCCTGCGTCCGTCCACCACATCTACCCGGGCCAGGAAGATGCGGGCGAAATCTCGCTGGATGAGTTGGAAGGGATTCAGGCTTCAGCCGGCCGCGTAGTTGGGGCGCCGGAGAGAGCTGGAACGTTGTCCCAGAGCTGGGGAAGGAACTGAGCGATAGAGAAGAACTCTTCTCGTTGTTTTGGAGAGCTAGCATGATTTCTTATTTGGTGTGTTTATGACACAGTGACAACTATGTTGTTTTATGAACTTGGTTTATCACCAGCACACCATCCTCTATCAGCTCTTTCATGGGTCTAGTGAAAAAAATTGCTCTTTACGATATCAGAGTCTCAAGTAATTTACCTGCCACCGTAATTATGAGAGTTTAGTACGATTTCTTGTCGCAGGACTCCACCGTTGGCAAGTTCGGTAAACTGTTAACGACCTGCTCCAGGCAGAACTACGAATCACAATCAGGTGCGAAAGGTAGATGGCTGTTGGCCAAAATAGAATTAAATTGTTAAACATATATTTAATAATTGATGTTAGTGTTAATTGCTTCTTCATGAGAGAGCCTGGCCGGAGCATGTTTTGCAAATCCAATCCAGCGCAACTACAGTTGAAGCCCTTCAATCCTGCACCACCCGAAGAATCTACCACTGATATATGTGCCTGGAGTCTCAAAGTACCTGTATTTTAGGGGTCATGTCCCATTTTCTGAGGTACTTTGGAGGGTCCAGGTATATAATTACGTAGGTATAGGTCCCGGCTTAGATCAATATACATCATGTGCTTTGTGTGACGTCGCACTACGAGTGAACTCTCGTTGATCCTCGTCGCCGGTTCCAGGGCGATTACGACCACTGGATCAAGTCTGGCAACCGAGAATACGACAGGACCCGCGAAATATACGTCGTGGGGATCGAACACGTCGTGGTTGGAGCATCGGTGCTTTGGTCGTTGGGGCTTGTGGACTTTGCTGCTTTTCATGGAATTTAGCCGGGGGTCCATTCGCTGGAGCCATGCACTTGGTGTTGGAGGAAGAGTTATTATGGTACGGTGGTATTACTTGGTGGTGAATATGTGATCCGATCTCTTAAGACTTGAAATCAGCAGCATCCAGGACGTCCAGGAGCATCCGGCCATCGGATGTCCTGCGTTCGACCATTCGACCTGGTTTCGTACGAACTCACCTCCGTAAGACCATCCTCAGCAGGTACCTGGACCCTATGGCACTATGGGCATGTTATATATATTCTTAGTAGATCTTTGGTGCCAATGATTCATGCAGGCAACTTGATGGTGGCTGTGTGCACATGCGAAACATGTTTCTTGCAAACGAATCACCACTTGCGACCCAGCACCCTCCTTTGCTAGCTGCTACCACCCTCCCACCCCATCCTCACTCGAAAGGCTGCATCCTTCCACCCCACACTGGACCAGTCATGCCAGTCAAGCCGCGGCGTCGGGCCCCGCGGCGTCGCGTTCGCCTCAGTTCGCCTCAGTGAACCCCAGGATCACGGACCACGGCACTGGGATGAGCTTCTGGGACAAGTTGGACGACCCCGAGCGCTCCAAGCAGCGCGTCCAGGCTGCCAAGGATCTCTTCGAGCCGCTCGGGACAGAACGTTCCGAGGGAGGTGGGAGACCGGACGAGAGATCACCGGAAGGGGTCACCGGAATTGACACTGCGGGGGGGGCACCCCACTAAACACCAAGCAGTGGAACAAAGGATGAAGTTCTTGTTCTTTTTTTCCTCAAGCAGCATGTTGACTCGCCTTCACTGCTGTTTGTTTTCCTCATGAGGGGGTTGCAGAAGCAACTTGGTGGCCACATAGCTGTGGAACTTGGGTAGGTCCAGGTCGCCCCCCCCCAAAAAGAAATCCAATGAATGTGTCCTCAAATCCGCTTTGACCCTTTGAGTAGCCCCGCCGTCCGCCCCGGGCACCAGGCGGCTCGCTGTTTGGCGGGTTCGATCCGATGCCAGGCATCCGGCATCGTCCGGTCCGACCAGCCAGTCCATGCCAGTACGATATATCAAAAACAACACCGCCCTATATATCATATGTATAAAAACCCAAGGGCCCAAGGGCTCCTGGCCTTGAGAATATAGCGCTCCAAAGCAAACTTCATACCAGGACCCTCCAAGGTGTCCAATGGACTACCCCACACTACCTATAGGCTTCCATTGGGCACCCCTTGGAGGGTCCTGGTAGAAGCCTTTTGCAAGGATTCCTTTCTTAAGCTGAAACTCTTATTCCCAAGGGTTCCTGCAGGACACAAGATACATGGATTCTGTTTCAACCTTCAATTTGTCAATGTGGAATTCACTGCGGCAGGGTTCTTCCTTTACCTTTTCTTGCATATGAAGTTCATAAGTACCCCAGCCGCGGGCGATTGGTGTCTAAGGAAGCACTATCCCGGCTCCTATGCCGCTTGGCGGAGTCACCGGAAAACCGACGGAGTCGGAAGGAGCAACTCACCAACTGTAGAAATTGTAGAATGAGAAACAAACACAGCGACATGTACCAGGACCCACAAGGACCCACGGTCGGGGTGGTTAATGGATACCCCCGAATCACTTGAGACACCCCTGGCCCCGGGGGCATAGGGCATGTCCTGGTTTTGTTCCATGATCTTCCAGGTTTAATTGTTTTTGTTGCTTGATTCTGCATATTAGAATCCAAATTGTTTGCCATCTATACAATGCTGAAGTGTTCAGCAGCGACAGATCTTTGGCGCCCAAACAGAAGCTGCACCACCAGAATTTGCCGGCCCTCATCAACCTCGCGCCCTTTGGCGCCCAAAACCAGACCCCCTCCGATTCAGGCGCGGCGCGCCACGCCGCGGTGAATGCATCGCCTCGTGCGGGGCCTCCATCTATCTCCGCGATCGGGCCTCAGGCCGGTATTGATGAACCGCCCTGTGACTTTGACTTCTTTGCTTTCTACAAGATGGCTCCTGGAGGGCTCCTTTGGATCCACAACGGAAGGGCTCGGGCGCAAGAGGTAGGCGAGGGCTCGGCACCTGTGGGGCGAGGAAGTGCCACACTTGGGGCGGAACCTAGGACCAGGAGATCCTGTGGCTGAAGAAGGAGGGGCAAGGGAAGATGGGCCTTCCAACGCCGTTGTCGTTGTGCCCGACCCAAAGCGTTGGCGGGTGGAAGAATGGTAGCGGTGTCGGATCGGCCGAGACTACAGACCAGGACCTTCAGCTGCAGTGACCCTTTGATATCACAGGATGAGGTCACTTAGATCTGTACAAGGTCACTAGACTCCAAAGAGGTCACGTACTGAAGGTCCGACTGGACACGACGATGTTGACACGACCTTCGGATGGACTGCTTTGTCCAAGACAGGTAGCCAGGTCTCCCAGGACCGGACCCATCACCTCACCTGGGGTATCCCCGGTCCGCCTGGGATCGAACGAACGAAGGGTCATGCTTCAACCTCTGTTGGAAGTCGATGCAGTCACCCCCACACAGACAGTCACCCTCGCTCGACCCGGTCGCATCGCATCTAACACTGGTGGACCGATCGCATCTTCGGGTGGCATCGCAGCAGAAACAGCTGCCTCGTCTGGCTGTGGACGTCCTCCCGGCTGGCTCAGGTTCAAGGACAATGGGCCTCAGCAGGCCAAGAAGATCAAGGCGGTGTGAAGACCACTCTCATGGGTGGGGCGTCATCGGGCGGAGCATGGGCAGACCAACTGGAAAAACACCAAGGAACAGATAGCGCATATTAGACCCCCGTAACGGTGGAGCTCCGGACGTCGGAATCCACTCGTGGTCGGACCTGAGGCCCGGGTACAGGAACATACCGTGTGTTCTGCTGTAGAAAGCCAGGTGTTTTGATGGTTTGTAGAGTATGTAGAGGGCCAGACCAAACCGGAGGAAGTGACTGGAGCCCCGTAAAGACCTGTGCAATCGCACTTAGACCGCACAGGTCGTGACCGAACCGCAGTCCGCACTGCGGTTCCGCAGGATTGGGAGCGAACGAAGTGAATAGACCTAGAAATCAGGTCAACCTACCGGGGTGTACGGGGCTCTGGGTGTTGAGCCATAGCCACATAGTCCAGGGATATGATGGTTTTGGGATCCAGGTTTTAATCCACACCCATGGGGAGAAAAAGAAGTGTTTTGGGTTGCTGGAAGGTGCAACGCGGAGAAGAAGGAAGTGTGAGTGGGAGGTCCCGATTCCTGGGTTTGCTTCATTTTTATTTTCAAGCCATCACAGTCTGGGGTGATAGTTTGATATATTGTGTGCCTATTAAATATCAATCCACCAGAGTATGCAGTATATATTTCATTCATGGAACACCACCTTTAAAAGGAATGTCAGACTTGACCTGTAGGGGAAGATAAGATGGAATGAGGCACATTGTGGCCGCCTGCCCTTAGGAGCCTCCCTGTGGCACTGCCCAACCTGGGGACAAGTGCTACGAGGAGTGGCGATCCGTAAATGCTAGGAAGCGGGAGTGGCGGAAGAATTTGTTGGGGACCTGCGCTCCATGAAATGCTCCAACAGAATGACCTCATGTTCTTGGTGTTGCAAGTAAAACCATTGAAGGATTCAATCAAATTTGTTGCATGATGTGATTCACCTTGTAAGTTAAACCGTTGAAAGAGTCCAACAAGATGACCTGGTGCTTTCTATTGTTGGAACACGCTGCCATAGCCCAAGTCAACCGAGACGACACATTCTAACCTCATGTGTTGTTTTCTGCAAATACATGCAAATACTCCTTTTGTACAGCTGCACCTTCACAGCAAGCTTTCGACTTGCCGCGGATGCCGCAGGATGCCGCAGGTGTAAGTGTAACTGTTTGGTGTTCTTTCCGTGGATTTGTGTGTCTTCCGCTTCCGCAGAGAAACAGGCCATTCCACATACCTGGATCTTCCAACTGTGCAAAATGTTTGCTTTGTCTTGTTTTAATTCGTAAACCAGCGGCCATCAAAGAACAAGCGCTACTTCGGCCTCGTGCTCGGCGTCTTCAGGTCTTCTCCCAAGCCGATGACCTCCCTGGTGTGACGAAAACCACCGCGGTCTGGGCGAAATCCACTCCTACTCTCCGCCAGGGAGGAGATCTCTCCACCTGAATGGTGGGCGGTGCGTTTTTTCGCCCCGCCACACCCACGTCTTGGCCCCAGGAGATCTCTTGGGCGAAGTCCGATGGGATCTACGCCAACCCGGAGTGGTATCCAGGGTCCCTCGACCTGGTCTGGGCGCGGGTCGTCCAGGGAATGGCAGATCGTTGATTGGTACGATGATCGTTGAGCCCTCGAGAGGACCGGTTACGGAGATGGATGACCTGAGTTGGGAACTTGAGATCCGTCCAAAAGTCTCAAAAGCTTTACATCGGTAGGTCATACATTGAGCATACATTGAGCATTCATTGAAAACCAATGAGGAAAACCCAAGACCGATGCCTTTGTATCATACATAAGTACATACGTACGTACATACTACTACTATATTACTACTACTACTACTACTACTACTACTACTACTACTACTACTACTACTACTACTACTACTACT
>CAXAMN010019002.1:716579-802288 GCA_963970005.1 Durusdinium trenchii | reverse complement strand
CTACTCCTACTCCTACTCCTACTCCTACTCCTACTCCTACTCCTACTCCTACTCCTGCTACTACCTGCTGCTGCTGCTGCTACTACTACTACTACTACTACTGGCAAGTCTTCTGTTTTTCACCAGCGTGTATAGACCGATGCCTAACCGATGCCCGAACCGATGCCGCGGAGTGACTTCCAGACACCCGATCAAGGGACATCCCCACTCGAGAGCAGATTTTAGGGTTCAAATGACATGCCCAAGAGAAAGGAACTAGCAGCTGCATATGTGTGTGAGGTCCTTGAACTTGTGAAAAGTTGTATGCTCTGCTGTGCGTTGCTTCGCCATGTCCATGACTATACTTTTGCTTGGAAACATACGGTATGTTAGTGAGATTCACCAAACATTGGACACCGATGAGGAAAACCCAAGCCCGATGCCCTGTCCTGATGACCGCACCCAGATGTAGGGAATTTTGGACAGACCTCACTTGTTTTGGGGAGAAGATGGAGATTTGTGGGAGACAAACCTGCAGGACTGGGCTAGTGTTTCATTCCGTTTAGTCTTGTACGACAACATCCATTGCCAGGAGGTTCTTCACCATTTTCGTCCCCGAAAAATATCCTCGAAACATGGTCGTCCGACTCCCCCTCTGGTGTTGGAGCACGTGAACCCGCCTGCCCACACGCCGTTGGAGCCCGCTCCGACCTCGAGGCTGACGCCTCAGTCCAGCATCGAGGATTTTCAGAAAGTCATGCACGGCACCTTGGCAAATGGCTTGTGTGGACCTTTCTGAAGCTCCGGTGGATGCTTTCACAGAAGCTCTGGAGGGGGCTGAGTCGAAAAGAAGAGGAGTCTGGACTTTGGAGTCGAGTCATGCCGCAGAACACGCGTCGAACACGCAGAAAAACTCCCAAAAAAAGTCGTGGCATTCGGTGCAAGACCAGGTTTTTCGTGACAACAAGGTCCAGGCCAGTAGAGTCTGTGGGTATAGTAGTCCGCATCCTCATCTGCCATGTTTTCTCGGCCTTTTTGGCTGGGCGCTGCATGGAAAAATAACTTTTAGGATCTTTTAGGGGCACGAATAGGGTTTTGGAGTATCCCAACCCGAGATTGGTGCACATACTGTCACATACTGGACCGGTTCTAGTATAGGTCTATATACGGATGCTTTCAAGCAAGAAAGTCTATCTGGGGTGGGGCACTGGAGGAAAAAACTACTTGCATGATCTTGCATGGTGTGTTTCTGACATCCCGCCGAAACCACCGAAACCACAGAGCATCACAGACCTGCCACCAGAAAAGAGAAGTCTTTGGCCGCTGTGGAGGCAACGTCATCATTTTCTGGCTTTAACGGGGCGAGGTACGAGGAGCCACCGGGGGATTTAACCATGCATATAGGTAGACGAGATAAGATTTATTTGCAGCGGGTCTTTTCTGCGTTTTCAATAAACACTGTTTTTTCAAGCTTGTCTTGAACCACTTTTTTGCATTGATATGTGTTCTATGCTAAGCCAAGGTTTTGAAACGGCGACTGTTCCCGACCAAACGGCGACGACTTGGCCGACCGCCACGGCGACTGGCAACCTTTGTCAAAGCATCGAAACGGCACTGACGGCAAACGAAACGACGTTTTTGACGGCAAACGACTGACATTTATGTTGTTTCGCCCAAGTGCAGAACAAATGCACCCGTGGAAGTTCCAGGTATGTAAGGTATGTATAATATATATGTTTGCTTTTGCTTATATCTTCAGTTGGCTAAGCATGTTGCCAATGTTCTTCGTGAAAGAAGGCCTTCACGTTGTGTGCTTCTCCTTCTCTCGAAGACCGTCTTCGGGCCTTTCAGACTGATCCCTTCCCAAGTCGCTGCGCGACTTCCCGCGGCCGCGCCGCCGCCGTACCGGCCGAAGCAGTCGCAAGGTAGCGGCGGCACCGCCTGTCCGATGCCTTGTGGATTGCTGAGCTGAGGCGCAAAAGGCCGGTTCCGCGCGCCTGCGCGGCTCGGACGGGAGCGGGGACGAGAGCGGCTCGGACAGGCACAGTGGTTCTACCAGGTAGCCCCCCCCAAAGTAGCCTAGAACCAGGTAGCCCCATGATATGACATGATCCATCCTAATCCTACGAACAACTGGTAGGTCATTGCTTGGTATACGGATTCGACGCTACGAACCGGTCGACTCTAACGGTTCATGTACTTTTTCACGGTCCGGATCCCCGACCATCCGGCCATCGGATGTCCCACAACGACCCCCCGGCAACGACCATTCGACCTGGTTTCGTACGACCCCAGAAGGTACCTGGACCCGAACTGGGAGAGTGACTTCGTCTCTTTCGTGGTCTCGTTTTCGCAGACGTTTCGAAGGCGGTCGCTGCGAGGTTAAAACTCGTACACGCAAGGATGCAAAGTAAGTAAACACAGCAGACAGGCTGTATAGGCAGAGGATCCAAGTTGAAAGGACACCTACCTGGAGTCTCAGTACTTACCTCGAAGAAAACGAGTACAATAAATTCACTGCCTGTTTTGAAACGGTCAGGCGTCCCATCTTGTAGGGCTGTCTTTTGAGAGCCGCCTGAAACGAAAACAGTCATCTGAAATCAGCGCTCGCATGTGTTCTTTTACTTTCATTTGTGATCTCTGAGACCACGGCTTGAGGCTGGCAGGCTTCAGACCACATCAGGTGTCTCCAACATGGAATGATCAGATTGACATGCTTCTTGTGTCCCCATTGCTCATCAGCATGCTCGGCTGCTAAGAAATCACATTCAACAAAGATGGAAGTGATTTTTTTGTTTGGAGAGGATTGCACCATATTTCTCATGTTCCACTTCCATTCAGGGAAGGTACGTGTTTTATCCGAACATGAAAAAGACATTGCTTTGAATGATTGAATGCAAACTCACCAATCTTTGGTTCACCGTTTTTTGGTTTCGAGACTCTTCCTTGATGACCATTGATGACCATCTTGCTTTGTTGGTCAATACATGCCCTAAGGGTCCAGGACCATCCGTTTCGGATGTCCTTTGGCCACAGTTCGACCATTCTCAGGAAGTACGAGCTCACCTCCAGGACCATGCTATTCGGATGGTCCTGGACCCTTAGGGATGTCAATAGCAAACTACTGGGTACCCCTAAGGTGGGTGGAACCATGGACCTCTTCATGGAAAGGGTACCCAGACAACAGATGTGCGGCACCCAGACTCCTGTTCGAGGTTGGATGAATCTTCGGGAGTCTTCAGATGAGCTCGGCTTGCCAGAAGTGTAAGCTTGGTTCATGAAGCGCTGCGCTGAGCGGCTGCTGCGCGGCTTTCACGCGGAGATCGCGCCGCGCGCACGCGGAGATCAGTGAAGCTTCAGAGATGCCAAGATGGTGAAAAGATATGGCACAACTAGACTTCGGGACTCCAAAGTTCAGTCATGAACTGAAAAGGCGCTGGGTACAGAACTCATGAGGATGGTCAGCGCTTGGTGCACCCACTGGCATGACGGGGCCCCTTGGAGTTAGAAACAGCCCAGGGTCGTTGAAGAACGTCGCAGTAGGGGCTAGGTCGCACCATCCAATTGGGATGGTTTTATTTCACAGTGGTGTCAGAGTGTAATGCTGGCACGTCTGGGCCCCCAAGTTTCGTGGTTTATATAGGACCAAGACATCTTATAAGATTATAGACCTAGACCTCTTTGGGTTTGTGCCATCGATTCTGCAACCACATGGCTTAAGGAAAATCCATTCGAACTTCGGGCGGGCTTGATCGAAGCACGATTCCTCTCCCGACGTCCTTGGTGCCGGGAATGACGTGGAGAAGCGCCACAGATGGCACCCTGCTGTGGTCCAGTCGACCATTTAGCAAAATGGGAACGACCATGGTGGTGTGGTGACCATTCCTTATAGTCAAACATGGATTGTTTGGGTGAAAACCATGAATTTTAGTGGGGGTTGGAATCCTAGGAAAGAAGGACATTTATCGAATCTATATCCAACACAAGATGTTCCTCGCGGAGACGCTCACTGACTCTTCACAGCTGCCTCGCGAGAAATTGAGCCAGGCAAAGGACTGGTCCAAAGGGCCATGTTGCGCTGTTTGGAGTGGAGAGAGAGTGATTGAGATGGGATCTATCCCAGCAAGACCACCAACGGCTCCACAAAATCACTATCCTTAGGGCTCCAGTCGTGCCTTCGTTTCGAAGGTGGGACTGGGGTGGGTGCCAGGAGGGTCCAGTCATGCCTTCTGAGGAGGTACAACTGGAGCCCCAGGGTATGTTATTGGGGCAGCCATGCACTTCCATGCGATGTGTGCGTTGGAGCATCAACGTGATTTTGTTGGAGGTATGGTCGAGCTCTCGGAGTCCAGCATTAGATCAACTCAACTCATAGCACCAAGTTCATCTATGTTGTCTAATTTTCAAGTGGTTCATTGCATGTTACTCCATGTATGTCCTACTCTAGTAATTTCCTCTAGTACAATGGGCCTCTTCTTGGGCAACGAGCCTCTTCATTGGATCCAGCCCCATGAAGTCAAAGCGTTCGCGCTTTTGTTGGTGACCCATCTCTCAACGCTGCAACTCCCGGCTCTTCAGCTTGGACGGCAGCACAACGGCACGAAGTCTTTGAATGTCTTTGTGGCTCGCTGCTTGCCCCTGTCAGCTCCATGGAGGAACCAGGGGGAGAAGGCGGCCAATGGCAAAGGTCATGCAGAATGCAGAAGTTTCAATCTGGGATCGAGCAGCAAGCATGAGGGCAACAGATTTCGGGTTTATATAGGGGATTGTGGCTTCCAAGACTCTTCTGGACCATCCACATCCCAAACCATCCGATGGAATATGTGATGTTCCCTTTTCAGCCACTGGCCTGATCAGTCAACCCATCGATGCTTTCTGCGAAGAAAGAAGGAAACAACCCCTATGGTCGACCTAGAACATTAGTAGTGAGGAGGGTTGTTAGTTGTTATTCACACATAGACCGGCCTATTGGTGCGCCACCACCACCAACCGGAGCGGACCGAGCGACGAGTTCTTGTCTCCCGTCTCCCGTCCATGGAGCGTCGACCGTGCGGTGGCAGGGCGAGGCACCGAGCAGGTTTTCCCATCGCCCGCCGTCCCACCCGGCACCGTGTGGTGCTGGCGCCGCAGAAGAGGTCGCTGACCACCGAAAAACAACACATCAACTGCAGCACAGACGCCCTGGAAGATTGACATAGAACCTGAAACGATCTAAAACATTCTAAAACTGCTTTGTGGAGGAAGCATCCATCTTCCTCAGGTCCATGCCAAGCCCAGTTCCATGTGGGTCTTTTCCCTCCCCCTTCACGGTGTTCGCAGGGAATCCACCTGGAAGCCACCGACGGAACCCAACGGAACCCAGCGCCAACCGAACCCCGCGCGCTCACCGCGACGCAACGGACTGTCGTCCATCGGGAGCGGTGCGCGGCGGTCTTCCAAGCAGCGTTCGCGACCGAGCGAATCAGACCAAAGGCGTGAGGTGAGTGGGTTGGAGGGGTGGGTGGCAGTGCGTTCCTTTTGGTTTCTTTGCATGAACGTGGGTGAACTTGGGTTGGGAAATATATCCCAGATGCTCTGGGACTGCCATATATTACCTACATTGACCCCCCCTAAAACCACCCCAATGTAGGCAGCGTCTGGGTACAGCTGCTTTGCTTGGGTGTGCGACCTAGAGCTGTCCCCACACCGAAGCGAAGAACATCAAAGAACTGTCTTTTTGGGAAGTTCCCGATCAGGTGAAACAAAGAGTTTTTCTTCCAACAGTTGTTCCTTTTCTTTCCCAGCTTGGCAACCCAACCCCACAGACCAGAGCAGAAGAGGGGAAACAAGCGAGGGTAGTTCGTCCGAGAAGAAAGTTGGTAAGCGAGGGCTTGGCTACTGGAGTGGCAACAACAACAACAACAACATGAGAGGTAGATCCAAATCTCCTGCATGGAAGCGTGTTTTTTCGCATACCCCCAAAAAAGGAACTCCAGGCTGAATGCCCACGTCGTGTTTTTGGTTGGTGTTTTTTTGCATTGTTTTTTGCCAAACACCATTTGTGTTTGTGATTGGTTCCCCAAGGATTCAGTTTCCAGGTATAAATACCTGTTGATCAACTTCCTGTGTGTGTGGATCGTTGACTGAGCGGGTGATATGACCAACTACCTGGAGTCGACCTGATCGTACCATGAAGGACGGTTGTAGTTCATATATCAGGTATAGATCTACCCTACCTGGAGTCCCAGGTGATACTGTTGATGGACAAAATACTGCACCACTTCACCACTGTACCCTGCAAGGGTTGCAACCCCCGTGCCCCCTCATTGTTGGCGCGACCCCTCTCAGGAGGTGGTGCAGGATTTTGGACCTTCAACTTGTTTTAATGTTCTCACTGTGGTGGCCCAAATGTTAACGAGGGAGAACGAGGGCAGCAAGAAAACTGTGCGCAAAGTGGTGCAGGATTTTGTCCATCAACAGTATGACTCCCGGAAGAGGGACACTGCAGATACCATAATATATATGGGATGCCAGCTGGATACCTAAGGGTGGAAGAAGTATGTCGAACAAGTCATGTCCCATCTTGACATGGAGATACCACATGTTGAGTCTGTCCAGATCGAACACTCACTCGCTCCTGCCGTCGCTCGGTTCTCCCCACGCAGGCGCCACCTGGAGTGGACCCCGGAAGGTTCAAGGTCATGAAGATGGAAGCGGTGCCCTCCGGAGCGGTTCGGAGGGAGCCAAGATGAGCCAGCTAAGGAGGGAATGGGGGTATGCATGTAGCAAGGGCGCGCCGCTAGGGGCGCTCCTGGCATTGCTACTGGGAACAAGAAGCTTTCTAGTAGCAACGGGCATCTACTAGGAGCAAGGACGCTACCAGGAGCAAAGGGCATGTGTCCCTTTAAGCAGGGAGCAGTTTAGGAACAAGGGCATCGCTACTAGGAGCAAGAAGCTACTAGTAGCAAGGACGCAGTTTGGAGCTACAGGGAGTTTCTTAACTTAACCACATGCTAGGGAGACACCCGGGAGACATCGGGGAGAACACCGGTGTCACCAAAGCGCGCATTTGAGACATGCGAGCTTTTGGAGACTCCGGGTGAGGGGTCGGGGTTGGGGGGGAGGATGGAGGCGGGATTTGAACATGTCAGAGACCTGGATGACTGACAAAAGGACCTTCCAAAAGTGCTCGGTCCCTTGAGATCTCCGCAACAAAAACTGGAGTCCCTGCAGTCTACCAGGTCCGACCGCTGACCCGGGTCGTGTCTCTCATTCGATGAGCTCCTGGTTCGTTGGACTCTTGGAAGATCGATTTTTGGACTGACCGCCTGGTTCGGCGGATCACTTCATAGACACGACACGTCTGGAACTGCCATAGATGCAGGGAGTCACTTGGGGTGGGGTTGAACGCAGGTCGTCACTTGGGGCGGCCTGTTACTATAGTCCCAGACGTGTCGTGTGGTGCTTTGTGAGATGTTCGGTCGGGGTTTGTCTTATTGCGGTCTGGTAGGTGGTCCGTCCTATTTCAATGTTCCGTGGTCCGCAAAAGAGGTTCTTCAACACATCAAGTTCTGTGGCTGTTTGTTGGGAGGAACCCCCAAAATATTAGCCTTAATTCTTGTGGAAAACCGGGAGCCAAAGCCTAGACTTAGACACTCCAGGTATGGAATGGCCTACATTGACCCCTTACATTAGCAATTTCCAAATTTCTGAAAAACTTTACTTTTTTACATAGTTTGGCGGAAATTCGGAAATTAACAATTTCTGAATTTCTGCAATTCTTCAACTTGGTGTCTCTTAACTCGGCTTGGTGTTCCTTAAATATCTGAATTTCTGACGGCCGGGATTTCTGACGTGTGATTGTTGGGGTCTACAGAGAACTAGAGGTTTGTAGGGTCTTGGATTCGCCTAAATATAAGTGAACATCTACAGGAAAGCATTGGTTTTTGTCCCCCAAACTATGGGTTTCCTGTAAAGTGTCCCTTAAACCAACTCTGGGCTTGGTTTTGGTGCGCGTCAGTTGCATCGGCGGCCTATCTCAAATGGAGAATTGAGAATTCTTGCATGACCCTGGTTGGGGTGGGTGCCAGGGGGGTCTAACCACCTTCTGAGGACATAGTTGGAGGTCTAGGGTGAGAACAGTTCTTCTCCCAACGTCATTGCAGTTTAATTCATCCAATTGCATAAGGTTTGATGGTTAAGAGCCTCATTCCTCCTTTCGAGCTGCGGTACTCATACTGCTTGGAACAATATGATGGGAATAACTTGCCCTGAAATCATCATCAATGGAGATGGCTATACCAAGAAGAGCGATTTGATGGTTCATCCTTTTGTTGCTTCGAGGCAATGTAAGCTCCCAGATGCTAAGCACTGCCTGGGACTCCAAAGCATCATGAAACTACCCACCCCGAGTTCCGTGGCGCCCTGGCCATGTCAAGTGGCGCCATGGCTTTGTTCATAGCCCTGGCTTTCGGCAAAACCCCGGGCCTTGTCATGGGGAAACCCCTGGTGACACTGGATCTTCAAAGCCGCCGTTCTTCGCCTCGAACCATCGCAGTGGCCACTTCGCCAGGTACAGATCCGAGCGCTCATCGGCCGCGGCGGCGAGACCGTGCAGGACGACCGGCGGTCGACCAAGCCGAACGCGCAGGGAAGCCGGCCTTGGGCGTGTTGGGAGAGAGGAAGTAGCAGGTGAGGAAGGCATCGTTTTCAGGGGTCACAGAATCACTAGGTAGTGAAATGGGATCAGGAACAGAACACAGACGCATGTTTTCCTGGTCAATCTCACTACACTTGACACTTCCTGTACCCGCTCTTACCGGTAGGGGCAGATCGGTAGATCAGTGGCAAATGTGAACGTAAGAGAGAATGATATATTTTTTTTTGTTTGGGGAAGGGCAAAAGGGATTGCTTGAAATATCAGGATATCTGTTCTGTTCTGGGGGCAATCAGATATAGAACAAATTAACCTTTCCGAAGACGTATATCCTGACTGCGTTTCAGATTGTCAGCAACAAGGGCATGTATTTTAGGGTTTAATGATATAATTGGTTTAACATCCAGGACCTTCAGCTGCAGTGACCCTTTCATATCCCAGGATGAGGTCACCGACAGGTCTGCAGACTGGTCACAAGCAGAGACTCCAGTTCGAGGTCACTTTGCAGCTCGGGTCCTGGAATTACGTGTGTTTTCTTGTCAGGACCAGAGAAGAGGTTGAAATGGTTGTGTTGAACGACGTGTGGGGAGACCGTCAACAGCCACCATCCGCCCCAACTCAGGAGATCCGCCGCAACAGCGGGTCAGAGGCACCGTCCGGCGGGACTGCCGTGACTAGTGGCCATCCAACTACTCGGACACCAACTGTCCAACATGGCCAGCTTCCCTGCAGGGAAGCTGAAGGTGTCAGGCAATTTTGAGTGATTTGATGGTGGTTTTATGGTACATGTTATAGTTGGAAGATGTAGCTTCAGACGAGGACTATAGGAACATCGCTGAACCGCCAAAGCGGCGAGCGCGGGAGTTCGCACACGCGTGGCCCTTCTTGGATTCAGCCACGTGTGGCTCGCGCGACCATGGGATGGGACTGCCATGTTTTATTTGTCCCCAAACTGGGGGGGGGGAATAGGTGTTCACTTTGGCCTTCCGCTTCCAGGAAGGCCGTAAATGTCGGAACTCTACTGAGTGGACCCCGGGAACAAAGGTGTTCATCGTCCGTGTTCGGACTGAAGTGCAAGGGGCACAGAAGGGGCACAGCAGGACAGCAGGTCCAGGACCGACGGACTCTTCGCGGGGGCCGGGGAGCGCGCCGGTCTGAAGAAGATTGCAGAGGAACAGCAAGCCAAGTGACAAGTGTGGATTTCCACAAGTCCAAGCAGCCTTATATAATATTGAATATGTCGATTGAATGTTTCTCGCCTAACGACTAGTGTTTTCCTGAGGATCTTACACTACAAAAGCAGGTCGACCATTTTGAATGTTTCTTGCCTAACGACTATTGACTATTGTTTTCCTTAGGAATTTTACACTACAGATGTTAGAAATGGTTTTGGCACGCTAGGGTTTGGCCATGCCACCATTGTAGCCCGGCCTGTTTGTGTTTGTGCCGTTTTCCTTGCCCGCTGGTCGCCTTGTTGGTCCTTTTCATGTGTTTGCTTTCTATGGGGTTCCCTCGTCACCACTCCAGGTCCTTCTACTGGGTTTTCACTCGTCTCGGGTGGTTCAAAAGCATTCTCAACATCAAATCAGAATGTCCGCATAGTCCACTGTCCTGACTTGAAGGCAAGTTTGCAAAAGAGATCATTGTTTTGCCAGAGCATCACGTGAAGAACTCAAGATCACCAACAGAAAACCAAAAAACATCAATCAACCAATTCCTATTTTCCCTATATAGGGTCCATCCTCCGAAACAACCTCTCGTTATTGGCTTGATAGGACCGCCCGTCCGGCGGTGACCGACCGGAGCACGACCAGGTGAAGATCGATCACCAACCCTCGGAGCCCTTGGGGACGGCGCGGAGCCCCAGGATCGGACTCGGGGCGGTCAGCCCGACGTGGCCGGACGTGGCCCAAGACGCCGATGCGAAGACGTGCGAGGACGCGAGTTGTTCGAAGTTCGATGGATTCAGGTGCCTTTTTTGGTTAGATCTATAGGGGTAGTTTTGATTTGTTGTCTCATGCACGGATCTCAATACTTGTGACTAGTTGACTAGTTTTTTTGCAATCTATTTTTACATCGTGGACTCCAATTGACAAATACTTGTGGGACTGGCAAATCACGTCAACCCTCAGAGCCTCAGCCCTCAAGGATTTGACGATCAAACTGAATCAGTTCCAGCTCAATCAGACATCGCTGGACTGGGTGACTGAGGATTCAATTGAATTATACCACAAGAAAGCGTCCTGCATCCGAGGCAACCGATTCAGTGTAAAGTTTCGAAAGTCATTCAATCAAAAAGCACATTCTGACGTCTAGATCCCAAGGAATGTACAGCTATCCTTGTAATACCAGGCTGTGAACCTGTCGCCCCCTATGAATCCATGTATACCTTCTGAGAGGGTGATGATGTGTGATGTTATCACCTCAATGTAAGCATGGAGATGGCCTGAACATCTCCAAACAAAATATCCAAAATCTATAGGAGCTACTTGGATCCCTACAAAATGGAACATGACTTGAGCGATTTGTTGGGTGGTTTTGAATCAGAACACCAGTTTCGCCCCTGGAATAGAGCCGGCGACGAAGAAACTCCCTTTAGAACAGCACTCCATGGGACCAGGAAGATTCACCCTAAAAGATCCTAAAAGCCTCTCAAAACCACCCCAACCCCTCGAAAAATATACACCCGCACTCCCCAGGCACTCCCATGGCATTAAGGCATGACATGTCCTTCCTCGATCACTTTGGGTTGCTTCAATTCTGGAGTGAAATCCGTCGGCGCTGTTGTCAACAGGTCTTTTCCCACGACCTCCGCTTCGGGGCATCCAAGTGGAGTTACAAAAATGGCTTCCATCCCTGGGATCGAAGAAGCTTGGTCACTGATGTTTCACCCATGCAAGTCCAACCTTGGCCTTCACATCTCCCGCAAAAACCGGACCGGACCGGACTGGACTGGACTCCCTGGAGACCGGTCAACTCCCCTTCGGCGGACTTTGTGGGGTCCACCCATTCGGCGGTCCTGTGCTCCGCCGAGCTTCCGGAGGTGAACACCTCTGCCGCATGCCTCCCAGGTGACGATCATCGGAGACCTGGCCAAGACGGAGCAGATGATCCACGCAGCGACCCAAGGGCACTCCAGTCGACCCAAGAGCACCCTACTCGCGGGCGAGTTGACGTGAGCAGTTGGGCGTTGTTCTGGGGTTGGGTGGTTCGATGGTCATTGGCGTTTTTGCATGGCGTTTTTTCAAATAGCCTAAGAATCCTTGGACTGTCCATGGCAGGGGTCGGACCCTCCATGGCAGGGGTCCGCGGCCGAACCAAGCCCTATCTGTTTGAGGGCCCGGATTCTTAGGGTAGGTTATTTGTTTTAATTATCCTCGACACTTGTTTGCTGATAACCTGGATATGTTTGTTTCGTTTATATAAAAGGGCCTATGTATCGATCAGGTCATTCTAACACAACATGTGCTACCAATCTGGATTGCATACATTAAGGTTTTTGCAAGAAGAGGTTGGTCATTTTGTAAAAAAGACAGGTCTTCAAAGTAGGGAGGCCAGCAGGCTTCTTGGATCAAGGCCAAGGCCAAACTCATTTCCAAAAAGAACAGTGGTTACCACATGACAGCAAAAAAAACATATTCATTGTGCATTAAAGCAATATTGTACAGAACCATGCGTTTTTCTATCAAAAAAACATGATATATGGATCACACCTCACACCTCTTCATTGAACAACGAGCCCACGATACCCCCACGACCAAGGACGCCTTGGTGGCCAAGGGCTGTCCCATCGGCGTGCGGAGACCCGGACGATTCAACTGCGGCCCACCGGATGGGGAGGCGGTTGGGGGTGCGTGGTTTGGCTGTGGTTCGGAGCCGAGCGTGTTGGGAGGGCCCAGGGGAGGGCCCGGAGCCCGGGTGGTTTAGGCTGGTTCGGAGGGAGACAAGATCCAGAAGGATTCGAGCCCTTCACTGATTCCCCTCTAAACAGCAGAGCTTTATGGGGTTCTCATCTATAACCAACCATGTTTGTACTTTTTTTGTTCCGGGCCAAGCGGAGGAGGATGCTTTGGCTTTGCCGAAGTATACCCCTATAGGCTTCCAACCACCATTCATCCAATTAGGCATTGCGGCATGACCGAATCAACTCAGGATTTTGCACTATAGGGTATTGCCATTTCTGGGGCCGTGGAGGTGGGTTTCGGATCAGCCGTCGCCACGGCGGGCGATCGTCCCGTTTGGCGTACGGGTTGGTCGATCGCGGCAGGGAAGACGAGTTCGACCACTCGTGGGCTGGGCAGAACATCAGATCCCGTTGGGCGTACCGAACCGTAACTCGCTTCGGGACGGGACGGGATGGGACTGGTGGCCCATGCGGGCCAGGTCGGGTCCAGTCATACCGAACCGTATTTAGGTACGAGGTATGAGTGGAGGGTATTGGAAATCATGCCGGGCCAGAGATTGAAGACTGGGTGTGATCAAGGCTGCTTGTTGCGACCAGGCCAAATCTTTGTTTGGCGGTGCGCAGCGCAAAAACCATCCAAACCTTCCCCAAATACAGAGGGTATGTGGATCCATAATGATGCCAGGACGCCCTGATTTTGCTGGATCCATGCACTAAGCCGTAGCCACTGAGGCGCCACCCAAGGGAGGCGGCGGTGGTGGCGGTGGTGGCGGTTCCAACGCGGGGGAACTTGGCCTCGAACAACAGGGGGAGGAGAGTCAGTCCAAAAGATGGATGCCAGGAAGGGCCCTATATAGGGTCTGTCCCAATAGACTCAGTAGACCTATGACGGGCCGTCAAGTTTCACAAGAACATCACTATCTTATAGACATGGAAAGGCCCGCAACCAGGCCCACCATCATCCAAACAGGCCCTGGTAATGGGATACGCCCAAGCCCTATATGTAGATGCCTACAAATGGAATCGATAAGAAAAACATCATGCAACCGGAACATATATCACAAACCCCATCAGAACACACAGGAGCGCACGGTTGTTCGACCTTTTGGTACTTTGGTTGCCAAGAGCACTTGTCCCAAGATTCAGATAGAAGAAAGTGTGGCATGAATCACCCGCACGTGTTAAGTGTTTTTTTTTTTTGAATAAAGTTAACGTCACACAGTCCACGCCGTTTGTACCCCCATGGAGTCGCAAATGGCCCTCTCACGACAAACACGAGTCGTTCTTCGTGTTCTACCAAGATCTGGACATGCATGGAAGTGTTTCTCATGTTTGACATAACAATTTCCACCACGATGGGGTGAAAAATGAACATGAAGATTGAGAAAAACACGAAGAGCATTCTTCACCCTATCCCATAACGACATCCGCTTCGCAATGATCCGCATGGCGAAGCGCACTCGTCGTTGTGGCAGTCACTGTCCAACGTGACCGGGCCAGTTGGCACGTTTGATCCGGGCCAGGAATCCTCATATGTTAGACTCTGGGTTCATACAGCCGCTCATGTGTAAAAACTTCATCACAAAGGGGGGGAAGTTAAGTGGGTTGATAGAGTTTGATGCTAGCTGGGCTGATCATTTTCCCGTTTAAGGCTCCAGACATACCTCTTCAAAAGCTCTGACTGGACACAATGGGCACACAACCTCCTAGTCTCCGTCCCACCTCCTCAGTCTCCGCTGACGCCCCACCGGTACCGGTCCAGCTTTCTCTGAGGCGACGGGGGGCACTCCGGGCACTCCACGGGAGATCCCCATCCCCCACGACTTGGTGGGAGGACTCATCGGCCCGGACGCCCCGGTTCCGGCGGCGGTTTCCGCCAACCACGGCGACGTGTGACGAAACACGGCGACGAAACACGGAGGGCGAGTCTCGAGGTCTTCAGAGGTGAAGTCACCGTAAAATAGGACTCGTCACCTGGGATCACCTATATCCCTTATAAGGGTCCACCATTCTGAGGATGTCCGTTGACCCTCCGTTCGACCATTCTTTGGAAGCACTTTCACCTCCAAGACCATCCTCAGGAGGTACCTGGACCCTATGGGTATGGGATATAGTGGGGTCCTTCAACCTTTGTTGGTGAGTCGCGATGTGTATGGTCGTGACGTGTGGAGTGGATGGAGCGGCTGGAGCGGAGTTTGGTGGGAGTCGGCCCTGGGAGTATGATCAATGGGGGAGAGTTCGAAGTGCCAAGAAAAGGAGAGGAGAGCTCGGATTGGAGTGGGGTGGGATATGGTGGGATGTGTTTTCTATAAAAGGCCCCCTCCAACAACTGCAGGAAATATTAATTTACGTTACGTGACATGTCATTATTCTTTGAAACTTAGTTTAGCGTCATACCCAGTCAGTGAATATCCTTAAACTTTTTGGGTTTCCCCACTAAACAGAAGCATGGAAACTGAGGTCAGACTCAGCGCCTATTGCATTGCTTTGGAGAGATCTTTCTTCCGGAGTCGTGTCGACATAGAGAATCAAACAAATTCAGAGCATACGGATGAGCCATTCTACTGGCTTCAATATCATATTTGTTCAACCACCATTGACTGGTGATTCCCCCAAATATCGTGTTCTATCAGGGATTGTTGGCCCAAGCATAACCAAGCCCACCTCTACTTTGGCCCTGAATGTCTTGCATCCCAAACGCTCCATGGTGGCGCAAATCAGAAACCACTAGTCATTGACTCATGTAGGCCATATTTGCGCCACCATGACTCAGTGGTTGGGCATCGTTGTTTCATCCAGAACGCCCGCTCCTTCGTGGAGCCCTTGGGCTCCATCGACAGAGCTTAGCAGCGGCCGAACGGGCATCTCATCCCGACCACCTGACCACCTGACCGCAACCGCAGTGCCTTCGTCCCGACCCAGAACGGGGCGCGTGGGCGCGTGGGCGCGTGGCGCGTGGCGCGTGGCGCGATCGATCCCTTCTGAGTGACCCTGAGTCGGACGGTCAACTACCAGGACCTGAGCCGTGCGTGGCCTCGAACTGGAGTCATCTGTGACCAGTCTATAGACCTATAACTAAGTAGCCCTCATCCTGAAAGGGTCACGTGGCCTGCTCAGGTCCTGGTAGTATATTGACCGTGGCCTCGAGTCTGCTCAGAGTCTCTTTTGGTGACCAGTTAGAACCAGACCTCTCGGTGACCTGACCTATAAGGGCACCAGACCTGTGGTGGGCACCCCCACGTCACTCGGTACGCGCCAAACGGGGGCGCAACGCCAGTCCACGGTGGTCTTCGTGGGGCTCGGGGCACCACGTGGTTCAACGGAAAAAGAGCCGCACACAAACCATGACCACCATGACCTCGCACCCCTCCGTCGATTCTCAGAAATTCTGTGTGATGTTTTACATGGTGCATCATCCATGTTTTTTTAACCCATCACAGACCATCACAGTACCACCGCATGCTGTTCGATCCACGCTTCAGACGTCAGACCGGAGCACGGTGGCCCACGGTGGCACGGTCAACGATGGCTGCACGGCTTCGAAAGCACGAGGGAAATGGCACGTTCGAGGTAACGACTGATTCAACCCGAACTATATCCCAGACACTCCATGTATGCCATATATGCCTACATTGGAGTGGTTTGAGGGGTCAATGTAGGCATATATGGCATACATGGAGTGTTTGGGTATAGTGGTTTTGGTCATCCAATCCCGTCCACATCTAATCAAACCACCCTAAGAATCCGGGCCCTCAAACAGGATAGGGCTTGGTTTGGCCCCGGACCCCTGCGAAGAGGTCGGGTCCGACCCCTGCCATGGACAGTCCAAGGATTCTTAGGGTCCCAAAGCATTGGTCACAGCCTGGTTCTTCGACCTAACTGGATAACCTGGGTTGGTTTGAGGTCACCTAAGCCTCCGGACTCGGGTCACTTAGCCTTCAAAAGGTCACGAACTGAAGAAGCTGGAGCAGCCTGTTAAAATTCAACAGTTGTTAGTTGATGTTCTTGGACGTCATCATCTATCTCATGGAAAATCAGCTGGAAGTGAAGATGGAGAACCCCCCGCCATAGCCATATATGGGTCTTAGAGCATCTGAATATCACCGGCAACGGCGGTCCCCATGCGTGGCTTGTCATGGGTGTGCATTTCAAAAAGGAGACCCCCTTGCAGTGGCTTGGCAGAGACCAGTCTATTTCCCTGCTTTGAAAGGGCCAAACTGGGAGGTGATCATAATACACGCATATAATTAACTATAACTTGCCACCTCAGTACAGGAGTCAGGTTCAATGTGGCTTTGCTTATTTTGGATCTTGCTGTATTTGGTGTCAATCATTAATCCCTTGTCACTCCTGCTTGTATTTGGCCGCCGGGCCTCCTGGACCGGAAGGCTCCATATAACGGGCCTTATCACCTCGGCGGCCCCGTCCGAGGTGATGAAGGGCCTCATTGCCGCAGCGGTTCCCTTCTTGGCCTCCGCCTACCATTGCCCCGGCTCGGCGAGCACCATCCACGCCAGCTGCAAGGCGCGGTGCCAACTACGCTTCGCCCAACGCTTCGTGTATCTTCGCACGCGCAGCGGGGGTGCCTGGCACCCGTGGTGGTTGGGACGAGCTGTGGTTGAAAGCGAGCCTGGGACCATCCGAGCGACCCAAGGCCGCGTTGGGTCAGAGACTGCACGACCTCTCGAGGTCAGGTACTCTTCAGGTCCTTGAAGAAGCGGTCTTGGATCAGCTTGTTCTTGCCAGGTTTTTCCATGTTATTATTATCAACATTTAGGTGTCGACTATTCCATCCTTGGATGGTCTGGGTTGAATGGGAGTTAGCATGATTTAGCCTTCGGGAGTCACGAAGCCGAGTTCTTCACGAAAGAATCCGAAGTCCTCGGTTCGGTGCATCACCGGCATCCTATGGCTACCAGAGGCCTGCACGGGTCCCACCAAAGACCGCGTTTTCCCTGGCAAAAGACATATGACATATGTTTTTTGTATGTGAAACCTTCATGTTGCATGGGTTTGAGTTCCGCTGGTACAGATTGATAGAATTGTACCCTTCTCAGAAGGTATGACTGTACCCTCCGAACACAAAATTATTATTTTATACTGACCCCAGTCTCACCAGTCGCACCTTCGAAACAAAGCTTGGGGTTGGACTACTTTCCACGGTCTCGCTGTTCTTCTTTGGACCTGTTTCCCAGACCATCCATGGGACTGGCACATTTACATACATTGACCCCCGAAACCATTCCAATGTAGGTAAATATGCCGTTTCATGGATGATCTGGGAAAGAGGTCCACGTGGCGTTGACCTGTTTCATGGGCTGAGCCCCAAACAATTCCGTTGCTTCACTGTGATACGACGGACTGGGACTGGCAGTGGGACTGGCCTATTTTTTACCCGAACTTGGGCTCCAGGAGTACCTTCTGAACTTCGGTATGACTGAACCCTCCACCTGGGACCGTTTGGCTTTAGTTCCATGACATTCCATGGAGTGTCGGAGTTTGAGTTGAAAGTTCCGTTCCCTCAGGATGTGTTCCCGGGCCCTGCGCTGGTCCGGGTGTGTTTTGTGGTATTTTTTCCGCTTCAATGAGGGTATGGGTATGGGTCCAAAATGTCCAAACGTATAATGTCTCATATGGGCTCCATGTTTGTCATCTGTGATCGTGACTTTTTTCGTCAAGAAGCACCACCAGTACTCAATGCCTCAAACCACCCTGAGGGAAGAAAGTACTCCTTCGAAGGACAGCTGCACTCACCAAATCCCAGACACTCCATGGGACTGCCATAGGACTGCCGATCAAGCCAGACCCCCTCTGGCACCACCCCTGGCCTGATCGGCAGTCCTATGGCAGTCCCGTTAGTCGCGTCTGGGAATTCCGCAGCGCGCCGAGCCTCGTCGCGATCGATCGCCGCAGGTGACGGTGACGGCCAATGCGCCCTGTGAGCAAGTGAAGACGGAGATGATGGCACGTGTGGATGGACAGTCTTCAGGACATTCCGAGATCGGAGATGGGGTAGATTTCTTGGGCATCAGATGGACTGTGTTTACACTTGTGGCTGTGGATGGCATGGTCCCTTGGAAGACTGCGTTCCTCTAGAAACGGGGGGTGCCATCCACTTGCATGTTAGTTAGTGAGTCCCGGTGTATTTGTGTGTAAAACGATTTTCCCTACAGCTCCTGGCCCATATCCTCAGGTTCGGTGGTTAGAACCCCCCCACCACCACAATCGAAACGGAGGTCGGCCAGGAGCCCAAACGGGGAAGCCACGCTCCCGGCCGTCGAACTGACGGATCTTCACCCGTTGAGACGACTGAGACTGAGACGTGTTTGTGCACCCACGCTCTGAGACGTTGTTTGGGACGTGCTGAGTCTATAAGCAGATTGTTTCAGAGTCAGAGCGAAGACGTGCTGATTTCAGGGGACGACTGGAGAGGGGTGCCATAGAAAAGCTGTGTTTTGTTGTTTTTAATCTTAACCATGCTCCTCTAAGTGGATACTTCCATAGTATGATGATCAAAATCATCGTGTGACCGTGTGACCCAAGAAACCCCAAAGTACAAGAGTGTTCTCCTCTCTAAGAATGATTTGTTTGCCAGCTTTTAAAGGAGACCAAACATAATTACTAAGTCTTAGCATGTTGGGATACTAGCTGGTCATGGCTCATCTATAGATCGCATGGAGAATTGGATGCAGGTCTTAAGTTCTTTGTTCCGGACATTCTAGGCCAGTGCTAGTTGCTAGCAGACTGCCCAGCTGGCCTATCTACTCCATGGGTAGTAGGTTGCTCGCTTGGTCTACGGTCGACTTGTAAGTATAAGTATATTTTAGTAGTGACTTTGATTGGACAACTTGGCTAAGTCAGACCTGAGCACTTACTAACCTCTATAGAGTTATAGATGAGTTAGCTAAGTGCAAGCTAAATCAAACCCGACCTGAATAGAGGTTAGACTTCAATCTAGGGATATCGTACCTATAACTATTATAACTGTCTAGGTTATAAGTTATGAGTCCAAGAAGAGGATCCAGGATCGTTCCTCGAACCGAGGTAAGCACTCCTGGCCGACTTCCATGTTTGTTTCAAAACACACGGCGCCGTAAAAACGCCCACCCACTGTCCGGCCTGTCCCTGATTTTTGTTTGGTTTCAGCCTCCAACCTTTTATAGACAGCCATGTGCTTTAGTGGCTCTTCAAGAAGAACTCTGGCACCGGTGCAGGACTGTGGCATGACCCCCACAACAACGGCACCTACAGCCCGACTAATGCTTCATCCGGTCTGGGATTCCAGCGGCTCACGGGAAACAAGAAGCACCTCGGCGACTCAGACGGAGTGAGGGCGATTTCCATCCGCGGATGGCATGGCCAGACGACCTGCGGATTCTCTGGAACCAACATGGAAGCGGATTCTCACCCTGTTCGTACGTAGAGGAAAAATGGTCTTCCTTTGGTTTTTTTTGGGGGGGGGGCGGAGGGCTTCAGGGGAGGAACTCAAACCCACGCATGAAGTGTGGGAGTTCGTTGCACCTGGAGGTTTGGTGCACCTGGGCATGGTGCACTTTCTTTGCAGCAAGTCGACCTGTCATGGAGTCGTACCGGTACCTGGCCCAGTGCATCGGTGGGCAGGATTCAGAAGCGGTCGAACTGGTTTAGTCGAACTGGAACCACTGGTTACCAGCTATAGTGGTAACTGGATGCTCTGGGTGCTTTTTGTTCGCATGTCCCATTTTCCAAGGTACTTGAAGCAGGGTCCAGGTGGATATGCTCTTGGATGACCTGCCGAACCGGTGTCCACACCCACGTTCAGTTGATTTTGTTTTGCCATGCTCGTCGCAACCGATGTGATCGCCAGTCTTGTTTCTTTTGTTGGTGATTTATCGTTTCCTGGTTGCTGGGGGAATCCCTGTATACCTTGAGAATGGGGAAGTGGTCTATAGCTCTGTGCCCTGCGCCCACGCATGTGTAGTCTATGTACTTCACAACCAAATGTACCTGTTCCCACCGCGGATCAAGATGATCAAGGGGCATGAGGTGGCTACGGATGATGAGCGCCTCGCGGTTGGGAAGATGTTGTTTTTCATGGTTCCGGTTCAGCCAATGCCAATCCCAGCAGTTGACAGCCAGCTGTCTAATGTTACGCCAAATTCCCCAACGAGTCAGCTAGCAGGTTGGCGTTTCATGGGGCTTCAATGCCCTCCCCTAGGGCGACTGGAGCCTACCTCCTCACTTTGAGCTTCGAAACGAAGGTACGACTGGAGCGCTAAGGAAGCAAACAGAAAAACCATCGAGTTGTTCACACCCAAACCTGTCAGAAGAGCGAAACTAACCAGTCTCACCTTCTCAGAAAGACGGTCTTCGCGAATCTCCAGCCCTCCCAGTCTGCCGGGTGAACGAAGACGGCGTCTCGGCCGGGGTCCCATACGCCGTCTTGCTGCTGTTTGCTGCCGTCTCTCTCTCTCTCTCTCGCTCTCCCAACAGAGGTTAAGTGACCTTATAGGACCCTACAGGGGTACCTATAGGATAGTCTATAGGGTTCTGACCCACCTCTGCTGGTCTCTCCTTGATCCGAGGTACACGGACCAGATGCTCTTCGACTTCGTGGACAGCGGCAACAGCTGCGAGATCTCGGGATGCAGCGAGAGCCAGGCCGGCCGCTGCGAGATCTCGGCGTCGAAGCGTCGAAGCGACGGCCGACCGGTCGGCTCGTGGAGGCGAGATCTCAGCGTCGAAGCGACCGGTCGGCTCGTGGATGGTGCGCCCACGGGGCCCGGGAGCCGTCCTAGTTCGATGTGGACGGGATTGGATGACCCCAAAATACCACTTAGAGAGGAAAGCTTAGTTCGGGCGAAGCCGAGACGAGCCGTTCAGCGAACCGTTTGGAGGGCCGATTGTCCATCGGCGTGGGAGTCCTTTTTCGGTGTGAAACGGGTGCTTCCGTGCTGAACGAACTTCGTCCGAGTGAAGAGGGTGAACGAGGGCGAGGTCAGGGGGGTCCTTGACGGGTTGAAGAAGCCTCAGTCTGCCTAGACCAGGCCGTAATTTTGGGGTTTTCCGGGGTCCTATGGTCCAGATCACTGGCTATATACCATCTACTCTGAAACTAGGCCAGGGTACCTCTCACTGTTCCGGGTCCTGGTCCCGGGAGACCTGGCTACCTCTGGCGTCCACGGTAGCACGCCCTGGAACCAATTCGGCTGAGTAGAGTGAGTTATCACCGGGTCAGTATTCTGATGTCATGGTCGGTGTGGGGCGATGCCATCCACATGACTTCCAGGGAGTCTGGTTCTTCAAGATGACCTATATAACTTGATATCCTGGTCGGTTCGGTGACTTAAGCCTCCTATACGGGTCACGAAAAGGAACCTTCAAAAGGTCACTTAGGATTTCTGGGATTCTTGATACTCTTGGATCTGTCATATGCTTACGCTTATTGCCGGAGTAGCAGTGGTAGTGGTAGGGGTGTGTATACTGCTAAGCTGCCAAGTGAATCGGGCAGCTCGAAGTTTCAGAGGATTCTTTGGGAAAGGTGCGAACCATTCTTGAGCTGTCTTGAACAATGTTTTTCCCTCCATCCCCAAAGGTCTTCTCCATTGCAGACTTCTCGACAAACTACTGCAACCTCCGCATGTGCCTCCGCGCAACGACCTGCTGCGCGGGGGACGCATGCTCCGCGCGGTCGAATTCGAGGCGAAAACTCTAACTGGTGAGAAGTTCGTCAGCGATTGGTTGGTTCAGATGGGAGAGGATTTGGTTACAGTGTCCCTAGAGTTCAAGTACCACCCGGTCTGATGACTTAGGACGCTTAGGACCGGCCTTGAAGTGACTTACGGCCTTGTGGCCTCTTTTTTTCAAAAAGCCCATGTCATGGTGTTCTCTCTACTCCAGACATGACCCCAACTGGTCTAATGAGCTAGGACCTGTTGAAGGTGAACGAGCAAAAACAGTTCAAGTTATCAACAAATGAAAGCATGAATGGCAGGCCTGCACACGAGATCAGGACTTAGGCGCGGTTCTTTTTTATTGTCCCTGATCTATGTCACACGTATCCTCCCAGAGTTTTGTCATAGGGGGTTTGGGTGGTTAATATCCTCCGTGCCTATGTCACAATTCTGAGAACATAACAACCTACACACATAATCTATGGCACACAAGTTCAACAAACGGTGGCTTAGGATGCGAGGGTAAACTGAGTTTTGCCTTTTGGAGAAGAGCATGAATCACACAAAGCCGCTGAAATGGATTGCATGCCTTAGGCTTTAGGCACCGACGAGACAGGAGTGCAGTGAGATGCAGTGAGTACAGTGTTTTGACGTGCATACAAAGAATATTGTCCAACAGTGATGACCTGGGTCCCATACACAGTTGACCACGATGCCAGCGACGAACACCTTGTTTCTGCACCTGGAATCTCACGTTGCCTCCAGGATCGAGACGTGTCAATAGGCGAAAATGCCCGAGATGGCTTCCGCAAGCTCAAGATTCCGCTGAAGCACCATGCTTGCTTTGCGAACGCCGCTGTTAGGCGGCACGCCGTGAGACGGCAAGCTTTCTTTTGCGACAAAAAACACAGAGCTGGTCGATTCGACTTGCCGGATGCGGCTCCTACCGCCGCTGACGCGGCAGTCTTCACATCACCAAAGCTGTGAACTAATGCAAAGCATGCACCAAAAAAAGCCAACGTGCCTCGGCTGCATTGTCTTCAAAGCAGCCGGCTCCTTTGGCGATCGACGCGTTTGCTGCGACAACGCTGGAAGCGAGTTCTTCCTGTACTTCTGGGCCGAGGACAAGCTTGCAAAGCCAATGCCTAAACCACACATACGGATGTACTCTTGTTTCCGGCGCGCCGGCGGACGTGTGGCAGACTGTTAAGATCAGAAAAGTAGTTTCTTTGGAACCATGTTTTTTATCCAACAGTTGAGCTTCGTACCTTTAGGAGCTGTGGCAAAAGCCAAGAGCTTCTGAACGTGACTGCCCTCGATACGGCTGACACTCGTTGCAGCTGTGGCAAAGCTGCTGAAGATGACAATTACTGCCGGCATTGCGGCGTATGTTTGCGCTAGTGAATACCAACACCTGGTGGGCCGTACCTGTGAGATTGACTCGGCAGAAAGTCTGTCGACGTCGAGCGCGAAGCTGTGAGGTTTGCAGAAAACATGACATTGACTGCACCACCGCTTCAATTATGCGATCTAGCCACCCTTATAGTCCTTTGAGTCCGAGGTGAGGAGTCTCATTGCTTTGACGAGAACATCCAGAAAAGGAAGGAGAGGCTGAGGCTGCTCAGCCTGCAGACAGACCTCTAGCTGAAGATGCCGCTGGTGTCTTCGAGGCCGGAGTGATGTGTGCAGCAATTGCTTCGGAAGCGCGTTGGCTCTATATTGCATGCTTGCCAAGTTGCGTGAAATGAGTTCTTCACCCAATCACTGGTCAGAATACTGCAGTTGTCATGGCTGGCTCCACCCCGACCCAAGAGGCACAAGCCGCGATAGTGTCTCTGTGGCAGCGTTGGAAAACTCGAGCGAAATTACAAGCTGGCTGGCATGCAGGCATATATGAGCTTGCCACAAGCTCCATATATGGAGCATGGTGGATGAATTGCACGACAGCTTCTTGCACGAGATTCTGCAGGGAAATTCTTGCAAAGATGATGCTGAGATTCTGAGACCCAAACCACCTTCGCTGACTCTGCGCTTGGCAAATCGTTCATGGTTGAGCACGTGTAGAAAAAGCTTGCGGCTTGGAATTCTTGCCCTGGAAAATGGCTGCTTCGAATCATTTCGACTCCAGCGGCGCCCAAAAGGCTCGAAAGATTGCTGCTGAGATTGCGGCGGAATTCCCAGGTTGCAGCTGGGGCTGAAGATTGCCTTCACCGCCGGCCTACTTTAGAGTTCTTTAGACCTGGGTCTCTGGGACGCGGGGAACTCACCTCCTTTATTGGTGGAGCAGACCTTGCGAACTTGCCCGCTTTGAGAGGCAGAGCGTGCGCCCTTATATGTTGGCTGCCGCCCACGCTTTGGCGAGATCCGAGAAATCATGAACGTGCCTAGCGAGTTGCGCTTGGTGCATCTTTCGATTTGGTTCACTGACCAGATGACACGGCCAAACAATTTGGTTTCTGGAAGCATCTGTGGACGCGTGCCTACCGCGAACCATTTGCAACAAAGGCTTGAAACGGACAACGTGCACTTGCGCGCAGTCTTTCTCAGCAATTTTGAAATTCCCCTCGCTCTCCGAAGCGCAAAAGCCTGGGCAGAGGAAGGGATCAAAGCCACCTGCTGTGTCAGAGTCATTTGCAGATGGGTACAGCACACCATTCACCGTAAGGCTCCACAACAACAAGAGCAGGGCAGTCAATCCTTTTTCAATCTCGGCTGGAATCTGGCCCGACCTGACTGAACTAGGAGTGTACTCAGGCGGGAGAACAAGCTCACCATGAAAGTCCGGGTCGTCAGGCTTGCATGCGTTGTGGCCGCCAGACTCAATCCCAGGCAATCGCTCAGATCCCGTCATAATGCCCTGCCATCATGGGTGCACATTGCAAAGGATGTCATCATGCCACTCGTGCATTTCAGGGCGTGCCACTGTTGCAACTCCACCAGACAGGTTCAATTAGGCGTTTGCCTTTTGATGCCTTGCATTCAGCTATAGCACGCGCTATGTTGCAGCAGCTGAACAAACATAGGAATCCGGCCACCCAGCCACAAAAACTTATAGCGGGGTATCACAGCGGTGAGTCGGGGAAGCTTTTGGGTGGAGACGAAGCAGACCAAGGCAGACCTTCTCAAGGATCACATCATGGTCACCATGGGCCTACAGTTTGAAAAATCGTTGACGATCGTTGGAATGCATGATCGCTACTCAAATTTGTTTGATTCGTACAATGTGGGTGGTTGTTCCATTCAAGCCACCATGTGCCGGTTTGGACCACCGACCAAGGCTCTATTGTGGCTCGGCTGATGGATGCAAACCGGTGAAGTTCGATTTCACCTCCCAAGAGACGCAGGTGGACCCGCTTCTCGGCAGTCAACCGAGCTCCATATTTTGTGTTCGTGAGTTGACAAGACATGACAAGACCAACTGCCTCAGGGTTTCATGGTTTTAGGTCTTCATGATCCCACTTCACTCCATTTCTGACTGGCACCCGACTCTACAGTGTTCCTCTACAGGGTTCCCATTAAACGTGCAGCCGTTCGGATGGTGGAGGTGAAAGTAGTGTGAGTGAGTGGTTTTGCGGGGCCAATGGACGTCCTCGGCATGGTCATTGTTTTTTGGGGAAGAGGATTCTCAATGGACATGTTGATCCATCACCTGCGGAGCCTAATGGTTCCCTCGTTTGGATGTCCATGTAATTTTTGAAAGGGGCAGTCGCAGCTGCTTACATGACTCAAGTGTGAAAGGGATTTAACTTGTCGATAATTTCTTTTTGGGGGTGTCTGTAGTCCTCATAGATGGGTCAGCTCACATGAATTTTTAGGTGTATCCGGTTTTGGGTCCCCTGGATGATGGCGAAAAAGAGGTCTCCTGGTGCTGGACATGACCAAAGCGCTTGCCTGAAGACCAGTGAGGCCTTTGCCGTGTAGGGAGGGGAAGGCCGGGAAGGTTAAACAATGTACAATATTGAGAAAAACATAACGGGTATATAAGTTACTATAAATAGTTCATTTGTCATAGCAAATGATGCAAATGGGCCAAAAAGCGCACTGCCACAACTGTTTGCTCTCCACAACGGGTACCTTGCCTTCACCTCCCTTGACCTTACCCATTTGGGCGCCAGTCGTACTATCGAAACTCGGTAAAGGTGACTAGGATGGATGGTTTGGTTTGGGGGTCAAGTCCCAACCCTTCTGAGGATGTGGGACGGGAACCCTAAGGCCCTAGGATAGGATTCAATATGATTCAATATGAGTTGATAGGGAGTGTGGAGAAGAAATTCGTAGGTCATAGACATCACGTGGAAATAATGGCGATGTTATTTGTATTGATGATTCATCTTTAATGCAATTGATGGATATATTTGGGTGGTGTTGGAATAGATGGAATGGCATTTTTGAGAGCCCTGTCCTTCTTGGTGAGGTAGTAGCGGGCGGGCACCACTTCCAAAATGTTTCCAACGACTAAAGGAAACACATCATGTGTGGTCATGTTGACATATGTTGGCTTCTTGTTTGCTCATCGGTTATTCTCCCTTGGGAAACAGGTGAAAACCCTGTGGTTTCCACCCCAAAACCCTCCTCCTTCTCCATCGCGATTGGTGGGTCCGAACACGTCGGCTGCGGAGGGCCGACGGTGGCGCCGCTCTTCGTCAGGCCCAGGGCTTCTTGGCCACGACCTCCAGCTGTCCTCCCAAGGACTTCGAGACGGTGAAGGCGGGTCGAAGGGGCGAGGCGCAGGAAGTCATGAAGCCATGAAGTCTCAGAAGGGCAGAAGAGTTGTTGGCTTCGGAAGAGTTGTTGACCGGGTACGACACTCCCAAAATTATGATCATTTCAAGGAGTGTTCTCACCGCTGCACTCACAGGGCGACAGTTCCTGGTGGTTCCACCATGAACATGAACGCCATCATACGCCATCCGAAAGCTAATTTGTTCCACGAATACGGCCAAGACATAATCCATCATCCGGTTTTGGGTGAAGAATGATGCAGAACTGGGCACAAATGACTGGTGCAGAGCTGGTTCGAGCCTGCCAGGACTTTGACCTCGATAGCTTCATCTCCAAGCGTTGGTACATCCAGCAGCAGCATTTTGGCGTGTGGGTTTCCGCGATGGCCAGATTATATATTATAACCAATACCAGGACCCTCCAAGGGGTGTCTATTTGTAGCCCCTTAGCTGTTAAGGGGTGTCCATTAGCCACCCCTTGGGGGTCCTGGTATAGCCCGGTTTGCCGTTGGACTGGGATTTGATACCCTTGGCCTGTGGCTTTCCACGTGCACAGGTGACCCTTTCGTGCACAGGATCATGGATGTAACTGGCTACCTTTCGGGCCGCTGCCGGTGATTCTTCTTTGCTTCAGCGAGATGTTAAGAGGGAAGTCATTTTTGTAGTTGTTGAAGTGTTTCTGAAACCACCAGATCGAGTTGAATAGAGGTGTTATAGGTATTTTTTGGTGGTTTCTCCCGTTACCTGTAGAGCCGTCGGTAAACAGTTATCATCATTTTGGAGAAAGCCTGCAACCTAACCATTATCATCCATGGACTGGGCCCTGACAATGGGATATACACAAAGTTGTAAATCAGTGAAATGCCCCCAAACTACGAAGGTATTTTTTGTTCCCACTGACTAGCTGTGGAGTAGTAAACGAGGCTGGAGCAATCCGACGACATGCGATAGATCCTATAGGTATTTGGAACATCTCCCCCCATCCCGGTACGCTGCACGCGTGAAACAGCGTACAACTGCCGGTACCGTGAGACCGTGACTGGTTGTGCGCAGAGCTGCCGCAGCCCGCTTTCATTGAATCCAGAGGTTAAGTGACCTTATAGGACGATTCTGGGGTACCTATGGGATAGTCTATATATATATATATAAGGTTCTTCAACCTCTGACTCTGCTGGAAATGAGCCCGCAGCTGGCCTCCGTTTTCGTCCCGAACCGTTTCTCGAAGGGACGAAGGGACGGGTGCCAAAACGTCCGGGCACGGCTCGGTGGCAGTGGCCCGAGCGTCCGCTCTACGCGTCCGGTGGTGTTTGGTTGGCCCGAGGATGCCGGTGAAGTACTTGCCTGCAAGCCAGAACCGGTGTGCCTCTTGGTATAGATACAACATGATGGGGTGGCTGGTTTTTCAGATCATATTCAGATCTTTTACTTGGCACGAGCAGTGAGCAGACACCCACGGAGTTCGATATGTTTTCGTTTGCTTTCGTTGAAACTATCTATATAACCAGATGAGGGCACCCGGTGCCAGCCATGGATTAGCTTCTGTGGGATTGGCTGGGTCAAAGACCTCCACAATTGAAAAAACCAACTGGTATACTGCGTTATATAGGCCAGCTGATTTTGACCATGGATGTAATATTAACCTATAGAGCCTGAGTGACCTCTAGTTTTGACCATCAACCAGACCCAAAAGATGTTTTTTGGTTTCATGTTTGTCCTATCAAAACAGAGGTCATGTCTGGGTTCTATTGGATGGTGCAGCTGCATTGGTCACACTGAAAAGCTGGTCCTGCAGGTCCAAAGATCCGGGAAAAGTGAGACTCCCGACTTCGGGATCGGGGCGCGGGAAGCCATCTTCCATCCTGCTTCAGTCGTGTCCGGACGCTTTCCTCAAAGAAGCATCCTGGAGGGTGCTGAAGGTAGAAGAGGGAGATCAAATCGGCAGACTCAGCAGACTCCGCCATTGCCGGCCAACCCGACTTCGGGAACAGCACGACCACGAACAGGTAGAAGAAAAGTAACATTTGGGCTACCCTCCCAAAAACTTGGCAACTGGGAGAACACCCCTGATAGAGCAAAGTCGTGTTTGGGGGTCTTTTTTGGTGAGTTTTCACGGTACGTGTCTTATAGTACGTCTTTGGGTTTGGCATTTGTTGCCAATGTCCATTCGTCCATTTCCAATGTACCAGCCTGAGGTCTATGCCGAGTACCAGCTGCAAAAGAAGTCTTTCTGGGGCTACGATGCTTGGAGAGACGATGTCCACGTCTCACAGGTACGAAGGTACGAAGGTACCGAAACATAGGGAAGTACCAACAGAGGTTGAATGACCCTATATAGACTATCCTATAGGTACCCCAGTAGGGTCCTATAAGGCCACTTAACCTGTCTTGGTATATGATGTGCTGTTTTTGTTGGTGATCTTTGCATCACCCAGACGTCGTGGGGTGTGTGCATGTGTTTGTCCGAATGATGTCAACGAAGTGAATAGGGATGGAACCACTGGGGAGACAATATGCACTTTATAATCCATCTCCTCAGAAGGTGGTTAGACCCCCGACCACCCCAACCAGCTTCTCAGGAGGTAGTTGGATATATGCAGTCAAGAAGATGGATTGGTCATCTTTGAGAGCCTCCTGCAGTTGGATGTGTTCGTGGCTTTTGGAGTCAGTTTCCAGATGGATCTCCCTCTTCCTTCGGGCGTGCTTGCCTCGTGCTTGCCTCCGGGAGGTTTTGGATGAGAACTCTGGATCCGGTGTTGCAGTATTCTCGATTGTCGTTTCAACACAGACACGCCATACCCATAGACTCCATGTATGCCATATATATGCCTACATTGGGGTGGTTTGGGGGGTCAATGTAGGTAGGCATATATGGCATACATGGAGTGTATGGGATATGACTGGCACATGACTCCCGATGAGGTCAGGGGTGGTTGAAGAGGGGTGAGTCAATCTATTCTAGTTAGGGACAGATATAAGACGTCAGGCCATGACGGAATGGCGAGTCTTTTTGTTGTCCAGCAATTTGACTTCAGAATGGACAACTGAAACTATTTATATGTATGTTCCCAAACACTCCATGGGACTGGCATATTTACCTACATTGACCCGTAAAGCCACCCCGATGTATGTAAATATGCCGTACATGGAGTGTTTACGGTATCATATTATGTATCATCAATTAGAGCTTCGATGCAACATTGGTAGAGCTTCAACGGCAGGAAATCAATCGTTTGCTGGAAGATGCCTTAGGGATCCAAGTACCTCCTCAGAAGGCACCTGGACCCTCCAAACCCACCTCAGTCCCACCTTCGGAGAAGGAACTTGGATCCCTAGAGATGCTGCATTTCGCAAGTGTTTCTTTTCTCAAACTTCTGCTTCATTTCGATTCTCAACTGCACGGTGTCCCATTTGGTCCCATTGTTTTGCTGGTACGTAGTTTTACTCGGAGTCTAGTCTATCACCCATAGGGTCCAGGTACCTCCGTACTTCGGATGGTCGAGTTCGGAGGTGAGTTCGTACGAAACCAGCTCGTGGCTGGTCGTTGCCCGGGGGAGTCCTTTTAAGGACCTCCGAAACGGATGGCCCTGGACCGTCTTAGGGTCAGTCGACTCTCCGATGTCCCGCGCAGACATTGGCCGACCCTGTCGAACATCGGCTCGTAGTGAGTGGCTTCAACCCGTCGTCGTCCTCATTCTCCGCGTCGTGCTGGCGGCGTCGTGCCGGCTTAGGACGTGAGCGTCCACAACCATGCGGAGGAGGTGGCGGCACCCCACACCGCGCACGACTCCGGCAAGACGCTGTGCGCCAAGGCCGCGCAGTTCTTCGAGGGTTTGCATCCCATGGTTCACTTCATGCATCACCTCCTGCTCATCATCATACCTTCTCCTCCTCGTTATCCGTCTCTGGCGGACTTCTACTGCATTGGGGCTTTTGGGACACACAAGACCAGTCAAGTGTCATCTCTAAAGACCAGTCATCTTGCATCATCTTGCCCAGACATGTTGCTCCAGGTCGGACGCGTCGTCCTTGACCCCATACCCATACACTCCATGGGACTGACCCCCCCTGGCACCAGCCCTCGCCTGATCGGCAGTCCGTCCTGGCAGTCCCATGCCCTAGGGATCCAAGTACCTCCTCAGAAGGTACTTGGACCCTCAAAACCCACATAAGAGTGTCTCCAATCACCTTCTGAGAAGGTATTTGGATCCCTAGGGATGGAGTCTGGGATATGGTTCCTTCTTCCGAGCTCCGCTGTCCTATCGGTCTCCTTGCTCTGCAGGTGGTAGACAAGTCTCGAGGAAAGTTGGAGGTCGCTCCGTGCTTCTTGCCCACGGCCGCACGGTCAACAAGGGGCGCGCGGGAAGAGAGAGGTGGTTTCAGATGTACTTTGTTTGAAGGGGGTGGTATCAGAGATGTTTCGTGTTGGACCTTTACTTGGGATGATTGAACCAACTGACCCGTAGATTTCAAGAGTTGAAGCCACCAATGATGTGGTGATATGTGGTGTGCGGTGTGTGTGTGTGTGTGTGCGTTTGTTTTTTTTCAACAATCCATGGATCTGCCAGGACCTTCACTCTGTGACCTCTTTGGAGTTTCTAAGTGGCCTCTAACCCATGTCGTGTCATGACTGAAAGTCCTGAGATCGAACGAAGCTTAGTCACTGACTGAAGGTCCTGGTATGGAATATTATGGAATATTTGACTACCTGCAGTCACAAAGGGCTGCTTAATGGAGGTTAGGGGTGCCCATTATCCACTCACTTGAGGACTAAACACCACCCCTTTGTGACTGCTGGTACATTGACCCTTCAAACTTCAAACATCTTGAAAACCACCCATCACCGATCCATGTAGGCAACAATTCCATGCATGGATTGTTTAGGTTTGTGAGATGAGAGATGCATTAAGTTTTGTTTTGTCTATGCACGCTATGTCATTATATGTTTGTGTGTTTGCGTTTTGTTTTTTTGATTTCACTTATCCTCAGCTGCGTGTTGTTGCTGAATTGGTTTTCCTATGTCAATGCTAGTAGTCCTAGAAACTGTTGATCAAGGTCCACGTGCAAAAACGCCGAGGCCTTGGCGGGTCCCTACTGGGTCTTGGACTACAACGAGGCCGAGGGCTACGCCTTGATCTCAGGCGCTACGAACGGCGCGTCGAGCGTGGCCGGGCGACGGCGACGTGGGACCTTGCCGTCGTGGGGCCGCCGGAAGTCCCAGACACAACCTGTCTGGGACTGCCATAGGACTGCCGAGAAACGGCCAGGGGTGGTTGGTTTTAGGGGCCAATGTATGGAGCATATGCCAGTCCCATGGAGTGTCTGGGAGTCGGAGGAGTTGAACATTGATGTGGTGAAGGATGTTGGTGTTACAACTGCATGGGTTTCTTAGAACACCGTCTTAGACCCATGACAGGGTGTCGTGTAAACATGTGGGTGTGTATTTGAACGGAGACTGAGTCGATGAGTCTGTTTATTTCCCTTCTTCCAGGGGTTCAATCTGGGAAATCTAATACACCCATTTCTAGGTGTTGCCACCACTGCCAGTAATTCTGCTGTTCAACCGATGGGCACTATGAATCAATAGCCATGTGCAGGACTCATGCATACTTCTAGGAATCGAACAGTCTTCCTGAGGGTGATTTCCCATCGACGTGATTGGTTGGAAAGGTCTGTTCTTCTGTCACCACCCCGCAAGAGAGGTAGCCAGTGACCGGGACCATAGGACCCGGAAAACCTGGGGTACCCTGGCCTGGGATAGTCGAACGTTTGGGTCAATGAAAAACCTCCTGTTGGCATGTTTGTTGGAATCCACTTCTTCGCATCCTCCCTCGCACAGGCGGATGCCGAAGGTGGTGTTGGGACCCCTTTCTCGCCAGGTGGCGCCCCTAAGGAGGCAGCTGAGGGCGGCTGCCGCACCGGCACCGGCCTCTTGGTTTTGGGACGAACAAGAAGCAGCGTCCGAGCCGCGGGCGCGACTTGATAAACCTGCAGGAGGTTCTTCAATCGGATGAGATCCCTCGGTCGACAGAGGTCACTTGCCCAAACACTTGGATGGGATTCGTATAATACCCAAACACTCCATGGGACTGCCATATATGCCGATCAGTTGGGGTGGTTTGGGGGGTCAATGGGGCGGCATATATGGCAGTTCCATGGAGTGTCTGGGATATATATGCCTACATTGAGCCCTTTTCAACCACCCCTGGCCTGATCAAAGATGCCAGTACCATGCAAGTTGGCAGTAAAATGGTGGTCGGTAGTGGGTCAAGTAATTTCTTCCAAGGGCGGCCGCTGACAAGGCTTGTGGAATGAACACCGCCCATCACCAGGCAGCCAATGCACTCAAGGTGAGCAGAATCTTTTCGAGTGACCGCAAATAAGGTGGTACTGTATAGCAACAAAAATATGTTGAAACGCCCCATCACTTTTGACGGCTATGCTTGCTTTCCCTCCCTTTTTGATGCATGTGTGCAACTTTGCTCCGCAACGAGCTCACTTTCCTAGTTTGAACTTAACCTGTTTGAGGGGGGCGCTGTTAGCGGGGAGGGTGCTCCAGCTTATGACAAGCAGATGATGCATTTTGACATTCAAGGCCGAGGACAGGGAGACTGAGTGCACCTTAGGGATTTGTCAAAAATATCTGACTTCTGAGTTCTTTTTGAGTCCTATGAGTCCTATTGAACAGATGATTCCCCCACTCTCTGTGTCACCGTGTCACCCTATAAAAAACATCACGCCTTCGGTCCATCCGACAGGTGGAAGTTCAATCAACCCAAATCCAGTCGTGGGATCCAGCTTGGATACGCTCCGCCTTGGCGGTGGAGCGTCTCCCAAGGTACCAACGGCTCGGGCTTGTGGATCTTCACCCGGCAGCAGAAGCGCGACGAGGCGCGCTTGCGGCGTCTGCACCGGTCAGAGCCGCGCGGGGCGGTCACGGGGTGTTCGGTGACGAGGGGTGGTTCGAACCCCACGGCCCGGTGGGGTTCGTCAACCGTGTTGTCAGGTCTTGTCCTTCAACCCACGGTCAGACAGGACCATACTTTTCAAGTTGGGACAGACGTTGACCCAAAAAGATCCAAAAAGCTGTGGATTGTTACACCTCTCCATATAAAGGTCCCTCAGCCTCCAGCGCGCTGGCGCTTTCGTTGAAGACAGCGAAAGACCGTGACTCTCCCGGACGTCTCATCCGGACTCTCCGACCGGACCGGTCCGGGTGAACGGTGAACGGACGATGGACCTCGTGTAACGCAGGTGTCAAACATCGAAAATGCCAGGTGAAGAAGACATGTGAAGCATGTGAAGAACAGAAGAAGAAGACATGCTGTCGAATCATGTCGATTTTTTTTATTTGACACATGCTGTTTTCTTGTATTTGGCCCGAGTCCATCCCCTCCCCAAAGAAGTGGATTCATGCGATTGACGAATGATGTTATTCATGCAGCGTTCCAGCTTGGAGCAGAGGAAACGGGTCGTTCTTGTAAACGGAAACCACCAACCATTATGGATCCAGTCGTACCTTTTCAGGTGATGTGTTCGACACTGAGACATGTCGGTTTCGAGGGTGTCGTACCGAACCGGGTCGGTTCGGTACGAAAACGGATCCTATTGGGCAAGAAACGATGATCTCAGAATCCACCACCGTGACCTTGACATCGAACACTGCAGCTGACATCCGTTCGAACGTGAGCGAACGTGTGTCCACCCGGGCCGGGTTGTTCCAATCCGAAGATCTAGTTAGTTAGGTCATTTTGAAGGTCCTGAATGCATGTGTATGTGTGTGAAACCCATTTTCGACAACCTGTTTTACCCAGGCAATTTTTTCACTTGGGCTTTTTCAGGGCTTGTGGCGATCAGTTCCGTACGCAATATCTCGTGTGTGTCTCAGTGTGTGTGTGTGTGTCTCATATTTTGCGCAACAAAAAATGCCAAGAGAGGGCTCTGTACACACTCCAACTGCTGGTTTGGCCAATTTTAGTACTGGTTGTTGAACCTGTGTTCGCCTCTGTTAGGCACAGCCAAACCTTCAATCCTTTGCGAACTATATGAATTCCTTTTGCGGCTTCGCAAATCCCATGGAATCTGGGCGAGAATGGGGGCGACCTTCCACCTTGGACCATTCACCCGGGGCCTCCGGAACCGGAAAAAGGCTTCACAGCATGAACCAGACGTCGCCTACGTCGGAGGTGGAACGCGACGAGCCGCGTGGCTTCGACCCATGCGGTTCCAGGTTTGGGAAATGGGCTCCAGTCATACCTCCAGACCTGACCCAACTGGCCACCCGGGCCCCCAGTCCCGTCCCGTCCCACCCGAACCAACCGAGGTATACGGTTTCGGTTCCGACCACGGTCATCGCCCCAGCTGCGCCTGCGCCTGCGGCGCTGCGCTGCCGGGGGAGGGAACCGGTCATCGCTCCATGCCGCTGCAGGCCTTGGTGCAGAAGGTGCGAAGCATCGCACAACAGAAGGCCATGGGTCGTGCGTCGGCCAGGGCGTCGGGGGCGGATGGGAGGGCGGATGTGAACGACCTAGCAGCGGCCCAGACCGGTTTCCGATGAAACTTCGAGCGTTTGGACATACAAAGACCCTGCTACTTTGCTATATAGGGAAAAGAAACATGTGTTTGATGGTTTTGGGGGCCCCCTGGTACCTATACTCTTGATGGTTTATTATATATAGTAATGTTTCATATCTTTCAGTGTCTGGTATTGGCGACTTAGTTCTTCTGTCCTCTTTTGGTGCGGGAGACAGGCCGGTAGGAAGAGGCCGTGAACGGGTGCGGAGACGGTGTTTTTCACTGGAGAAGTGTCATGACAGAACCCAGACACTCCATGGGACTGCCAACTGCCATGCCGATCAATTGACCCTCCAAACCACCCAGGCAAATATGGCGGTCCCATGGAGTGTTTGTGTAATATCTTTCACTCCACACAGACAGTTCCCTGGTCCCTCAACGCGGACGCAGGGATTCAAGAGGATCTTAAGATACTGGATCTCTCCAATATGAGGGTCCGAGCCCTACTTACGGCGTAGGGAGGGTCCATGAATGTTTGAGTTGAACCATTTGCCGCTACAGATGGCTGGTGCGGCAGATGGTGGAGGAAGCCGTCTCGGAGATCTGAGATGGTGATAGAAAAAAGAACAGACTATAAGCTAGGAAGCGCGCTATAGGAAGCCTTTTCATCATTCTCCCCTTCCTAAACGTGTCAAGCATTTGTGGTGTATAACTTTGTTCTCCTTAAATGGCTGTGGCTCAAAGTCTGGAGCTTCGAAATCCTCGTTGTTGTGACCTCCCTGTCCTGGAGCAAGGATCCCCCAGCCCCGAACTCACTCACCTCGGCAGTCGACCATCCGTTTCGTAGGGGTCGGTACCTGGACCTGAACTGGGATTCTGTTCATGTTCAGCCCATACATTCCATGGGACTGCCAGGACGAACTGCCGATCAGTTGGAGTGCTGGCCTGCCATGAGCGCCGAAGAGTGGGTCCCAAACCCGTCCGCGCCGAACAGCGGTTCACCCATCCGAACCGTTGAGTGACCGTAAATAGATCCTTATAGGACCCGTAACCTGGGGTACCCAACTGGGATAGTCGAACGTTCGGGTCCTTCAACCTCTGCTGGAACCTCCTGCCGCGCTCAGGGCGCATGGTCTCTCTCCGATTGGGGCCCTCAAGAACGTCGGCGTTCGGCAGTCGGCGGCCCGTCATCCCCCCCGCGCCCGAGGGCTTCGACCTTTCCGTGTTGAACGACGTGGATCAAAGCGCCTGCAACGCGGAGACCTCGAGGTCCGCCGCGATCCTTTCCGTCTGAGCCCGCGGAGACGGTCTCCGCGGTGCGGGGGGTCTCCGCCGCAAGTGCTCGGAGGTCTCGGTGCGTGGGACGTGGACGGTGGACGGTGGGACGGTCGCACGTGCTGCGGTGATGGATGTCCTTTTTGTGAAGTGTTCTCACCTCCTAGAGCTGCTATTTTATGGGGATTGGAGAGCAGAGATAGACCGCACTAACTCTCCAGTATGTTCAATGTGCCCAAAAGGCTTTCAGAGCAGTCCAGGGGATGTCCAGTGCAGGTGTCCTTTTCCAGAGAAGGTCTGTTCTTTTTTGCCGGGTGTCGAGGCAATAAAAATAGCCCCCTGGAAAGATGAGGATACGTTTCCCTTCAAAAGATGTATACAGGAGCTTGTACACCGGGAATAGTTCACCGGAATTTTTCAAACGTTCGCAGGCAAACTTACAGCCTGCCGCAAAGCTAGGGCATGTAGGGCATCTCGCAACATTTGCATCAATATGTTCCCGCAGACCATGCGTCCCATGCGTAGACCTCAACTGGATCCTCCATGAGACACCTCTTTGAACCATGCTGCCTCTTTGAACAGATTGCTTTGGCAGCGAATGGATTTTCGCTGCGTTGTCACTTGGGCAGTGCAGTCCTTTTGCAGAGATCCGTGATGGAAAAGAGCTTTGGAGTTTTGTTGGAGCAGCCTGGGGAGGCGGTTTTTCTTGAGAACATTTGGGAACCAATTGACGGGAAGAGCGAGAAACACCAAAGCTGGATCGTTGAGATCATCCCTGGGTCAGTAAGTCCTCATGTTGGTATTCCCCCATTTTGGACCTACTACAAAGTCCTTCAGATACTGGGATACATGAATCATGGCTGTCTTGTGAAATGTTTCTCCCGTTTAGAATGGGGGATAATTCCATTGAACAGCGTGGCAGCACACATGATTTTATAGTTTCAATTGCAGCCAGACACTGTGAATTCATATTTATTCGTACAACAGCCTGTGCATCAATGTCAGCCAGACAAATGTGGTGTGTTTTTGACCAGACACTCATGTGCCTACTAGAAGTAACACACCGTGCACAAATTGTGCTACCCCAACCCCTGCAGCAGAGGAACATTCTGATTAGCATCTCTTGTCAGAGGTCTTGATCAAACATCATCCACCGACCATGATCATAACATCGAAAGTTGCGTGGAACTCCATGCTGATCAGACCAACATCATCAAACCCTATGGGGCTCCAACTACCTCCTGAGACGATGGTTTCCCTAGGGCTCCAAGCACCTTCTGAGGTGGGGTGTTTGGGGTGGGTGCCAGCCAGTCGGGTCCAGTCATACCGAACCGATTTGGAGGTACCACTGGAGCCCAAACGGGTTGCGGTGCGGTGCCAGGGCAAAACGAACCAGCACCGTGCCGTGGTTCGACCCTGGGCCCTGGCCACTCACCGGAGAAAACAGCTGCCAACACCCGGGAAGATGAACATCCCAGACGCGACTAATGGGACTGCCATATATATGCCTCTATATACATTGGGGTGGTTTGGGAAGTTTGGGGGGTCAATGGGGCGGCATAGTTGTAGGCATATATGGCATAGATGGAGTGTTTGGGCATGGAACCTGAAAATATTTGAATATGGAACTGTTTAAGACGATTTTCCTTTATAACCCAGTGGTTTTCAGGTTCCATGTTCATTTTCCAGGGTGAAGCACTTTGCCAGTACTAGTTCTTAGCAGACGGACCACACCACCCGGACAAGGAAAAGCCAAGGACTTGGGGGATCCTAACTTGGGGATTGCACTATAAACTACCAAACATTGAGGATGGCGCTATCTACTCTCAATCCACCCCTGGCTGGGTGAGGTCCGGGTGTTCCGGGTGTTTGGACCCCCAGCCATGGTCCAACACAGCTAGCTCGATCTGAGGTCGACCCATGGTTTGACTGGGTGAGGTGAAGACGCAGAGAGGTTCTGACCCAAAGATCTGATTGAAGGCGTTGAAGCTTTGGTGAAGCGAAGCTTAGGCCCCGGAGGAGCCACCATCAATGACATCCGGCAAAAGGCTGGAGGCACGGTGGGCCTGCGAATGAGGGATAGGGGAGGACAAGAGGAGGACCAGAAGAGCGCCCCAGACACTCTGTGGAACTAGCATGACTAGCAATAGAGATATAGGGGTGGTTTCAGAGGTCAATGTATCCCAGACACTCCATTGGACTGGCATATATGCTGATCAATATCCCTTTTCAACAACCCCAATGTATGGCAAATATGGCACATGGAGTGTCTGGGGTATGCTCATCCATACTATCATATTTAGCTGCATTGACCCCGGAATGTAATGGCTTCGACTGTATAGTAATAATTCAGGAACATGAAACGGTTTGCCATATAAATACGCAAGCTGAGTGTTGGACTAGCTGTTGGATGTTTGGGGGATTTCATTTGGTCAAAGCACTTCGAACATCATGTTTGATCCCAAGGGATTTCCCACAGTGCCACAGCACGCACTCCATGTCGAACAGAAGACCCGCTCCGAACGGTTCGGCGGAACGGTTCGGTGGGAACGGAAGTGGTCGCCTTCCTGCAGTGAAATCCCCCAAGACACCAGTTCCTTGGACATCCAATCCCTACACCTCCGTTTTCGTACCGGACCCGACCGGTTCGGTATGAGGCCCGACTGGCTGGGCCCCCGGGCCCCTGACCGTCCCACCGAACCTGCTCAGGTTCGGTACGACTGGAGGCCTAGGGAATCCAAGGTTTTCGGTTCGCTGGGACTAGTGGGGTCTACCCACCCACAGCGACGTCGACAGAAGGACTCGGACGGACTTGGCATGAGTCGTGTGCCTCTTATCCGATGGTAACTATGCTCATGGCGTGTTCTGGATCCCTGGGGCTCCAGGCGTACCTCCTCAGGTGTTTGGACCCTCCTGGCACCCACCCCAGTCCCACCTTCTCAGAAGGTACTTGGAGCCCTGGGGGATATGACTTGTTGGGATTGCTGAGTGCAAGTGACCTCCTTCAAGGACCTTAAATCACGATAACCTTTGCCAGGCCAAGTGAATATCTCCGTGCTGCCAGGGACCTCAGCACGAAGCGAAGGCTGAAACGCAATTTCGCACAAAGTGTGTTCTTGTTGGACAATCTGTGGAAGCTTCCCATAGAGAGACAATACACTCAAGACTAAGACTGTCCTGAATGGTGATCTTTATTTCGGGATGCTGGATGCACAGGGATGCCTGCTCAGCCCTGTTTCTTTCTGTAATAGATCTATCTTTTGGAGAGCTATCCTCCGATCTTCGAAAGGAATCCAAGACCCGAAGACTCCAGGAGCACCGAACCTTCCGCAGCCGCAGCGGACCTGTTTTCGTCGGAACGGGTGAGCCGCTGGGGTCGAGGCTCCAGGGCCGATCCTGAAAGTCGACCATCCGCCCAGCTCGACCCCACACTCACTCACTTACCAGGTAGGAGGTACCTGGACCCGAACTGGGAATGTTATCAAGCATTTAGACCATGAGGAGCTTCAAAGGGGTGGTTTTTCTGTCCCATCCAGTGAGTGGATGTTCTGGGCAACCCCTATCCTCCAAGTTCGGCACCCCGTCTTGTGACTGCTGGGAGAACGGCCCGCTTCGTTTTGTGGCACTTGAAGCAGACATTCATCTTGTTGATGTGAGCAGAAGCGTGCAAAGGCGCCCTTATACTATATAGCCATGTTACGGCCATGTATCTGAGCTGATCTGACAAATCGTCCGGTGAAATCGTCGTTGTGAAGTTTGTGAAGGTGAATTTCATGCCTGTTCAAGAGTCTCAGCCGGTGTGGCTACAGAATTGGCGTTATTTCTATGACTTTCAAGAAATCCCCTCAATCAGAGATGGGGCAACTAGCAGCGATACACAACCACCTCGCTCTGTTGTTCATCTCCTTCAATCCTTTTTGATGCTTTGCAACTATTAGGTCTGATGTAATTTAGATAAAGGGAGCCCTAAAGAAAACGACTCTTTCGTTTTCCTCTTTCCAAGGGGTCTTTGGGAGGTCTCCCACAGCTTCATACACTCCCATGTCCGTCCGAGGAGGGTCAGGAGCTCATGACGTGCAAAACCCGAAAAAACCGGTGAAGCCTGACACACGCGTTGTCCAAGACCGAGACGCTTCCTCCATGCGCCCGGACGCCGGCTCGACGTCCGACGGCGCGACGTCCGAGGCAGGCCAACTCGCCGGGGGGGCCGCAGGCGGGTCGCTGTCGACACGCGCGTGGCGCGCGGTCGACAGCGTAGGCGTTCTGCTTTGGGATGGGGGGACCTGTGGCGCTTCCGAGTTGTTTCAGGTCGCTTCGCGAACTCACGACCTCCAGCACCAGTGGCTCTCAGAGAGAGAGAGGGTAAAGTATCACCCACTCTACTTTCGGACATTTAGTTATGTCCGAATATGTCGGATACTTGCATTTTGCAAGTATTGTGTGCACGATCTATTTTTCGACCCCATTTGAACCTGTATACATTTCCAAGGGGTCCTAAAATAGAGACTTTTTTGCAGTTGCGTTTAACGTGAAAACAACATGTACCAAATCATATCCACATGAAGGTGTTGTTGAATGTCAAAATGTAAAAATTGATACACTGAAATTTGAGCAATTTCGAGGGGGCGAGCGATAGATATTGTACCGGTACATGTTTCAGCGAGTCCACAGCTGGTTATACACAATCATTCTATTTTCCGACCCCTCGAAATTGTACATTTGTCAGGGGGTCCACGTCATATCAATGTTTGCAGAAGCTAAACTACCATTCAACAATATCTCCATATGGATACTTGTTGATGCGAATGATGCAGTCATGAAGCATGTAAGAAGACATAGGTTGTTGAAAGGAGTCCATTGTTTTTCTTTCATGTGATGTAAATGATACAATGACGAGACATATGCAGTCAGACACACATGTGTGTCTCGCATCCGATCGTAGTCAGATTCCTTCGCTCCATTCGCCAGAGACTGACCAAACAGACAATATTGGGAGGCCATCGAAATGGTGAAAGCCGATTCCGCGCACGCGCTGCGCGTGGCAATTGAAATACCGGCAGAGCCAACACTGGAAGATAGGCTCGCAGCCCTGATGCTGGATGACAGTCGAAGTGAGAGCACTCAATCTGCTGACTCACTGTCAGAAGAAGTGAGCTACGAGCACGGTGCTAAGACAGCTTTCTACTGCAAGCCTTGGAGATTCATCTGTGAAAGTGGCGAGAAGCCAAAGACCCGCCCACCTCCGTTGGAAAGCGCGCACGGCAACACATTGTTATTTGAAGTAAGAATCCCATAGCCTCGCTATCCGGGAATAAGAACCCCATAGCTCGCTATCTGGGGAAGCAAAAAAATCCTCTCCACCAGGCGCGCAGCCAGCACCCAGCACTGGCACCCGGCACCGGCACCCGGCACCCTGTCTCCACCACGTGCACAGCCAGCGCCCTGTCTCCACCACGCGCGCACGTGGTGGAGACAGGGTATTCACCGGTGCCGGACAGGGCGTGGTTGCATACCCAGCTGCAATCGCAATGGCACAGATGCAGAAGTTCACACTGATCACCCTCTATGTGATCCTCACTGCAAGCGGACTTTTTCTGGCAATGATCATGGTATGGTTCCACTACAAAACGGCACGTCCGTACACAGTGACCACCATAATGTACGTGTTTACTGTGATTGCAGCCTTTCAAATTGGAGGCATCATCTCCTCCCAGAAAGCATCCGCAGAACACGCATACATCACTGTCGGCGGGGCACAGGGTTGATTTGTGGCTCCTCCACGGGATTTTTGGCTGGGGTGATTGCAGGGGCAATCACAGATCCAATTCACAGGCAGCAGGTCTGTGACGGAGTAATGCGCTTCTTTTTACGGCCCCTCCGTCTCAAGCACTGATGGCATCTTCTGTGGGGGAGCAAAAGCGCGAAGAGAACAAGACTGAAACGTCAGCTCCTTCGATAGCCGACATTACGTTGGCCATTGGCACGGCATGTGAAGCCACAAAGAAGGAGCAGATCGAAGCCATGAGAGAGCACATTGCCGAATTGAAGGCCGAAAACAAAAAGCTGATCCGCTCACTGGCCAAACTTCCTGAGGGATGGATTTCTGGCAGCCATTTGACCAAAGCCCTCGAGGATTCAGTTTTCGTTGCCAAACTGGCAGAGAAACTTGCAGAGTCCAGGGAAGGGACACCTCCTTTGGAGTCTCAACAAAAGCGCCCTGTGAACATCCAACACCTCCAAAGATGACAGTCGCAACCAAAAGCGTGAAAAAGGACATGACGGCATCCACGACGACGGTGGCAGCGCCAGCGACCTGGAGGAGCAACTGCGCAGCAAAAGGGGCCACGTAGAAGAAGATTCGAATGAAAGCTCCACAAGTGGCTCCGAAGAAGGAACATCCCTCGACCCAAGTGGCTTGACATGTTCGATAGCTTCAAGCAGACTCAGACTCTCACTTTTTGCTCACTCACACCCTAGAAGCCGTCATGTTTCTTCGATGCGGTCCAGTCGGTGAGACCCCGCAAAGTTCTGCTCTTTGCACGTGTTTTTTCACCAAAACTGCAGCCTTACCAAGAGAGGTTGAACAGCCCTTTTTCGCCCATCCCATATGTACCACAGACCAGGGTCCTAGTTCTGGTCTCTCAACCTCTCTTGGTAGAACCGAGTTTCACCATGCCCTTTGACAGAGTCTCCGCCGCGCAGATCTGCCGTATCACCGGCCCAGAGGACCCGGCGTTGACGACGGACGACGTTGGAGGGAACGGGGAGAGTGCTGCAGAGGCTGCAGAGCCCCACGGTAGCCAGTTGGGACATGAAGAACGTGGAGGAATTGGTGTTTTTGTTTTGTTGACAAGGTTGTTCGTTGGTTCCCATGATTATATACACCAGAAAACGACATGTGAGTGTCATGCCCACCAGAAGGTGTTCTCTTGCTGATTTTGTGCGGGAGTGAACATTCAGATGTCTGTGCCAGGCGAAAACTGGCCATGTCTCCGGGGTAGCCACCCAGTGAGTCAAGCTTTGGGTGGCCTTGACATGCAGAGTGTAGCCTTGGCGGAATTTCCAAGGAAAGTCCTTTAAGGCAGATGTTATACTTGTGTCTTTCGGATGCAGAAAGAAACGGTGCACCGCGCGGAGCCCAGCTGAATCAAACAAACTATGTCATGTTCATTTGCGTGAGTGTTTTCGTCCAACAACACCAGCAGCTGTTGGGAATTCAGGTTCGGTGGGAGGTCTGCTCCTCCCAAATCCACTCCCCACCGACCGAACTGATGCACCTCTGTGGGTTTTTTTGAGCCCCCAGCAAAGGGCCTCTCAAAACCGTGTATTTCATGATTATTTGATGATTTTAGATGGAGGGTGTCCATCTAAACCCACCTCGTTTGGGCCCCCATAGTGCCATTCCCTCTCCACGGATCCACCCCCGGGGTGCTTGGTCTTGCGGCATCGGACCGGCTCGGTGGTGGTACTCCGCGGAGCTCGGAGCACGTCCCGGCCAGGGTACCATATAGGATCATATAGGTAGTAGGGTCCTATTTACGGTTCAACCTTTGTTGGGAATGGGTGTTTCGAGTCTTTAACTCCATGATCTGTTTGGGACTGCCATCATAGCACTGCCGAGTTTCACGGAAACGGCCGTTGGGGTGGTTGTTCACGGGGGTCGGGGCGGCAGAACGATGGCAGTCCCATGGAATGTCTGGGCTATAGGGTATGTGTCTCTAGATGAGGCTCCTTTTGAGATCAAACCAGGTCTTAAAAGGACGATGGTATGGACGTGTTTCTTTACAATTCCATTGGTGACATGGTATGACATGGTGACATATCCCAGACACGACTAATGGGACTGCCATATGCCTACATTGACCCCAAAACCACCCCAATGTAGGTAAATATGCGTATACATGCATGGAGAATCTGGGATTTGTTTTTTACTCAGACAGAATCAGACATGACCAGTATTCCAGGTCAATGAACCATGTGTCTCCAAATCTTTTTCACCATCTATCCATGGGGGTTTTCCAACCTTTGAACCCCACTCCAGCACGGCCAACCCGACGACGACGGTGCGCCGACGGTGCCAGGAGCTGTTGCCTCCCGCAGAGGAGCTGGGCACCGGGGACACGGAGTGTGCGCGGAGCTGGAGCAGTCGTGGGGTGCAAACGAATCACCATCCTGGGTCCGCTGGGTCCTGGGTGCTTTGGCTGGACTAAGTCGGCCCGTTTGTATAGGGCCCGTTTGGGATCTTGGTCCTGGTCGAATGCAACAGGGGAGACTGAGCCGACAGCCGTTGGTACTAACTACGAGTCACTGAGGCCACGACGCCGTCCATGTCAATGACTCCCGTGTTGACTTTGGACCAGAAACACACGGCTAGTTTGATCATACCAGCACCTTCAAAGAGGTCACCTGGCTGGAAGACCCTACACTAATGACTTACTGGATTTCCAGACAGGACACCGCTGGAAGGTCTAATTGGATCTCGTACGGAGGGAGCGAAAGTCGTGCACCCATGCAGGGTCACTTGATAGAGAGTGACCCGTTTTTGTATGTTTTGGCCACATGTCCTTGGGCCTGCCAAGACGATTGAAAGTCTCTTCACCTCCGTTCGACCTGTTTCGCGAAGCTACGGAGGTGCCTGGAGTCCAGGGTGTCGACTGGGTCGTCTCCATGCCATCACCTGCACCCAACAACGGTGGGACGGTCAGGGGTTCGGGTGCCAGTTGTCGGGTCCAGTCATACCGAACCGTTTCGGAGGTACGACGAAGTCGGTGTAGGGCAAGTGAGTTCTCAGCGCTCGCCAGGAGATGATCACCACCAAGGTGAACGAGCTCATCGAGAACCGCGCGGCGAACCCCCGGCGGGGTCGCCGCAGCGATCGGGACCCTCCTCCGGTGATTGAGTCGGGGAGGCCCAGGAGGAATGGTGCCAGGGGACTGATAGCGGGAAGTTGGATCCGTTCCTCTACCCTAGGGCTCCTGGCCCACTTGCTGAGAAGATGGTTGGGGTGGATTTGGGGGGTCTAACCACCTGCTGAGGAGATGGTTGGAGCCTAGGGCTAGATCGTGTTTCACCGGTCTTATGGAGATACTACTGGGGGGTGCCTAGTCTAGATCGTCTAGGCTGGTGAATGGTGACGTGTGCGGTGTGCGCGACCTCTCTGAATGGGTGGGTTGCGTGACCGGGACTAAATAGGACCCGGAAGACCTGGGGTGCCTACAGGGAATAGTCTATAGACGTCTTATAGGGTCCTTCAACCTTTGTTGGTAGATCTTGTCCCAGACCATGGCACATTTACGCACATCATACATTATGCCATACGGTCATACGGCCCATACTAGTAAGACCGGGTACTCTCTTTCTATCGGTAGCACAGGATGTTTCCAGCGACGGTGAAGATCTTGTGGATCACACCAGCTCGTGCGAGCTCTGGGTGCGCTGATGCTGAACAGCGAGCTGTTGGGAGCGTCCACGGGATCACGGGCTCCGGAGTTTCCTGAAACGCCCGTGTAGGCTTAGGCAGGCATTAGGGTGTGGATGACAAAGGGTTCGGGGAGATTTGGGAAGAGTCTTGATTGGAAGAAGGAAAGATGGAATGAACACCTGTTGCGCATGGGGGTCTTTGCATATCGTTCAATACACACCCCTGAGGAGGGAAAGGAGTGGGAGAGGAAGGGCCAATGGATGTGGCTAAGGTTTTGTTTTGAGTTTTGAGAGGAGTCTTAGTTTTGGTTTCATTTTCAGACGGGAAGCTTTTTTTGAGGGGATTTCTGGACGGGGTATTTACTGTAAGCAATTCTCTACTGTTCGTTTGGGAGATTGCATATCTTGCTTGATACTGGGGTGGCCAGTCAGAAGGCTTGTGACAACTTCTGGCACCAGACCAGTTCACTAGGCCACTGACCAGTTCGCTGGTCGATACCTGGTCTCCAGTCAAGGTGGTGAAAGTCATCTCAAAGTTCGTGGAGATAAGACCGCACTGTGGTTCCATGTGTGTTGCAGACTATAAGGATCACGATTGCGCCACTAGCAGATGCATGTTGTTTTGCGACTTTGCAGGTTGCATCTCGAAGCATTCTCACGGGCATCCCCTGCTGAGACTGGGACCTGTGCCATTCCAGGCCTCATCCCACCCTACGGGTCCTCTAGTCCTAGAGTCGGATCGTGGGTTTGAAGAGATACCTTAGTCCTGTGTAAATGGGAGGAGAAAGCCACAAACGCATTTGCCAACAGATTGAGTTGAAGCTGTATAGTTACTGTAGTTCATTACAGACAAGCAAGAATCATAAACACTGAAGCAAATGGCCCTCCACCAGGCAAATTCTATTTATCATGACACATATCCTGCAGCTGTTGGCTTGAGCAACAAGAAGGGAGAACAAATCACTCAAATTCCACATCATTTAGCGTGGCAATTCAATAGCAAGATTGTGAATCTGATTCATGAAAGGTCCTTCTTTGAGATTTCCGGCTGGTGCAGCAAGACCAAACAAACATACAACCGCTTTAAATCACACAGAACACATCAATCAAACATTACAGCTTTCAATCAAACAAGTCTGTTTTCCCGAAGAAAAGGGACACAGACCAAGCGCCATGGCCTTGTCCCAAGTGAAATACCTGGACGCCGTACCCATCACCACAGGCCCATCGGTTTCTCGATGCGGCGATGCGGGCCGCCACGAGATGGGAAGCAGGACATGATGTCGCTTGTGTGGGTGGTTTCAATACCCACACACTCCATGGGACTGGAAGATTGACTTCCGACCCCGGAATTCACCCACGCCTGGCGGGTAAAGATACCAGTCCGCTGTGTCGTGTGCTTTCAGTATGACGACCGAAAACGATCGGAGCTTCAGCTGGTGAAGGTTCGGGTTGATCGGGTTAACCCCACTGGGAGGTGTTCTACTGGAACGTACTGGGTGGTGGTTTCGGAGCTTGTTGGGTTCGAGCTTTACTTGGGAGGATGAATCCGAGGAACTACTAGGATCTAATAGCGCAAGTGAGTTGAAACTGTATGAAGATCTCTTTTATGTTCTACTGTATACCAAATACTGTTTCACTCTCACCCCCTTTTTGCCTTATGATCTATAGGGAAGTGGCACACGCCATGTGTTTCAAGGTCGTTTCTCGCTGTACCTCTTTTGTTTAGCCTCAAGAAGTATCATCGTTCAACCGAGCCAAGCAAGCGGCACCCTGCTGCGCTACTAACGAAGAGATCTTTGGATTCAAAAGCACCAAATCCGCAGTTTGCATCGAGGATTTAGATGAATGTGCATTCGCTACAGCCCAGACGCTCATGGACCCTGCTAAGTAGGGGCCGGTACCCTCATATCGAGGGGTCCGGACCCTCAAATCCCTATGCATATGGTTTTGAGGGACCAAGGGCTGTTTTGAGCGTCTGGGAGGAATATATAAGTTGATTTCTTCAGTTCACCAAGATGAACCAACCGAAGTCCTTGGGTTTTCCCTTTGTTTTTGTCCATTGTCTCACCATCCGCTACCAGAAGCCTTCCCCCGATTCACCGGGAGCCTGAAGTCGTCCTTCAGACGTCCGTTGGCCAGAACGGGTCTACGAGGGCCTGTCCTTGGTGACCGTGGAGCTGGCAGCCTGGGTGGAGTGTTTTAACGGGGCAGGAGAGTTCGGGAGAGAAAGGCCGAAAGGAGAGAGCGGATGGAAGGGGTTCTTCCAAGTCCCTAGGGCTCCAGTCGTACCTCCGAAACGAAGGTGAGACTGGACCCTCCTGGCACCCGAACCCCTGACCGTCCCACCGAACCTCAGAACGTACGACTGGAGCCCTAGGGAGTGATATAGAGCGATCATGAATCATGAGGCATTCTATTTGATAGTTTGCCCCACCCTTGGGGCTCCAAGTATGAGAGTGTTTGGGGTGGGTGCCAGGAGGGTGCAAATTTGAGGGCACTGAACTGTAGAATCACTAGCAGACCCTAAAAAAGGTCACCTCCAAGAAGCTGCCATAGCCCAGCAACACCTAAAACCTCTTTGTCTCCAAGAATTCAGGTGTTGCATGTGTTCCTTCTCTCTTCTGACCCCAGAAACACCTCGAAACACCCTGAAACAGCTACAAATGAGGGAGGGACCTCCAGCCGCCCCAGCCGCCCGGGCTCTGCTTTCCACCCCACGAGCCCTTGAACCGCCACGGACACCGAGTCGAACCGAGGAAGGGGATCGGATCCCCGTGAAGATCGATCCGGTCTACGGGCCACAGCCCTACAAGGCGCGGACTCGGAACCTGGACGGTCGTTGGGGTCCGTGCCGTGTGGGGTTTTGAAGGGTTACGTAAGGTGGAACACGCCACGGAGGAAAGGTTCTAAGTTGTTAGAAGCACGTGTGTTGCATAGGAAAAAAAACCAAACGCGGAGTTGAGGGTGAGGAATTGTGGGGCGGGAACTGTGGTTTTTTTCTTTCTCGGTTTTGCTTAGTGGAACACCAGCTGGTGTTGGGGAGAGATTTTTCCACCAAGCAGAAGGAGTCATCGGATGAACATGCTTACATGCAGAGAGTTTTGCAATTGGAGTAATTTCGTGCTTGGTTTCTAATTTAAGGTCTATTTTCTGGGGTTGACTCCGGGGGTGACATGGTCCAAGCACATCATGCAAGGACTAGAAGATTGACCTGCATGGTCGACCGCTCGAGTCAGACTCCTATTTTCGCCTGTCAGGTTGGAGGAGCAGAGCCTGGACCCCATGCCTCTTGGCAGAGGCTATATATATATATATAAGCAGTTCCACATGGGCGGCACCCCATGTCCTTTCGAGGAAGCTCCACCTAAAGCACCAAACTTGGACACTTGTGGCCATCTATTCTCAAGCCACTCGAAGTGGAAAGCAATTTGGCTTGTACATGCTTGTACCAGTTCCATGTCCTGGTTTGGCCCATCCAGTGAGAGGTGACCCCCCTATAAACCACGCCCGGTTTGTTATAGGACAAATCGTCTTCCAGTCTGGTCCATGTGGGTCTTCCCCCGGTTCGGTCTTCTCCCGGGTGTAACCCTTCGTTCATTCGGTCTTTCTTCTGGGACGAGGGGCTGTCTCCATCTCGCTGGCGGTTTTCTCATGGTTCCAGGATTTCTCATGGTTCCGTTCGAAGCTTCCTCCATTGAGCAGGTTTACCCTTTGAAAAAGACCACTTCAAGGCCGGATGTTTCATCAGCCGAGTATGTCCAACACCTTACACAAGTTTTGGTTTGACCTATTTAGTTTCGATATATGCACCTTCAAGGTACCTATGAAAGTAGGTCCCAGTAGCTCTTTCTTAAGCACTCTCAAGGGTTCCAGCAGAGTCATCCTCAAGTGTTCGTATTATTCTGAGGCTTTTCAGGAATCTGGAATGAATCGAAAAGTCGAATCCCACCACCACACCAAATTACGCGATCGATCCACAAGTCGAATCCAACCACAAAAAAAGATTCGATGCACCAACCAGCCCCTAAGGATCCGCAACCCCCCAAAAACGGGTTTTGAGGGGACCCCAAACCCTTGGTTTTTCTAGAGGGTTCGACCCCTTCGTCCAGGAGGGTCCGGACTCGGATCCTTAGGGCAGGACACCCCTCGCCTCACTTCCCCGCTCCGCCGAACCGCGCCCCTCTGCTGCTCCACTGCACGAGGACAGCGTCCGGCTGCCGATGATGGCGGGCGAGAACGCTCCCAGCGTGACTCGGAGGCGACAACGCTCCGTGGGTTGGTGGCCCAATGAATTCACTGATCCGTTCGGAACGTTCAGAAGTGGAAGTGGAGTTCACACCGTGCTTTGGGTATTCGGTTTCAAGGGTGTTCCATTCGGGGTGCCCTCTTTCCACTTCCATCATCTTAGTTCCACATCAAACCCTAAGAATCTAGGACAATCCGGCCATCTCGGAGGTCCTGCGTTCGGCCCCCAGGCGAAAAACCAGCAACGACCCTGGTTTTGTACGAGCTCGCCGGGCAAGTCGACCCATCCGAAGGTACGGGTCGGTACCCTGGGCCCTAAAGGGGAGAAAGAAGTGCACGAAATCAATTCATTCAGTCGATGTTTACTCCTTGAGCTGATTGAGCTGTCCACTTCTATTCGCCCGGAGTCTCGGGACGTACCCGCCTACAAGCAGCCTGGCCCATGGACCCACCGCGCCGCTGCTTGTCGCGAGGTCCCGCTGTTGGTGGCCTCACCGCGGTGTGGTCACCCCAGGTCAGGTCTGAGGTTGGTGCTTCAATTTCATCAAGTGAGGGCCGCGTAAGCAGCGCGTAAGGCTTCGCGCAAGGAAAGTGATACGACATAGGGAGTGACTCCAGGTTTTTAGAGTGGCTCACCTGGTTTTGCTTATGGTGATCGTCGAACCCGTGACTGGGCTCCTGTCCCACCTCCGTTTCGGTTCGATGGGACAGGGGGTTTTGGGGGCCAGGGGGGTCGAAGACCACTGAACCTGAGGAGATGGGCCAGGAGCCCTATAGCTATAGGGCAATAAGATATATGATCTTATGATTAAGTTCCCTTCTGGTGAATATTACTTTTCCAGGTTCCTTAAACAAATCCAAGATGAATGTGTCAGAATGCATCATCATGGTCAAGCTTGACTCTGTGGCAAGACATCGAGGAGAAAAGTGTGGTTTCCAGAATAGACCAGCAACAAGGACAAAAGGAATACTGTAACAGAACAACAACTACTACTACTACTGCTGCTACTACGACTACTACTACTACGACGACGACGACTACTACTACTACTACTACTAGTACTACTACGTCACCAAACACCCAGGTCAGCCTCCCAAGCAACCTTCCTCAACCCCTTTGTGAGGGTGAGTTTTTGATCACTTCCTACCCATAGCCCGGGGATGCTGAACGTCGAAAGGTCCAGTCAGAGACTGAGCTCAAAACCTGTGGTTTAATTATCATAGTATATCTTGTTTTAAGCTAAATTATAACTAACGACTGCTTTCCCAAGGAAGGAATGCCAACGATTTAGATTTTTGGGGGCATGGAACAAAGATTGGTTTCCATGTGCAGACATAGCACTTGGGCTGATGAAATAACCCCGCGCTCAGCAGTTTAGTCTTGGCCTGCACCTTAACACTACTACTGCATTTCTGGCCAAGAAAACGATAAGAGTAAAAAAGATGATAACGAACTTATACATGCACATGTTCATGAACCCTGAAGATGGCAACCTGCACAGGCCTCCAACACGATAACAAAAACGATAACCAAATAGGACAAACATGCGAGCACTTGGGAGGATACTCACATGACCGGTTTGAGCATATCGTCTTAAAAAAGAAAGGAATGTAAATTGAAAGGAACATGAAAGGAAACAAATGCGAAATGAAAGGAAATAGAAGGAACAGATGACATTTGTATACATTTGTCGACTTTCGACCAAGGATGCTTTCACACCCACAGAATGCTGGAAAAAGACGATTTCTAGTACACAGAGCCCAACACCTGAGAAAACGATAAGAGTAAAAATAACAATAACATGATCTCGATGTATGGCAAAAGACATGTTGACACGCCTTTTTTTCTCAATACCCCACTTGTCCAAGCAAACCAAAAGTCCCATGCACGTGTTGTTCTTTTGTTTCCTCTTTCTCTCCCTTTTAAGCTTCCATCCCACTCGGATCGCAGCTGCCAACTTAGGGCACGCACAAGAAGTGGAGCGAGTGCACCTCTACGGAGCAACAACTCGCAGCGCCTCATCGGTAGAGCGTCGCGGTGCTTCCCGGGCTTCCCGGGCCGAACGCGGATGCGAACGCAGCGGTAGAGCGGCGCCGAGTGGGAGTGTCGGTTCCCATGGTGCCGATGCTGAGGGAATTAAGGGGTTACAGTCCCATAGGGTCCAGGTACCTCCTGAGGATGGTCTTGGAGGTGAAAGTACTTCCTGAGAATGGTCTTGGGGGGTCAAAGGACATTCTCAGGATGGCCCTGGACCCTTAGGGAGTGCAGATGACTCAGATGGCTGGCGACGATCGTGTTAGATCGTCCTCCCCATGTGTTGGACGCGTTGTTTCTGACGCTTACGCACGTCCAACACGTCCACCGAAACCGCCGGGAGAAACCGATCTTCGGGCGGAGTTCAGCCTACTCAGTTCAGCCACCTGCAGAAGTGACCCTTTTGGGCAAAACAAGGTAAAGAAGCTATATAATATATATATATATTATATAATAAACCATAGAAGCTAACTTAACATGCATGTTGTTTCTTTTCAGTGTTTTGTTTTATTTTCTCTGTCATTTCCTTGGGTTGGAGAGTTTCCCCACGCCACAAACACAAGAACAGCTGGAGTGCGTTCATTCACCTGACATTTTCCAGTTCAAAAGTCAGGAGGGGGCTGCAGACATACCTCAAAGTGTAGAATAAAATTGGATAAAACAGGTATTTGGTACTATGGAAGTCCAAGACCATGTTTACATATTTCTACAATTAGTTGACCTGCTAGTATAGTAAAGTCCTTAGTACATCGTAAAAACTGCGGGGTTGTTCGGGATTCCGCCTGTTGAAACGGTGGTTGGACTCCCTGCGGGCGCGGGCTGGGTGGTACGAGTCACGATCCCTTCAACCAAAAGCCCGGAGAACGACCCGTCCGGATGGGGCTGGGCAGATCAGAGATCCACGAAATCAGGGAAGTGCCCAACCAGACGTGTCCGGAAAAGTCCGGACTGGAATTCTTGGCATGGATTGGGTGAGTTGTTCAGATGTGGTGTTTAAGGGGTCAATGTAGGGTGAAGATATTCCATCATATACCTCCATGGATACACCTGGATCTTCCAACTGTTTATGCCATTGATGCCTGTTTCATCTATAAAACCAGCCAAGTTTGGCAGACATCCAAGAGAGGTTAAGTGACCTTATAGGACCCGTCACCTGGGGTACCCAACTGGGATAGTCGAACGTTCGGGTCATGAAAAACCTCTGTAGGATTTTGCATAGGAGGATCGCATCGTCTCGGCCCTGAATCGCAGGTCTATCAAGCAGTGTCTTGGGCGCGAAACGGGCCGCGTTGCTGGAGGGGTGCGGAAGTGGGTGGATCCTGTTTTTACGGTGCCAGTGCTGTGGCAGACTTGGGAGGTTAGATCTTCAACTTTACAGGTCTCCTAATTTCCAAAGGTTTTCTTCGTCTTTTGAGGCTGAAAAGGAGGTGTCTCTATTGAGAACCTAGCAGGTGGTCAACGCTTTGCGGTTCAGGACCTCGCGATCGTTTGAACAAGCGCTGCGCAACACATTGAAGGGGCGTCGGGGCATTTGTGAGTCAAAGCACGTAAGGATCCGGAGGCACAGTCCGAGTTATAAGCCTGATGGTGCAGAGGATGGCAGAGATCTTCGACTGTGTTACACTGAATACCACAGCTTGAGGGACTTCCACTGGGTCAATTGTACTGTACTTTAATACAAAATATTTAAACTTCTTAGCATCTTAGTTTTGCTCGTGAAAATCACTAGTTTGGGATTTAGGGTATCCCGTTTTCAGCTGCTTTTGCGCTACACAAGCGTGTTCTGCTCATGACTCGGATTGCGCACTGAGCCTGGGCGGCCCAGGCTCGGATGAGCCAAAAGCGCCAGGAACACGCCGAAGAACTGTTGCTTGGCAAGCAACGTTGGACACCCCGAGGATCGAGCGGGGTAAGCATCGATGGGTATTCCTAGGGTCTGGCCTATTACCTGTAACAGTCAGTAAACAATTATCACTATTTTTGGACAAGGCCTTTATTAACCATCATCATCCACTGTTACAGCTATTAGGATAGACCCAAGGTATTCCATCATATGTGACTTGGGTCTGTCCGTTCTTACCTGTAACAGGACCTGTAAACAAGAACATCACTATTGAACAAGGCCTGCATCCTAACCATCATCATCCACTGGGCCCGGGTATTTGGATAGGCCCAACATATGTTGTTGCAAAACCACAAGGTGAAGCATTCCTAGTTAATTCCTAGTTCATCCTACTTCATATGGCGTTCCTAGTTCCTTGTGACAAAACCCATGGAATCCCTCTTTCCCCAACAACGAAACGCCTTCCTTTTTCGTGATTGAACATAGGGAGGTCAGCGCAAACATGGGGACCTCAAAGCTTACTTGGATAGACATCGTCAGAGGGATGGATAGACGTTTTTTACGTCTCATCATGCGGTTGTTCATGGGCAAGGACGCTGTACGACCAAGTGGAGACTTAGATAGATAGCTAGTGAGCAGACTATGAGCTAGCTCATACAACCAGGGCCAGGGTTCTACTTACACCTCAGTGGCGGTGTACAGAAAAAGTTTCAAAGGGATGTGTGAAGAGTCATTGTGCCAGCCCCAACCCCTGCCTATTGATATACTACTGTATGTAGACTACAACCCTTTGAATGCCTTGGAGATGTTCCTTGGTTGTAAAATCCTGAAACAAAAATCTATATTAGATCATATTAGATCGACTATAGAACTTCACAAAGTAGCATGATCGTGGAATCATGTACGCTTTTGCTTTGTCTACTGTATTCTTCTGCTTGAAGAATCTGAGCAGGTCTTCTATGGGGTAGAGTCGCTCCATCTCGTTCGTTCGATGGCTCTTCCTGGTGCTCCGGTTCATCTTACGGGTCCCGGCGGTGCGCACGGCTACTTCGCGCGGGGTACTTCGATGTAGATACCTGGACATGCAGGTCCCCCAAAATAGATGGAAACTGAATCCAATTGATCTTTAGAACGAATTCACCTTCCAGCTGCTTCTTGTGGCGGTGTCCACTGGACTACCCTATGGACTATTACTTCTATAGGTCTCCAGACAGGACACCCCGAAAGGAAAGCGCCAGAGGTTTCGAGTTTTGAGGTCTTCCATTCAACCCTCCGACGCATCCGAAGCCGCCGCTGGCACGGCACCCACCGCACGAGCGCGGAATAGCCGTGGGGTGGAACTCCCAGGCGTGCGCGCTTGCAATGGGCGCAGCAGCTGGCAGCCTTGAAGGAGCAGTCGGACATCTACGACTGAGGCAGCTGGAGAACGGCAGCGCCTGGAGGACGGCCGCTGGAGAACTCGAGCGACGGCTTCTTCCGCCGCGGAAAAGGAGAAGCAAGCGGTTGGGAGCGAGGACACGCATGGGAACGCTGCGGTTACGGGTGGAGTTTGGAGGTTTTATGAACATGCCAGTTGAAGCCAACATGTAAGTTCGCTTGGTTGTCCTTAATATGAAGTTTGGAGGCGAATGTTTGAAACAATTGGACGGTCAGATCTCGAGACTTGCTTGGACCAAATACCACCTGACTCCACATCCTGACTCACCTGCCCCCCCCCCCGAACCCACCCGCACTCCGCGAATCCGCGGATCCGCGCTCCACACCGAGCTCCCCCACGCCCACGCTCCGCCGAGTTTGACGCCGATGATTCCGCCGCCCAGTGGATTGGGGATGCCAGGCCGAACGGGGGGGGGCACCCGCGGTGGGTGTTCTTGCTCCTTAAGTCGATCTGAGAGGGGGGTGGTGGGCAAACTGGGCTGTTGAACACTGGTGCAAAGGCTGGCAGGTGATATGGTTAATATATATAATAAGCAGTTATAAGCTCTTAAGCAGCTGGGTAGAACCAGACATGGAGTGGCTCGAACATGTTGAAGGATGCATGGTTTGCTTCAGCTCATCATGTAAAAGGGGTATAATCAGTGAGACCGTCCAACCTCAAACGTGCCAGAGCTGAGGAAGACCCATTCCTACCCAGTGTGTGTGAATAACCTGCAAACCATTACAAAACCTCTTTGGAGCAGACCTGGTTCTTCAGTACGTGACCGAACTTGATCACCTGATATCACCTGGTTGGTTCGGTCACGAACAAGCCTCCTATACGGGTCACTTATATAGGAACCTTCAAGTTCGGTCACGAACTGAAGAAGCTGGGATGGAACAAGTCAATAAAACCATTTGTTCAGGGGAAACGGCTCGGGAGTCGGCATTACTTCTGCGATCTTTCGGAAGACCATCCCGACCTGCCAAGCCGGCGTGGCCCTGCATCGACTCGGTGCCGGACACGAGTCCCAGACACGACACATGGGACTCTTGAAGGGGTGGCTGAAGGGGTGGTTGATTGAAAAGGATTGAAGGAGTCCCCTTTCTCTTCAAGAGTCACATGGGACTGGCATATGTTACAGACGTTTGGGTGGTTGATTGATTGAAAAGGGGTCAATGGGGTGGTCAATATGCCAGTCCCATGGGCCGTGTCGAACACAGAGGGTGTCCCAGGTTGACCTTTTTGGAGCCGTCGGTTATTTTTTCAAGAACATCAGCTACTCTAGAAAAAATGTCTTGCAACCTGGCCCCATCATCCACTGCGCTCTGGGTCCCTGGGATATATACTCAAAGTTTTAAATTATTCAAATCTGACAGAATGATCCTGGAGCAATCGAAGAAACATCAGTTGAGCATCAGTAAATCCTAGGACTCACAAGACTTCGACATCAAGTCTTCCCCCAAAGTGTCCAAGCGGAGAATTCGCCTTCCGTCAACGGCTTGCAGCTAGTCTCACGCACGGCTAGCAGCTAGGCTGAGTGCAGTTGTTTATATAGCGCTCTACCCTATGTTTGCCTGGTTTTGCTCAAAGTGTGTTTCTTAAACTACCCGACGGGTAAATCCCCTAATTGGGTTTCCCGATTCCTTAAGCAAATTATATATAGCAAACACTCCATGTATGCCATAGATGCCGCCCCATTGACCCCTCTGGCACCACCCCTGGCCTGATCATACGGCAGTCCGTCCTGGCAGTCCCAGACAGGTCGTATCTGGGTATAGCAAATCCACGGTTTGTATCTGCAAAAAGCGATGGCGAAACCTCTTAGCACGCTGACGCTGAGAAGACCCCGTACGCCAGGGGACGGCCTCAGCGCTCCGGTCCCCGTACCAGGGCCACCAGGCACCGTGGCTTTGGGGCGGAACTGGACGCGGACGAAAAACCACGGCTCCTTTACAGATGGTGTGCAGATGGTGATGGAGGATACCTGTAAGACCACAAGACCATAGGATGTAGATCGTGATGTGTTTTTTTCCCATAAGTGAAGCTCCTGTGCTGTGTTTGTTCCCGTTCCTGGACCGCCCTAGGAGGATCAGCCATGGGCCAGATTGGCTAGTCCTAGGGCATCCTGGGAAGGACATATTTGGTCAGGGTCTTTTTGCTCAGGCCAGGTGGTTCTTCAGAGGCATTAAACAAAAAATACTTCAATCCCCTCAGCCCATCGGTCGTACTTGGAGCCTGAGGACGTACCTTGGAAAATGGGTACAGTCGTACCTGTTGTACCTGTTTTTATATAGGAGTCATGTCCTGTTTGCTAGGGTACTTTGAAGAATCCAGGTATTGGGGTAGGAGGTCACAACTATGGCATGCAAATCGGAGAAGTGAAACTGACACACATAGACAGTCAGAAAACATGTCAGACAGTCAGTCTTATATAGTCTAGACGTCCCTCTTCTTCAAACAGCGCCAGCTGCACATGCTGAGAAACGCATAAATTTGAACTCCGTCTCAGGGCCAGTCGGCAGACTGGCCGTTCTTGCTTGATTTCAGGTATTATAGTCACTCAACTTGGGATGATGTTCTTCGCTCCAGGTGAGCTATTGAAGGCGTTGAAACATCCGTTGAAGCGTTGGTTGAAACCATGCAACCTCGGATATTCACCGGACGCCCAGGATCCAGGACAGCGAACTTCTCGGGTGATCATGCGTTGACGGGTCTCTAGACTATAGGAACCCGCTCCATGTGGATTCTAGATGGTAAAACATATTTTTCAAATTTTAGAATAAAGTTAAATATCTAAATCATAATATGTAAGTGGTATTTGATGTATCAAGAGTCTACAGTATAGTTATAGATTATACAATCATAAAGATATAAACCAACACTCCAGATCACCTGTCGCCTCTCAGGCGAAAACCTTGTTTCAGCTTGACGACTGGACATGGAGAGATGAGACCGCATGCTTCGAACAGACGAAGAGTTACGCAATATTGCTGATGTCATAGCTTTGATCTACATTCCCTGTTTGTAGCGGATTTCATGGTCATCCAAGACTCCATGGTCCACTTCCACAAGTTCATTTGAGGTGGTGTAATTGGTAATTGTAATCTAGCACAACTTTGCCGAGCTCTTTGGACCACCCACTCTTTGCTGCGTTGGAACAAGTGAACGAAGACCCATGGGGGTGCCCCAGCTCTGGATGGTGACCATTGGGGATGATAACCATCGATTTCTACCAGGTGTGGGTGTGTGTGTGTGTTTTGTTTTTAAGGGCACGAGACGGTACTCCCTTGCAGATCGGACCCCCTAAACACCCAGGTTCTACGGTTGGTCAGGGTGCATGACTCTGCCGTGTACTTGTTGGGGGTACTTGTTGGTGTGACATCTCCACCCAACGCCTCGCTCCACCTAGCAGCTAGCCACTTTCCGCCCCGGCCGACCAGTCCAACTCGCTCTAGTGGCTTCCATGTGTGTTTCTAGTGGCTCTATCGGCAAGAACACCTGTTGAGCACAGCTTGGTAAGGGTGGGCCGGAGTTGGTCAATGGAACATGCTCCCTTTGTGTTTTCCTCTCTTGAATAGTTCACCTTTCGAGATTTGGGATCCAGATGCACCCAACAGGATCTTTGCACAGAAAAAACACCAAAACCGCATGCATGGGCACTTGTGGCTTCGTGAAGGTGTTGGGCCTCACCAATACGGAACACCTGACCGCGGTATCGCGGAAAAGACCCGCACCACCGCGCACGGCGCGGCACCACGCAACAGGCAGTTTGTGGGGACTCCTGGATTGGTGGAATGGGACTGGGCATCATCCAAAGAAGACTCGTGGTGAAGATGGTTTGAGAAGCACGCAGAGAACATCGGTTTAGTGTTCGAAAGTGAGTTCGAGCATTTTCATGTTGGACACCAATGCCCATCAGTCTAGTTTTCCTCCCTCCTAGAAGGTGAACCTGCACTGTGGTCTGACCAGTTCGTTCTCACGAACTTCATCCCCTTGCCCTGCTGGCACACTCCATGTATACATTGACCCTGCTGGCACCATCCCAACTGATTGGCCCTATGGCAGTCCCAAAGAGGCCGTCATGACATTGGGCCATAGGAACCCAGCTGGGAGTGGAGCGCAGCACGAAAGCGAAGCTTCACTGGATTTGCTTCATAGTACTTCCCCTTCCAGTGGCCCGGACCGGTTTCTCATGACAAATAACGGGTCTACCAAAAACCATGTTTGTTTGCTAGGGAAAAACGCCGGTTATTTGGCCCCTGGTGTGGCCCCTGGTGCAGTTCGGATGGTCGAGCTCGTTCGGTGAGTGAAAGAACGAAACGTTGCTGGTCGTTGCTGGTCGTTGCCATGGCCAGTTTGGACATCTGAGAAACGGATGATCCTGGACCCTTAGGGTAGATAGTGGCACGGTTGTCCAAATGTGTCCAATACAGGAAAGGGATGTTACTTTTGTGTCCGATGGAGGGGTATACCAGGACACCCGGGCCGGGGGTCTCTATTGATCTCCTTAGAGGTGATTCGGGGTGTCCAGAGAAACCACCCGACTGTGGGTCCTAGTATCGCATACTAATGTCAGATCCACTTAGTACCTGGTTCTTCAGTACGTGACCGAACTTGATCACCTGCTTGGTTCGGTCACGAACAAGCCTCCGGACTCGGGTCACGAAAAGGAACCTTGAAGTTAGGTCATGAACTGAAGAAGCTGGTCATATGTCTTCCTCCTTTCACCCCCAACTTCCATACAAAACCTACCCAACACACACCAGCCCCTCGGTTCCTCATGGATGGGAACCGATTTTGGGGACCCCAAAAGGACCGCCGTTCCTCCGGTTTTGGAACCTCGTCTAGACTGCCCGAAACGAGAGACACCCAACCGTTTTGGTGTCCGACACCGAGGCTAGGGCGGTGTGTCGGTACCCATCGACCTTTGCACAGTAGAAGAAACATGAAGAACCAGAACCCTTGAACTCACCAGAAACATCCAGAATCAGAAACATGAGATACATGCCATGTACTTCTTGGGAAATACCCTGACAGCGAAATCCAATCCCTCCAGACTCTGGACGTCCCTTCTTTGGGATGAATACGCACCCCAAATCGCCCCCGAAAAAGAACACCGAACAAAAGCCACCGTCGTGCAAATCGCCTCCAACCACCGCTGGGCTTCACCATTCGCCTCCATCGTCGCGCGGAGCCGCCGCCTCCTCCGCAAGCGAGGCCTCCATCCTTTCTGAAAGGAGGCGTGGCGCGGGTGGAGCGGGCCGAAACGAGCGGAAGACGGGTTCAAGGGCCGCAGAGTGGAGCGAAACGTTTACGTCATGGGACGAGAAGTCATTGGATGAATTCCGACTGGGAACGAGAAGTCGCTTTGCATGTTCGCGTGAACAATGCTGGCTTGGGTGGAGTTCACGGATGGGGACTCATCTAGATTGTCCCGAGTTTAGTGACATACCAGGATGTTATCGCGACAAGTGACAAGTGACATACCAGGCAATTCTCGCAGCGTGTGCTTCCTCCGCATGGGTGTGCTTCTCACTCTTTGCTTGGACTTGCTCTTTCGTGTACGGACTGTTGACCTAGAGTCGCTAAGGCTACTTTGAGCAACAAAAAACAAATAGATGAAGAGGGTGAAGGCCATCCATGGGATTGGCCTGCTTTCCGATCCATTGGGGTCAATTTTAAGTGTATTTAGGGGGCCAACACGCCCACCAGGCCAGCAGGCTAAAACATCAGAGGTTGTGTATTGTTTGTTGTGGTGTCGTGGTTGTGTTGTGTCGTGGTGGTGATTGTTGTGATTATGGTTTTGTTGTTGTTGTTGTTGTTGTTGCTGGTGTTGTTGTTGTTGTCGATGATGATGATGATGATGATGATGATGATGATGATGATGATGATGATGATGATGATGATGATGATGATGATGATGATGATGATGATGATGATGATGATGATGTTATTGTGCTTTTGGTTTTCTTGTTGTAGTATCTCAGCCATCCATCCATCCATCCGAAGAGCAAAATTCGAAGAACAAGCTTAAGCACACAATGCTATTTATGCAAGGCCACTCCGACAGCATATCTCGCACCACAGGCCCTCTGGGACCACCGATCCATCGCGCCTCATGTCGACCAAAATGCCGTTCACGCTCTCCCGGTGGGTCGGTGGCAAGGGGCAGCGCCCGTGTTGCAATTCGGCCCATATCAAGCCCAGCTTGCTGTATCGAGGCCGGCCCGCATTTCTAGCATCACCCGGGGTCATGTGGCTTCGTCAAAAAACGTAAAGAACTGAAGCAAAATGATCAAAAAGAGTTAGTGTAAAGCTTATAGCTTCAAAACCTCTTAGAGAATTAAAGCATTGGAAGTGGAAACAAATGTTGTTGGAAGTGGAAACAAATGTTGAGGACAGAGTTTGGTCGAGCATCATTAGCATCAGCAGAGTCTCGGCAGGAAAGATGCAAATCCTTTGTTGTATGACTAGGCGCAAAACACTGTAAATTATTGTCTTTTTGCAAAGTGTATGTAGTTTATGAACAATGCTGCTTGTACTCTGGTGATGCCAACGGTGCTCGGTGCAACTGCTACCTCAAAACTTCCTCTCCTCTTAGCATACTGTCTTCTCTAGAGATAAAGCTTTACAGTAGCCATTTGTGATTACTTCCTTATGTTTTTGACGTTTCTTTTTCAAGTAAATACATATGTCCTGGTGATGTTAAAAGTCGCTTTGCGGCCGACATTTCTAGCGCCACCTGGGCTTATATGGCTTCTTCAAATATCAGGACTTTGTAGTGGAAAATGCTGAAAAGAATTGTCTTGTTGAGCAGTTTCTAGCCTAAACGCAGAACGCAGATAGCTTTAGGCTATATGCTCAAAAATATTCACAAATACAATGTATCCGGTGTTTTCTACGACAAAGTCCTGATATTTGAAGCGGTGCGTGCGCGGGAGTGCGTGCGTGCGTGTGCGTGCGTGCGTGTGCGCGCGTGCGTGTGCGTGCGGGCGTGTGCGGGTGTGCATGTGCGTACGTGTGTCTGAAGCTGAGGTTGCCCAGCTGTGTCATCCGAACTGGCTGCCCCTTTTGTGTGTACAAGTCTTGCGCACAAGACAAAGCGAAAGCAAGCCGAAGTTCAGCGCCCAGCCTGCAATGTGAATTTTGTTGTCGATTCCCCTGACGCTGACTCCGAGAATGTATAAGCAAGAATGATGGACGCGGCGTGTAACTTTGGTGGGCAGTTTAAGGCAGGAATAGAAGCTTACATGCCTGGCCGCGAGGTCCTGTGACTTGGGTTGTCCTATTCCGCAACTCTTAGTCTTCCTTATTCCGAAACATTTCGTGCGCGAAGAAACCGTATGTTTTCAGTAGATCAGTTTCCAAAGAAAGCTGCGAAATGTCCGAACATTGACCGCTCCGTAGGCAAGAGAATTAGCCGAAAGAGATCTCAAAAAAACAGCGGAAGTGGTCACACCTGAGGGCTGCCAAATACATGCGTTGTCATTTGTTGTGATGGTTCTGAATTATTTTGGCGAACAAATGAGGCCAGGAGATTGTCGACATCCTCCTCTTGCTGAAGAAGCATGACGTGTGCATGGCGGGGCATGCATCAAGGCCTTGCTCGGGGCGGTGTCCAAGTCCATGAGCGTGCACTTGTGCAGCGGTCTGTCATCCAGTCAGTGTCCTGCCTGCTGCAAGCCTAGCGAGATTCCAAAAACACGCTGCACGCGTTTCTAAAATCTCCTCCACTCCACCTACATCAGCTGAGACCACGTCCGCTTTGGCACATCTCCGTCGCCGTGCTCTGGGCTGCACTACCACTACCACTACCATTACCACTGCTACCACTACTACTACTACTACTGCTACTACTACTACTACTACTACTACTACCTGCCACCTACCACCTACTGCCTACTACCTACTTGCCTGCCTGCCTACCTACTACCAAACTACCTACATGCCCACCTACTACCTACCTACCCACTACCCATTGCCCTGCCTACGACTATTACTTACTTCGGACTACTACAACTACTACCACTAATACCACTACCTACACTACTACTACCTACTACCTATTACCGACGACCTTCTACTTGTACTACGCACTACCAACTACTACCTACTACCGATTTCCGACTTCCAATTTCCGACTTCTATTGCCATTCCTTACCTACCTACATACCTTCATACCTGCCTAGCTACCTAGCTACCTGCCTAAAGAACATACATACCTACCCACCTACTTATTTACTTACCTACCTGCTTTCCTACCTACAAATTACCTACTATAAAATCTTTTTCTATTACTACGATTACTACTTCTACTATTACTGTTACTACAACCTACTACTACGACGACTACTACTAATACTACTAATACTACTCCTACTACTACTCGCCATTGCCACGCCAAGGGACAGTGTGGCGCCTTACGGGCCGCCAACCGCCCGCCCCCGCCGCCACCATTTGCACCCTCACCCTCGAGTGCGGATGGAGAAGGGGAGGGGTTTGATTCTTGGACGTTGTGAACATTTTTTCTACCCAACCCTGCCAGGATGGTACCGTCGCCAAGAAACGGCCAGTGCTCAGAGACTGGGCACATCATGGCTGGCTTTTTGGAAATAGTCTTTTGGGGTGGACTTCCGCGAAAACTATGAACCTCCATGCGTTAGATCGGTCCCTCTTTTCAGGACCTTGACTTCCAGCTCTTCATCCATGGCAATTTTGACCACGGCTGACCTTTGCCCCGTGGTGGAGGTCTCGGACGAGGAGGATCCTTTCCTGCTTGAGGAAGCTGGTGAGTCAGAAGTGGGAAGCTTCAGTGACGATGATCCTGTGGAGCGCTTCTACCAGAGGGATGTAGCCCGCTGCGGTGGGGGTGGAGCGGCTGAGGAGGACCCGGAGGAAGAGCCGCCCGAAGATGACCCCGAGGTGGATCCCGACGATCCCTATAGTAAGTTATTGTTGTTGTTGGCTCTCGCATAGAACACATCCTGCTCACGCACAAGACAGCGCCTAATGTTACACTGCAAACTATCGTATTGTTGTCTTAAGATCGACACTTCCACTGACTGGAGGACTGGTGATCAGGTCATGTATCCAGAGTGGCCTTAATCTGGCGCTGGTCGGGGAACTCAAACCAGGCAACCAAGGAACTGCTTCCTCAGTGCTGGCAGTCACTATTTGCCAGTCCCAAGCATGCTGTAGTAGCAGGTCATTGAAACCTCATCTCCATGTTTGGCCATGATGCTGTCCAAAGTGAGGGGTTCATCGTCTTCTGTGTAAGACAAGCACCACATTTCACAGCTTTTGCAAATGCAGTCCAGTGGCTACAAGAGACACTCAGATATCTCTCAGTCTCTGAGGGGCAAGCTTCTTGCTGGATGAAGCCACCAGGTCAGCATTGGCAGTATACTGTTTCCTCTTGGTGTCTGGGCATGATGAAACTTCAAAGGCGATTGCACTTGCCAGCTTGCTTGCGTCACATCCGATGGACAGGACTCTTTGTCCTTTGAAATGAGCATCATGCGCGTTCACCATGGAGCCCGACCTATTGCATGGGTGAACCAACACTTGGTCACAAGTCAACTTTTGCTTGTACATCCTTCAATCCTTGGCCAAAATGGCCATCATTTGCTGGAGCTTCCTGCCCACACTCATGTCAGCATCCTTGAGCTCCTCCAGCTGTGCCTTCATTGAAGGCTCCATGGCTGCGGTGGCAGTGTCAAAACAAGGTAGCAGTGCACATGCTTTCTTGCTGTTGGCTGTGTTTGTGTTGTGTGCATGTGCATGTAGCCACGTTCAAAGCCTTCTTTCTCATGTCCTTCAGCTATTGCACCTTTGGGCAAGGGCTTGATGCCAAACTTGCATTATTGGGAATGCTGTTGGTTGAGCATGCATACCCAACCCTTCCAACAACTGTTAATAAGACGCCTGGATTTAGCTAATGAAAGGAGCACGCAAAGGTAATGAGCCTGCAAGGGCAAAAGTAATGAGCTAGCAAGAGCAAAAGCAATGAGCCTGCAAGGGCAAAAGTAGTGAGCCTACAAGGGCAAAAAGTAATGAGCCTACAAGGGCAAAAGTAATGAGCCTACAAATGCAAAAGTAATGAGCCTACAAGGGCAAAAGTAATGAGCCTGCAAAGGCAAAAACAATGTGCCTGCAAGGGCCATGCAGTGTATAATGAGCCTGCAGGGGCAAGGGCAATGAGCTTGCAAGGTCCAAAGCCATGCGTGACACAAACATGAGCCACCACAGGTGGCCAAAGAAATGAGCCTGCAAGGGCAATTGCAAACATGAACAGGCGCACTTTTTCCTCCACACTCCCAAATCACTCAGCCATCACTCTTCTCATCACCACTGGGCTGCTGCTCACCACCACTGAGCTGCTTCTGTGGGCTTGCCCTCCTGTACTTTCTCTTCTTGCAGGCTGTCTCGAGCATATACTGCAATCTTCTTGCAAGAACTCAAAGACAGCAGCCACCTGAACACAGCTCAGCAAGTTGGAAGCCTGCCTACAGAAGTTGAACAGGCCTTGAGCTTGGCCTGGTGGTATGACAAGAATGGGAGCATTGAGCAGGCCATCTTGCAAACCCAAGCTGCTATGCCTTCAGCTGCCTACTTGGAAGTGATTGGTGAATGGGTTAGCAACTATGGAGGTGGGGACAAATTCCCTTTGATCCGATATGTAGAGAGCTTTGCCAAGCAAACTGGCCAGGGGCTGATGTTGGGGGAAGACTTTGTATCCCAAGTGGTGCACACTATCTACAAATGTGAAAAGACAACGTTTCCAATGATGAGGATATCTTTCTTCATCACCCAGTTGTCTGCACCAAAAACAGTGCCAAAAAGATGGCTTTGGTAGACTCCTGGCCAGAGCTGACCTGGAGAAGCTCAAGGGGCATTCACACATGGAAGCAATGTACCAGGCAGAGAGCATACTTGCAGCAGCTTTCAAAATGCTGGAAAAGGACACAAGTCTTGGCTTTGATAGGAAGGCATTTTTGCTGGGCAGGATGATGTGCAGAGTGACCCTGCTTCTGACCAAGAAGCAGGGCAAAGGAAGGGAAGCTCATGAGTGGGCAGACCTTGCTGAAATCAATGAAGCTTTGATGGCTGAGTGCTTGGGGAAGCACACTGCTGCTTCAGGAAGCAAGAGTGAGCCTGAAGGTGGCCCAGCTCTGCATCCTACTGGTTTGGAGGACCACTTTGTCTGTTGATGTACAATGTGTTGTTTAATGTGTTTGTTCAAGGCTGTTGGCTAGCTAATGTTTGCCCCTCAATATTGCTCATGTGGAGGAGAGTACAGACCCCAAGTACATTGCCTTGCTGAAGTACAAGTGCATGGAGCTGGACAAACAATACCTGCACAAGGATTCTAGCAAGGTTTGGACCGTTGAGAATATTGACAAAGAGCAGGCAAAGAGGAGGCCATGAATGTGCCCCATGTGGAGCTGATAAATTTCAAGAAGAGCAACACTGTGGCTCCTAGTTTGGTTGACAGTTCTGTTCTGAAGAAGGTGAACCCTCTCCACAGCAAACCCTTTGCCAAAGATGTTTGCAGGATTTCTGTCCAAAGGCTAATCTACCAGAATTTCCAAGAGCAACTGGGCAACTAATAGTGTTCATGTGTGCAATAGCATGCTGCTTTGCCAAGTTCCAATGTTTTATGTGCAATGGACATGCCAAGGCTCCTGAAGTTTTCACATTGGTGTTCATACATGCTGCTTTGTACATGTCAATCTTTGCATATGCACTGGCCATCTCAAGGCTCATGAAATTGCCAAGTTTGCAAGATGACCTGTGCAACCTCTGCACACATGGCGTCTCCACCCGTGCAAAAAAAGATTGCCAAGTTTGCAAGTGGTTGAGCAAGACATACAGCTGAGGAATGGTGAGGAGAAATCCCATTTGGCTTTCAGCACCAATAACAAAGTCTGTGCCAATGCCAAGATCAACAAAGGTGATGTATCTTTGGCTCCTCTGGGCACAGTGGTGGAGCTGGATGCTGAGAAAGAGGCAAAGGCAGAGAACAGCAAGAAAGAGCTTGTTGTTGTGCAGCCAGAGAAGGGCTCTGGTGACAAGTACCAGGTGATTCCACGCAAAGCAGACTTCAAAAAGGAAAGTGGATACTTGGCAGCATTTCACTTGGCGAAGCATGCAGCAGAGGGTGAAGCTGGCGACATAGAGATCTACAAGCGCAAGACCAATGGCTGGCAAGCGCCTATGATGCGCAACAAAAGGCAACTTAACAAGGGTGAAGAGCTCTTGCTTGATGGGCATCCCAAGGAAGCTTCAAAGCCAGCCAAAAGAAAGAAATAGGCATTTGCAGTTCACAATCTGCACCAAAAGGGTGTAGTCATGGGCATGTTCTGCTGGAGTACAGCCCATTTCTGGTTCTGGTGTAGTGAACAAGTTCTTGCAACCATGCCTCCAAATCCATCTGATAGCAAAAAATGTGTTGTCAAGTTGCAGTTGCCACTGCTTGGCTTATATGCACATTTGCCCATGCCAGGCTCATTGCTAAGGCAGCTAAATTTCTTTTGTGAATAGCAATTGCAAACAAAGGCTCATGATAATTGAAATATGTTTCACATCACCATGCACATTTGCCAAATGCAGGCTGATGTTGTAATGTATAATCCTTTTATGTTTTGCTCAGTTGCCTTGTACAGGCTCTTGCAAATGTTTTTTCAATGGCCATGCGCAGGCCCTTGCAAGTCTACTTGTTGCTATATTTGCCCCAGGCAGGCTCATTGTGAAGAGACTTAGTGCTGCTTTTCAAGGCTTGTCCTGTGCATGACATCCATTCATCACCATGTTGACAACCTTCTGGTTCAAGAACCTGTCAACGATTCAAAGGGATGGCTTCCAAAAGGAAGTCCATTTGGTGTGGCTTTGGCCAAGAGGTGGGGGCACATCACTCTATCTTTAGAACTTGTTAACATTTCTCACTTTCTATTGTTCAATTTGCTCCACTCAAGCTTTTATATGTTCTTGAGGAGCGGTGCCAGAGAGACCTGAAAAGGCAAAGGTCTGCCTGGGGCTTTAAAGAGGTGGAAGAGGACTGTTACCAAATACTGTTGCCCTTCAAGGCTCATGTTCATATCAATGTTTGGGCTGATACTGTTGCCCTTGAAGGCTCATGTTCATGCCAATATGTGCGCTGATACTGTTGCCCTTGGAGGCCCATGTTCATGCCAATGCTTTGGCTGATGCTGTTGCCCTGGGAGGCTCATGTCCAATGTGCTGGCTGATGCTGTTGCCTTTGAAGGCTCATGTGTGTGCCACTGTTTTGTTTGAGTCAGTGCCTGAGGAGGAGGTGGCCCCTGAACTTGTGGAGAAGGAGGTGGCTTCTGTGGAGAAGGAGACTGCCCCTGCGAAGAAGGCCCAGGTTGCTGCAGAGGAAAAGCGGGTGGAAGAGGATGACTTTTCCACCTTGGTGAAAAGGCATCCTGCTCAGGCTACTAAGGAACTTGAAGAAGGGCAAAGGTGGGCACGACCCCTATGACACCAGCTCATGCTGAAGGTCCTCCTACACCAGCTGAAGCTACGCCTGAGTGTCCTGCTACACCAGCTGAAGCTCCTCAGCCTGTGGAGACTGCTGAGGTGGAGGAACCAGTATTTGAAGAAACCTGGAATGCACAAACACAACAATGGGAGATGATGGAAGAAGAGAAGGTGTGGTCTTTGGATGAGATCCACAACTTTTGCAAAGCTCAACAGAGAGCACAGCAGGAGCAAATGTTGGATCATGAGGCGCCGCAGCCAGCACTTGAGGAGGAGAAGGTGGACAAGAGCTGGGCGCAACCAGAGATGAAAGCAGATGCCTGGGATGACCAACATGAGAACTGGTGGCAAAAGGAAGGGGCATGGGAGCAGTATTCTAAAGATGCTGCTGAAGTGGTGGAGGCTGTGCTGTTTATTGCCATGAAAGGCTCATTTGGAATTGATGATATATAATGTTGCCACCGAAGGCTAATCTTGTGAAAGTGACAGTGCGCAGTTGGCATCACAGCCTTCTCATCAATTAGACATTGCTTGTATTTGCTAGCAAAGGCTTTTAATGTCAAAGTCTCTGCCTTCAGTTGCCATTACAGGCTAATGTACTGTAATTGATTTTAAAGAGTGGAAATAGTCGACACAGGCTCATTTATGGTTGCTTTCAATCGTCACTTGCAGGTGACCAAAGAACCTCCTCAAGAAGCTGAGGAGCGCAGGAAGTATACTGGATGGCAACCAAAGATGATTGCTTTGCTGGCTGCATGGAAGGCCGTGAGTTGCGTTTGCTGCTTGCAGTGTATGTTGATGACTTTATATTCCGCGCAGCTTGGCGAAGTACCTCGACCACAAGGAAGGCCCATCCGAAGAAGAATTCCTTGAAATGGCGAGGTTTGAGCTGCTTGGCACCTATTTCCAAAAAGAGACGATGACACAGTTTCAGCATGCGTTGAAAGTGCTCGCCTCGTACTTAAGTACACACACATATATCATATATATATATAGATAGGGGTGGAATGTTTTCAGAGATGTTTTTAGTTTATTGATCATCGCTCATTTTACGTGCGTCAAGGACGGGTGCTTGGCCAGTGTTTGGCAATGTGACGGCTGAGTAGCGTCGCCCACCGCTCACCGCAACAGGAACACGCCATCCAGCCCCGCTCTGCTCACGCTCACGTTCATCGGCCTAGACCGGGGTCGGCGGATTCCATACATGGATGGTTTGGAATTAGCTTAAACGAAGGTCCACAAAACGAACAGATTGTAACTTGTCATGCATGGTTCGACTGACTGTGCCTAGAGGTGCATTTTGGTGCTGACCGGCCGTCGGCAACCGCCCTCAGTCTTCCCTGATTCCATACTTATCTTAACCCTGTATATGTCCATGCTTCTTTCCTTGACCCGGAACTTCTGTGATGCATTTTTCCTCGCACAGCTGCTGGCTATAGGGGCTCCAACTTCTCAATGGTGTGGCTCCGGATCGGCGTTTTGGTTTTGCGGGTGCTGCTGCCATGCTGATGCAGGTGCAGGTGCAGATGCTGGCTCTGGAGCGGTTTTTTAGTTTTGCAGGTGCTGCTGCCGTGCTGATGCTGGTGCAGGTGATGTTGGTGCAGGTGCAGGTGCTGGCTTTGGATCGGTGTTTTATGGCTTGCAGGTGCTGCTGCCGTGCTGATGCTGGTGCAGGTGCTGGCCCTGGATCGGCGTTTTGGTCTTGCGGGTGCTGCTGCCGTGCTGGTGCAGGTGCTGGCGCTCGCTCTGGATTGGCGTTTTGGTCTTGCGGGTGCTGCTGTCGTGCTGGTGCTGGTGCTGGATCGGCGTTTTGTTTGGCCATGTTTGGCCGGTGCTGGCGCCGTGCTGGTGCAGGCGCTGGCTCTGGATCGTTTTTTTGGTTTTGCGTCATGCCAGGGATGACATGCTGTCATATTGTGCGTGACACCATTGTTGTGCAGCAGTGATCATGATGTCGTGTGGGCAGCTTTGGTTGGTCCTTGCCGATCTTGCAGTTTTATGTTTGTGTTGGGCAAAGCGGGCACATTAAGCTGATAGATGTTGCCTGCTGCGGTGACTGCCGTCCGTGGCGTGTCCCTGAAATCTATATGCCCGCTATCTGGGGTCTATGCCGGTGTGATTGTTTTAACCTTGTACATGTCCATGCTTCTTTCCTTGACTCGGAACTTCTGTGATCTACACCTGGCAGGGCCCCACCCCCAGAATTTCCGATGACTCAGTTTACCCCACCTGGTAGTCATAATCCACCACCAGTTCGGGGTAAAATGAGTCAATGACTGGACTGTATCCACCACCAGTTCGGGGTAAAATGAGTCAATGACTGGACTGTCAGGGACCCCTCCAGCAGGCTCAAAAGTGACTTATGACCTTCGATTTCGGGCGCCAGGTGCTCCACGGCTCATCCCACCGCCCGGTGAGAACCCGTGCCTCGATGGGGTTCAACCGCCAAATGGTTCCGGCGGAGTCGATGAAAGCGGAGGAGCATGGACCTAGCGCTAGCGTTTTTGAGGGTTTGCAGTCCACTTGGTGGCCAGCTTTGGGCTACTGAGCTGGGTTGTTTGGGTTTGGGTTTCCAAATACATCGAAGTTCCAGGAAGTGTTCCAGCTGCACTTGTGTCTTGCACCGGGTGAAATTGCGCACTTCTGCTGAAACTTGTGAAGACTTTCGTCCACAAGGAGTTTGTTCAGGCAAATAGTGGTATCAATGCGGATCCTGGGGCTGGCATCCGGCGGGCGGCGTTCTGCCTTCAACCACATGCCATCACCTAGCACCGGTCACCCCTGAAGATGCACTTTCTATCCCAGACGCTCCTTTCACAGCCCGACTGGTCCCTCAAAACCTAGGGATGTGACCCCTCCATATGAGGGTTCGACCCCTCCATATGAAGGTCCAGGGTCGCGTCTGGGATATCCAAGAAGCACCCGAACTGGTTGGTTCTGGGGACTTGGACACTCTGTCGGTTACATCGCTGAGCTGTTGTTGTTCTCTTCGGGTGATGCATGCGTCGTTACATATCGTTACTTGTTTTGATGTTCAAGTCCAGTTTGAGATCATCATTCCAAGCGTCGATTCAACCTCACCGATGGTCGAAATAGGGGCATGCAGGGGCGGGGGGCAGTGGGGCCGGCACCTACGACCACTTGGTGAGCTTGGTTCGGACATGGTCTCTCCATTCGTCGGCAGTTGTTCTGAGTATGCCCTAGGGATGCAAGTACCTTCTCAGAACGTGTTTGGAGACACTGTAGGTTTGGAGGCTCCAGTCGTACCTTCTGAGGTTCGGTACGACTGGATCCCTATAGGGATGGACCATTTGGGCCCCCGTAGACTGGGTAGACTGGGAGTGTTCCTTTTCACCGAAGCCATGAGGGAACGCCACGCCTAGGAGGCCGGAATCAGACTGAGCAAAAACACCGCAGGACTCCCATAGCAAGCAGGCCTCTCTGACCCAAAGATCAACCGGAGGCTTATTCAAACACCGCAAGGTCCGCAAGGTGTTCGAATTTGGAGCTTTCACGTGAGAATTCTCCTGGAAATGGCCTGAACTAAATGGGTAGCTGCTCAAGGATGAAGCAGAGGTTGCTAGCTCCACGAACGGTCGAACCCCACGTTCAAGGAGCTTGTGATTCTCTTCCAGCCGGGTCTCAGAGAAAACCAATGTCAGAAACATCGTGTGACCATCCAATTGTTCACTTTGGATGTTATAGAACATCCTTAGCCCTTAGCCTACATCAGCCTACTACTGATGATCCACCCCACTCCCCCCCTTGTTTTGTGTCCGAACAAACACGCGGGGTCCCACCTTTCCGAGCTCCACTGCCGCTTGCTCAGGCGAACCTCCAGGCCTTCAGCGGAAGCGCACGCGGTCGATTCTTGAGCGCAGCGGGGTCGATTCTTCCGCGTGTGCGGTGAAACTGCGGAGTTCGCCACAGAGAACTCGATGATCAAACCCTGAACTCTGGGAGCCTGGGAATCAAGGTAACCATTTAAAGAACACGTGGTTTGACTACTCGATTTCCAGGAATGAGTTGGCTAGAGCCAGTTTGATGGAGCTCAAACAGGGAGAAGCTCCGGAACGTTGATAGGTCCACCCCCCCACCGCGGGGTCTCTCTACACAGCTAGGGTCTCTCAAACATGCGCAGCTTGGGTCTTGTGACATGTACATGATTGTACAATATCGTACATGTAACAGTCAGTAAATAATGACCACCCATTTTTATGATGTGACAAGTGACAAGGCCTGTATACTAAGCATCGTCATCCGCTGTTGCTGTTTTGTTGCTCACATCATATGGCATACGAGTCATACACATTTAACTGGGGCGTTTCACCCAACTCTGCTTTTGTACATGTTCCACGAAAAACGATGGGGGACGTCCTAAAAACGATACCCCTGATGTTTTCATGTTTTTTTTTGTATGAATCTTAGAGAATTGGTTCATGTGGTTCATGTGATTTCCAAAGGGGTGGCGTCAAAATCACCTGCTCATGCTGTCCCACCCTCTCCGCCCCCCTCCAACCTGGTCTGGCGCCATGCTGCTTTGTTTCAGACCGACACAGGCCGAGCAGGCCCACCATGTGCGGACGCCAAGCTGGGCAGGTTCCGACGCGATTGGGTTAGCGTCGAAATGATGGTCTCGAGGTAGCCAGTGACCGGGACCATAGGACCCGCGAGTAACCAAGGGTACCTATATAGGATAGTCGAAGGTTCGGGTTCTGAAAAACCTCTGCTCATATACCAGTACCTTCGTTTTGAAGGTGGGACTGGGGTCCCGATGGCCTCAGGAGGGTCCGGTTATACCTTCGTTTAGGAGGTACGACTGGAGCCCTAGGAAATGTGAAAAATGTTGATGCCAATGCTTCACTGCTTCGACGAATCCTCCGCACCAGCAGGAAGGAAGTTTACACACCTTGCACTAGTCCTATACCATACTTGTCTTTTTCAGAAACGTCACTTTGCATGCATGACTACCTATCTCACTTCGCAATACGTATAAAGAAGTCCTGGGTTGCCGTTGGTCTTCGCAACTTGTCTCGCCACACGGTCGCTGCGCGTCGCATCGCGCCCGAAACGAAGGAGTCAACTCGTCAACTCAACTCGTCGACCATGGAGCTATATGAGAAGTGCAGAAGGGGGGCGTCCCAGAAGGATACCAAAATGCACAAGGCATATCAGAGTTCTTTGCTGATTTTCCTTGCTTCACAACTAGAACCGGTGACTTGAACCGCTCGCTTTGAATTAGCTACCAGTAACAAAGGGCATCGCTACCAGGAGCAAGGACGCACTAGAGTAGCAAATTAGCTACTATAGAACCCTGGTATGTAATTGTTAAATCATGAACTAGTTGTTCCACGACCTTCAACCTCCAATAGAGGTCCCTCAGAGAATACATACATCGATGGTTACTTAAAGCATCGATGACACCGGGTCTCTTGATTCAAACCATGTTTCAGCGGTACAGAGCGGAGCTGCCGTAGCATCCATGGGACTGGACATGACTGGACGAGCCTGGCATGCTAACTGCTACCGGTTGATCCTTCAAAACCACCCCAGACCCCATCCGGACTCCGCGGTCCGGACAGATGGATTGTCGGAAACAAAAAGATGGTCGGGGTAGAACTCACCAGTCGAAGTTTTGTCCTAAGGGTCCGGATATACCTCCTTAGGATGGTCGAGTGAGGTGAGTTCCTACTTCCACAGAAGGATCGTTGCCGGGCCAAGGGACATCCTCAGGAGGTACCTGGACCCTATGGGATGCGATTGGGAACCTCATCTTGCTGTGGTACGGTGATCACGGTGGAGAACCTCAACAGATCAGTGCAGAACCTTATGATGATGGAACATTCTTGTGTGGAATCCGATAACATTCTGGAGTCTTTGTCCCGTTGGTGACTTGGCAAAAATGTGACCGACAGGAAGCACCATGCCACAAGGCATGCTCCTATATGATATGGATCTAACCACGTCCACAGAAAGTTTCCTGGACTCGCACAACGGACATTTATATGAACTTCTGCTCCGCTGGAAGATCACACCACTCCCGTTTGCTGAGGTTCGATGCCATCAATGCAGCGAAAGGCGTGGGACGCGTGGGACGCGTGGGCTTCGGGCAGCGGTCGCCAGGACTGGTACATAATACATGCATATAGTGGTCTCACGATCATCCCAAAGTTTGGTAGTATATATGGACCCAGTTGTGGACCCCTATATAAAAGACATCTTGGGAGTTGTTTGCTCTGACACCTAGACAATTGTTAGTTAGAATTTGGGGCAAGCTGAGAGCATCTCAGAGCTCTGTGCCTGCAATCCCCACTTTCAACTTGTATCACCCAATATCAACGCATGTCAACTCCGAACAGCTCTCAAAATCCACTACTGTGATCATATTGCTCATCTCAACGCAATCAGCACGTGTTCTCGAAAATCCCCTTCCCCACTTCTTAACTGTCTTGAATGGGTACCCGGAGTCCTCTGAAGCAGGCTTCGTGATCTCTCAGGTGAATAAGACAAATCTACTTACATGTGTCTTACTTTTTGTTGAATTTTTGTGATGCACTTTTGATGCACTTTTAAAGGTGTCATTAGTGCATCAAAAGTGCATCAAAAATGCATCACTCTTCAAAGCATTTTCAAGTAGAAAACATCTAAATCTTGGTAAGGCTACAAAGATTTTTTGTTTGTAATTTCTTGTCTCAGTAAAATTACGATTCAGAAGACTGAGGGCAACAACTTAACGCCAGCCCCCCGGCTGGGGCAGATCTCCCCAGAGATTCCATTGAAACGACTCTCCGCCGACGCAGATTCCTTGGTGACAACTGGTTGGTGGCAACTTGGGGGTGACAACTGGTTGGTGGCAATTGGTTGGTAGCAAATGGTGGGTGGCAATTGGTGGGTGACAATTGGTGGGTGACAATTGGTGGGTGACAATTGGTTGGTGGCAATTGGTTGGTAGCACTTGGTGGGTGGCAGTAGTTTGGTGGCAACTGGTTGGTTGCAATTGGTTGATGTTATTTGGTTGATGACAATTGGTGGGTGAGGAGCGAGGAGGAGGAGGAGGGCGGAGGAAGGACAGTTGGAAGCGTGTTGGTAATGGGTGGAATGTTTCAAGTGCACTTCGAGCATGCGATTGCTTCACTGGAAGAAATGAAGACATTGATCAACATCAACGATGGCGACGCGATGACCCACAATAACCAAGGCACGTGCCGCATACACTGGCTGGATGGACATCGAGAGCTATGTGCAAGTGAATGTCGGCGCACCGAGCAACTCAAAAAAGCAAACGAGCTTCAGAAAAATGTCCGTTGGGCTTGCGCCGTGCGATGGATTAGAGAGCATGAGCAAAGTTGTAGCTCACTTCTGAGCTCTTTCCAACCCCTGCAGCAGCACCGCCGCAGCAGCAGTCCATGGGAACAAGTTGAACAAGGGAATGCGCAATGGTGCCCTTCGGAACTGGAAGGTTCAGGATCACATCTGAAGAATCCGCAGAGTCAGAAGATGATGCGAACAATGCGTCCTCTGCGAGTTGCCAGGATCTGAACCTGTTCACGTTCATGAAGTCGCTGATGAAATTTCCTTGGTCTGCGTCAACCGCACACCCATCTGCCCTCTCTTGTGGGACATTGATGTTTGTCACTCTTGTGGGACACTCTTGTAGGACACTCTTACGAAGCAGTTTTGTAGGACACTCTTGCGGGACACTTTTGTATGTCACTCTTGTGGGACACTCTTGTCGGACACTCTTGTGGAACACTCTCGTGGGACACTCTTGTGGGACAGAATCTTGTGGAACTCTCTCGTGGGACACTCTTGTATGTCACTCGTGGGCCACTCTCGTAGTACCTCTCTGGTAGGACACTCTTGTGGGACACTCTTGTATAGGACGCTCTTGTCGGACATTCTTGTGGGACACTCTTGCGGGACACTCGTGTGGGATACTCTTGTGTGTCACTCTTGTGGGACACTGATGTTTGTCACTCTTGTGGGACACTCTTGCGAACACTCTTGTAGGACACACTTGTGGGACACTCATGCGCGACACTCTTGTATGTCACTCTTGTGGGACGCTCTTGTAGGACACTCTTGCAGGACGCTCTTGTGGGACACTCTTGCGGGCACTCTGGTAGGACTGTTTTGTGGGACACGGAACACTCTTGTATACTATAGGACACACTCTTGTGGGACACTCGGCACTCTTGCGGGACACTCTCGTAGGACACTCTTGTCGGATATTCTTGTGGGACACTCTTGTGGGACACTCAAGTAGGACACTCTTGTCGACACTGTTATGGAACAGTCTTGTGGTACACTCTTGTCCGGCACTCTTGTGGGATACTCTTGTCGGACACTCTTGTGGGACACTAATTTTGTGGGGCACTTGTAGGCCACTCCTGCCAGACACTCTTATGGAACACCCTGTGTCGGACACTCTTGCCGAATTGTGGGCCCCAATGGCAGCGGCCTTAGTGTCCTCCTGTGGACGGCGGCGGACGGTTGCGAACGCTGAGACAACGAGTCGCGAACAAGGCTCTACCCCCAGGCATTCGGGAAAAAGAACAATAGAGTGCAGTGATTGACCAAAGGCGGTCACTTTGTCTTCTTTTTTGGGGGGTTGACCTTAGCAGAGTGGTGTTTGTTTTTGGGAAGGGTGGGAGTTTTGAAGTTGACTTGGATCTTGGAACCTGGTGTTTCTGAAAAATGCATAATTAAAGGGATCAAACCCAACAGGGTCACCAACAGCAGTCTATGATCTTGTGGGGTTCCGGTTGCTAAAGTACCAACGTCCTTGCGGGAAAAAAACATAACATGGAACAACCCACACAGGAATCATACCCCAAACAACCTTGAGTCCTCTCCCAGAAATTAAACATCGAATCTGGTAGAACGATAGAACTCTGAGGTGAGGACTACAACGAGATGGGGAGTGAATAGCAATGGCCTCCAACGCCATTTTGAGTTCCCCTTCTGATGGTTGGCACAAACAGCTGCGCAGCTGCAGGTGTGATGCCTAAGCCACCACCCCTTGCTCCACCCCCGACTCCGCCACCTGGTGGAGCCTGCAGCAGCTGCGGTGGCTGTGGCGGCGGTGGCTGTGGCGGCGGTGGCTGTGGCGGCGGTGGCTGTGGTGGCGGTGGCTGTGGCGGCTGCGGTTGTGGCGGCTGCGGTTGTGGCGGCTGCGGATGTGGCGGCTGCGATGGCGGCTACGGCGACGGCGGCTATGGCGGTTGCGACGGTGGCTACGGCGGCTGTGACGGCGGTTGCTATGGTGGCGGCTGTGATGGAGGTTGTGGTGGCTATGGCCCTTGTGGAGGCAGGGGCTGCAGTTGTCAGTGGTGCGGGAGGAAGTAACAGGGACCAGGTTTCCCTGACCTGGTGTTCGCTGATCATGTGAGTCGCCATTTTCCTGGACAAAAATATCCAGACCTTGTTACCTTTTGGATCCTTTTGGTGGTTTACCTGTTGTTGTTTTTTTTTCCGGACATCCCTTTTGGTGGAGTTTTGTTGCTTATTTGTGGGGGTTCGGAACCGCAAGTCCAGACCAACCGATGACCGTGTCCTTGGGAGACGATGACCGTGCGTCCCACCGAACCCAGCAGGGAACCCACCGAACTTCCGTTCGGCCACCCGAACGTGGTTCGTGACCCACGGAACCTGGCGACCGAACAAACTAGGGCCAAAAAGGGAAGACGACCGGTTCGTCACCGACCTTTTGGACACAGGTATGGGTGCTACGTGGGGTACGTCGACATGTGACGGTCCGTTGGTTGCGACGGTGCACCGGGAATTGGCATCGCCATGTATCTGTGGAGAGCCCACACGACTTCCGGAAAGACCATTAAAAAGATGGGAACGACTCTGGTTTTGGTAGTGTAAAATCGATTCGGGATGACCCGCCTGTTAAATGAATGGTGGGCCAGGAAGCCGAACGGGAGAGGTTTTCTTCCAAGAACCTTCCATCGTTCGTCCATCCGTCACGAGTTGAGTGGACGCATCACTCTTCGACACGGCGAGGCGATCAGTGGGGCGAGGCGAGGCGGTCGACCTGGGGGGGCCTGTGCAGTCGAGGTGTGGAGAGGACTGCGGTGTTCACATCGACTTGGCTGAGGGAGGCTGAGGGAGGCTGCCTTTTTTGGTTGTGTGTTTTCTTTGGGAAGTGTCAACCACCTTGGAAGCACAAGAACCTGGTTTTGCCGATCAGTTGACTTTTGTTACTTTCCTTATGGTTCAAGCCCCTTTTCGTGAATACCTGGATCCAAGAAGAATACTAGCAGAATTTCTTGAGGTGGCTGCTTGTTAGACAGCCAAGTCTGCGCGCCCTTTTTCTTCTTCCACATCGTCTTGGAAGAACTGAAGGTAGAATATGGAGGAACTTAAATCACACATGTGTGTGATTTCCAGGTCCTTCTTTTGAAATACGCTGACAGCCCTATAATGATCCCTACAAGTCCCTTCTTGGGATGAGGTGTTTTGTTTGTTTGTTCTTGGCTATGTCAACCAAAGTCTCATATTCTTACAGTGGTTTCAGAGTACATCTTGGGTGCCAGGTGGCCATCGAACCTCTGAAACCACGGTAGATGAGTTTACAGGCAACTTTGCCGCGCTTTTGAACATTTCAGGCACGCCGGTCTTCCCTGTGCTTTTGTTGGTGAAAGGGAGCAACACACAAGTTGTGATCAGCCAGTCAATATTTGACTTGATCTCAAGGTCCTCAGATAGGTTTCAGCTGTTTGCAGATGCTGTTTCATGTAAAACCCCTTGCAGAACATCGCGATGAGTGACACGTGTGACACGGGGCCATTGGCACATGAATCAGAGGTGAAAGCCTCCTCAGAGGTTCACCACCTCTTTTTCGGGTCAGCCAGTGTGGGCCGTTGTTTGTTTTTGTTTATTAACTAGGATGATCCTGAAAACACCAAGACTCAACGCGCGGTCTAACCTGGAACAAGAGAAGGACCCCAAATACGACCACATAACCCATGTCTAACCCGGAACAAGAGAAGGACCCCAAATACGACCACATAACCCATGTCTAACCCGGAACAAGATAAGGACCCCGGTGGGTCGCTGGTCATACCCAAGGTATGGACGTGGCTCAATGGACCAGCCTTCCCAGCTCCGCTCAGCTCCGCTGCGTGCAGGGCCAATGGGATGATGGATCAGGCAGTGCTGGTCGCGGCTGAAGGGGAGTGGGAAGGGCAGGTATTACATGCTGAAAAGTGGGTTTCGCATGGAGGGCACTTGGTTTTCAGTGAATGGAAGCATCCTTTTGGGGTTTTCAGTGAGCCGGGGTATTCAGCAAACATGACATGGGGTTCTACTTCATGTCATAGACGATTCGTCTCAGCACTTTCTTCCACTGACCCAGTCGCCGACTTCGGCGGCGACCTCGGCGACCCGGAGACCTTGGGTTGACCACGAGCGATACTTGCGACTGAACGCGCACCCCAAGGACCTTCTGCTCAGCGTCAAGGCTCCAGGTTTTGATCCCCAAGCTCGGTTGACTCGACTGGTCCCGTCTGGGCTGACCAGTCGACCTGATGTTGGCTGCCGAGCAAGATTGGTGGTTCCCGACTGCTTTTGGAACGAAAATGAGTACAAAAAGGAACTGCAGTTTACAGCAAAGCAGACTCTTACTTGGGAAATCTGCCAAGACCTTTAGAGCTTGAGATGAGATTGAGAGATTGAGAGATGAGAGATGTAAAGACCAGTCAGAAGTTACTGCAGTCTCTAGGGCTCGAGTTGGCCCCTTTGTGAGGAAGCTTTACCCATGTGGGGATCAAGTGTGAGATGAAATTGAACAATGTATACCCGCAATTTACTTAGGAAAGAACACAACACACCCTAAGTAAGGGTCCAGGACCATCCGAATCGGATGCCCTTAGGCCCCAGGCAACGACCATTCGACCTGGTTTCGTACGAACTCACCTGCGTTCGACCATCCCCTTGAGGTACCTGGATCCTAGGGAACACGCATTCATGCATATATGGTCATATTCGGGTCTGAGGAGCTCCACCTCCCTGGTGACCGCACCCCGCCGGCCGCGGCGTGCGAGCTGGCGCGCGCGCGCGCGAACACGCAGGTTGGGGTGGCTGGGATGGCTGGGGCGGTCGGAGCCCTCAGAACACGTGGAGGGCATCGGATGACCAGGGCTGGTCCCAGCCAGTGGCTGACCCCTAAAACTCCAACTACCTGCGTTTCGAAGATGGGACAGGGGCCCGGGTGCCGAGGGCGTCTAATCACCGAACCTGAGGAGATGGGCCAGGAGGTGACCGAACTTGACCTTTGCGTGACTACTACTCCTGGGATCCTCAAGTTTGGTCACTGAAGGTCCTGGCCACGTGAAGTCTGATGGGACAGAGCGCACCCAGCTTCTTCAGATCGTCACCGAACCAGCTGGAGTCGCACCGACGTAAACTTCCGGGCCTTGAAGTGACCTGAGTCACCCAGGGCATCAAGTTCGGTCAAGTGGAAGAACCAGGTTATCGGGAATGCTTCGGGGGGGGGGCCGTTTTGTTCCGCCCTTGTTGGGTCCTTAGACCGACAATGAATCTCTTTTGGACCGGTCATGGTTCCATTGCTCTGACGGTTTCAGTCTTCGTGCCAATTTCATGAAGAGTGTTCACCGGGTTTCTCGCCCGGAACGGGCGTTTTTGGGTGTCCAAGAGCGGAGAACCCCTGACCTCTCGCCTGGCCAGCTGAAACACCGAACGCCGGTCACCCGCGTTTCTTCGTTCGTTCCGCGGCGCCCACGTCACCCGCGCAGCCCGTCGCCCAGGCAAAGGATGGTGAGGCCGGTCATCCGACACGACAAGAAGGCGCCAACGTCTCCCACGCCATCTCAAAGGCGCCGGAAAACGACACAACATGGGCGGGTCCACGCGCAGGGATGGGCGATGTGGAGGATGGACTGGGCCCCTTTGCAGTCATCATGGATTCCGTTGCAGTCAGTTAGCACCCGTCAGGCTGTAAACTTGACACAGATCGTACCATGGCATCTACCTGGTTCTTCATTTTGGTGACCGAACTGGATCACCTGGGTGACTTAGGTCACGGTCGAACAAGCCGAACCTAGACGAACTGGGTCACGAAAATATAGGAACCTTCTCAAAGGTCGGTCACGAACTGAAGAAGCTGGGTGCGCTCGTATCATGTTTTGGTGGGTCTCGCAGATTGGGTGCGGAGCTCTCGAGCTCTCCTACGTGGAGCTAGATAGATCTTCCAAGCCGGACCGTCCGGTCGACGCGTGTCCAATGGAGATCGTAGCCAGATGGAAGGATCTCTCAGCCAGACACGAGGACACGGACTTGATAGAAACTAAAAGGACATTCTGAAGCAAACCTTAAGTGTCTTAATCCTGGTTCTTCAGTCGGTGACCGAACTTGATCACCTGCTTTGCACCTTTCTGGTTGTAGCAGGCACACAATGGAACACATGTAACACATGTGATGAGACAGCATCCAAACTAACATGAAGCATCCAAATCGTGGTGTTGGACCAATCACAATCTATAGGCATTGTTTTTTGTTTTTTTAATAACGTATAACCAATAAGATCCAATAAGATTCCATTTAAACAAAACATCTAACATCTCTCCAAACCCAGCTGAACCCTTTCAGCAAGAGGTACATCTGCAAACAAAGGTGCTTGATGTAAACCTTTTCAACCACTTTACTACATCATTTCCAACAGAGGTTGAATGACCCTATAGACTATCCCATAGGTACCCCAGTAGGGTCCTATTTACGGTCACTGGCTACCTCTCTTGGTTTCCATTGATGAATGAGGGGCACCGTCGTTGCAATCCTGTGCCTCGAAGAACGATGTGATTCGGCTGTGTGTTCAGCGTCAGCACGACCGCCGGAGTCAGCCGGAGACCGCCAGGCGGATGGCATATCTGCAAGAAGGCCGCCTGACTTATAAGTCGAGTTATAAGTTTCGCAAGTCATAACTTGTCGAAGTTATAAGTTAGATAACTTCGAAATAAGTAGGCTAAGTCACACGAAAAAATTTAGGAGTTAGCGGACTTATGGTGCTGTCCTAGTTATAACTTAGTTATAAGTAGCACGAGATTTTCGTGTTCAGAACTTAGGGGAGTTGTCCTAGTTACTGCGCGTTGCTTTTTGGAGGTTTTGGAAGAATTTCATGAATCATTAGGTGACTATATCTTTCTAGCATGTTTGGCTGTCACGTGCTGGTTTCGGAAGAGACCTGGCCAGAGTTGATCGCCAAAGGCGAGTTGGCAGTGGTCGGCCTGACTATGTCTGTGCAGCGCTTGGAGCGTCTTGGGGCACACCTACGTTCCGGAGGGGTTGACCGGACAGTTTTGGATTTGGTGGAAAAGGCCACATCCGCGATCCGAGATATTGCGCGGGCTTGTGCCGAGCACGACGCCAAGCGGCAGACTTGACCCAAGACAAGCGACCAAAACGCCGGGGGGGCGATGTACGCGTTTTGTACGCGATTTGTGCGCGGGCGGCCGCTGTTTCTATACTTCTGGTAGTGCTGCAATAAGAACGAAAAGGTAGGGAGATGTACGCGGCCGAAAAAAAAATTACGCGGATTGTGCGCGGCATGTCCCGTTTTTTTGTGGAATTGAGGTTGTGCGTTTCTGCGTGCGCCGCAGCATTTGGCTGTCCGGTTTTGGGCGCTCCCTCGCTGACCTGTGTTGTTCGGGTGGCGCAATGGCGGAGGCGATGGTGGCTGAGGCCCCGCAGCGAGTCTGCGCGTGCTGTGGGAAAGTGGTCCCAGAGGCCCAGCTGTGGGAAGTAGACTTCTCTGAGTCCATCGCCATGCCCACATGGCAAAGCAACGACGGAACGTCAACAATGTGAGTCAATTTGTCTCTTTTGACAGCGTGAGCCAAGAAAAAAGCTGCTTCCGCGCGCAAAACCATATCTCTCCATGAAAACCATGAAAATCAACCATGTAGAACTTGTCCTAGTTAGCGGACTTATAATTCAACTTCTTACAACTAGGCTAACTAGACTTAGCGGACTTAACAAGTTAACTAGGCTAAGTCTACTTATAAGTCAGACGGCCTTCTTGTGTGATCGCAGTAGACGAGTAGGCGGAGAGCTAGAGGTTCGAATGGCGGACCGGCAGCCGTGAGAGGTAGTATACGCAACAACCCTTTGGCATCCTTTGGCCTTGGAGTGCTTGAGTGCTTTCTTATTTGGAGTGCTTGACTGGTTGGTACCGGGTGGATGATTCACCACATACTTCTGCGGCAGCAGCACATGTTTTGCGCAACCGATGGCGGCAGCGGTTGTCAACTTCAGTGGTTCCATGTAGTCGGGTCGCAGCGGTCGCAGGAAAGGCGGAGGATGTACCTGTAGCTGGGATGCTACGTACAAGACGACTTCGCGCTGGGACGGCACTTCCATACGTATGTCCATGCATAGTCATAGATACAGATTCGTATAGGAAAGGATCCAACGATCCCACTCTTCTAGTGGGGTCTGAATCTCCCTCCGCATATAGAATAGACAGACATTAAAAAAGAAGAGAAAAAACATGGCCAGGTACATCACTCGTCCAGGCTCCCCCTAATCCCCACGGTGGACGCCCTCTCGCGGGTGTGCCCTCATGACCGGGGGCCCAGGTGCCCTCATGACCGGGGGCCCAGGCCCACGCCTGCACGGAACAACGCGGAAAAGAAGACGTGCCAGAAGGTGGGAGGAGGTGCGAGCCATGTGGATCCACATACCATTTGAAGGTCTTGCGGTGCCAGCCAGTCGGCTCCAGTCATACCTTCGTTTAGGTACGACTGGAGCCCAAACGGGCTGGGTAATGATGAATATTATCCCTGCGAACCCGGGGGACCAGTTTAACGAGTACCATGCGATCAGAGACTACTTTCACTAAACAGCTGCTCTCCGATCACTTTTCTGGCACATCGTCTGACCATCAGCGATTCCAGGCTGCGACCATGTCAATCCTGCAGCAAAAATCGATAGCATTCTTGCAAAAATAGTCCAAAATTCAACATCGAGTTTGCAACTGCCATGTTTGCAGCACATGTCCGGTCCTTCTCATCCGCTTCTTGGCCACTTTTAGCCTGGCCAGCAGTTGACATCTGCCCACATGTAATATACTTCGCAGTATATTTTCATGCATACTACAAGCAAATGCACATGAATTGTACCACAATTTGGTCATTCACAGGGGCCTGAGCCGGGCAATTTTGCAGAGATACTGCTCGCTCTGAGCACCAGATACATGGCGAGCAACGTGCTTCAGGACTCCAATCGAATCTTCTTCGCTAAAGCAGGACCAGTGGCGAGAATTGTGACCTTCAGCAGGTCTCACTTTTTGGCAAATAGCTCATGAGATCTCAACACCAAGCTTGAAATCAGAAGCCACGTTAAGCCAAGACGCGCCAATGCAGCGTTCGTTTGATGACATGCTTGTAGATGTGAAGCTTCGGTTTGAGCAACCATGCCACTCGCTGCTGCCTGCGCAATTCACAAATTTGCAATGCCAGGAGCCCCTAGTAGCGACCTTCAGCCCTAATAGCAATGCCAGGAGCCCCTAGTAGCGTCCTTCAGCCCCTAGTAGCAATGCC